>CM057350.1:498480422-498872950 GCA_030015575.1 Agapanthus africanus | reverse complement strand
ATTGGCTCTATTGTTCCAGTTTAGGGACATAGTGGTCCATTACCAGTTTTAGAGACATGGTGGTCTATCATTCCCATTTTGGGGACGGATATTAGTTTAAGGACACGGTTAGCCACATTTGAGGCTAAGATCAACTTAAACGTTTGTTAAGGATACGTTTAGCCTAATCTCCAAACTAAGATCAACTTAACGGGATCGTTTTGGATCCGACAAGAGAGCAATTGGCTCTATTATTCCAGTTTAGGGACATAGTGGTCCATTGCCAGTTTAGAGACATGGTGGTCCATCATTCCCATTTTGGGGACGGATATTAATTTAAGGACACATTAGCCATGTTTGAGGCTAATATCAACTTAAACGTTTGTTAAGAATACGTTAGCCTAATCTCCAGACTAAGATCAACTTAACGGGATCGTTTTGGATCCGACAAGGGAGCAATTGGCTCTATTGTTCTAGTTTAGGGACATAGTGGTCCATTGCCAGTTAAGAGACATGGTGGTCCAAATTCCCAATGTGTGGTTGTCGGGACCCCATCACCTCTCTGACGCCGTTGAGGGATTACAACGACAGATGTCAGAGGAGTTCAGAGATGTACCCTTGAACCGGATGTAAATTGATTTAAGAGAGCAGTCGTGCTCAGTCAATTTAATTTTAGGACTTACGGCCAGAATTGGGCTAAGTCCAGTTGAGAATGTTCAACATTTTTATTCGTGGTTGGCCTATTAGGCCTATGCTAGGGCTTTGCCCCTGTTTAATAATGCACTGCATTTTATTTTGGCCTGTAAGGCCTATTTGATTTGGGCTCTGTCCCTTTAGTTTTATGATGCAGAGCATCTAGCAGACCTTTGTTTGGGTTCTGCCCTTTTTAAAATAACGCTTGGCATTTTATTCGGCCCGTTAGGCCCTTTTTTAATTGGGCTCGGCACTTCTTTAAATAATGCAGAGCATTAAATATCCTAACAGTGTGCCACGTGGCTTGTCTGGTGCTTTGCGCCAATTAATGAGCGCAAGCGCATGTTGAGGTGACACGTGTTACGCTCTGGTGAGCGCAAGCGCAGTTAGCGTAGTGCGTTGCGCCAGTGTGCTGCGCTGTTGCGCTGCTGACACGTGGCGCGCTCTTGTGAGTTGCGCCAATTTAAGAGAGCAGTGCTCTATTTTAAAAGCGCATAGCGCAAGTTATTCTAGAGCTGACACGTGGCGCTCTCTGGTGGCTTGCGCCAACCCAAGAGCGCAACAGTGCAGATTTACAAGTGCAAGGCACTGTTTTAATACCTTGATCCAATTTTGGATTCAAGAAAAGAATCTTTTAAGATTCCAGAACCAGTGGTTAATCAAAAGGCAATGCCTTTATTATTATTATATATTTTTTTTATTGAAGATTTTTGATCTTGTTCTTAGATCAAGGATATTTTTAGAAGAAACTCTTCTTTTTTCTCAAAGGTTTTTACCTCTTTTTTTTTATTTCTCTGAGTTTCTTTTCAAAGTTTTCTAGAGGAGTTCTGAATATTTCTCTGTGTTTCTCTCTCTGTTTTTTTTCTCTCTGTGTTTTTCTGTTTCTGTGTGTTTTAGATTTGAAGTCTAGGAGCCTTTATATAGTGCCATTTAGTTTGTTAAATTGGTTAGAGAGATCTTTCTTTGAGTGATTTTGGGATTTTTCCCCACCGTTAGATCTTTGATCCAAGGCTTCTGTTTTACAGAAGACAATTTTCTTGTTTTAATAAGAACAGAAAGATCTTACTGGAATTTTAATTCTGTTTGGTGCAAACGCACCTGCGCTTGACACGTGTCGCGCAGCGCAGAGCGCAGATCATCTGAAGCGTTGCTTCTTTTATAGATCCTTGCTCTGACTGAGTGCGCTGCCTTGGGCGCTGCGCTCCCTGCGCTGGCGTGTCTGATTTTGACACGTGGCGCTCTACGCGCAGTGCAGGGGATCTGAAGCATTGCTTCATTTATTTTAATTTTAATTTTCACTTTAATTTTCAAAATAGAGTTTTGCTCTGATTGGGGGAAAGAGAAGCGTTGCTTCATTTCCCGCCTTAGAATTTGAACAGAGCTTTGCTCTGATTGGGGTAAACAAATGCCCCCCACCATTGCGCTTATGTGGCCCCAAACGTGAGCACAGCAGTGGCAGAATTCCAACCGTTGCGGCAAATTTTGGAAGTTGAAAGGGTTCTCAATGCCTATAAATAGGACCTTTGGTCCCTCAACAGATGATTATCATCTTCAAGAAAAATATTTACTTTCAGAATCTTAGAGCCCTGCCCTTTATTTTCAAGAACTCCAAGAGTTAAACTCTTAAAACTTTTAGGTAAAAATTTAAATTTAAATTAAATTAAATTAAATTTCATTGACAAAGCCTTGCTCTCAATAGATCCCTGATCTGAAGGAAACCCATTTAGGATTTCACTTAGCAGAGCTTTGCTATATATGTCTAAAGGGATCTAAAGAGAACTAAAGGGGACCCTATTAGGGTTCCATTAATAGAGCTCTGCTCTCTAAAAGATTTTCTTTGTATTTTCTTAATTAATTGATGGTGCTTTGCTCCTTCCAAATCATATGGAGGAACTCATAAGAGTTTTTCATGGATCCTGGAGGTTTTAAGATGGAATTTTATTTTTTATGAATTATATCATCTTTTCAGAGCAGAGCTCTTCATGTTCTAGGGGGATTTTCTTCAAATTCTCCTCATAACTGATTTTGACAGGTGTCACTCCTGTCTGCAGAGCATTGCTCTCGAGGAATTTAACTCCCTGTCTCTTTTTTTTTCCTCATTGTTAATCTTCTAATGATATTTCCTTCAGGCATTATGGCTGTTCGTCTATACAGTTTGCACAAATTCATCACCTACGAGGATATCCGCGTACAGGGCCGTCACCAAAACCAGGAGTTTACAGATGCCCAGTGTGCGGAGGTTATGGGCCATCTGAACGCACGCGTTGGTTGGCTACTTTCTCGCCGTTCTGCTCTCTTGAAAGTCGTGCTGGGAGCAATTTTGAGAGCACTCCCAGGTTTCATGAGGCCATGCCGCTTAATGCGCTGGATGATACCGAAGACAAGGTGCATTCAGTGTACCTATCAGGGCTAATCTCGAAGAAACGGCGGGATAGCCTCATCGATATTCTGCATCAAATTTTTCAGCAGACGACGATAATCGCTGCTTATCGAAGGATGGGGGGCCTTGCCGAAGATCTTGACACACGTGAGCGCGAGAGGCTGCACATAAGAATAATCAGAAAGGCCAGAAGAACTCTAGATGGCCTTACTTTTGAATTCCTTAATCCGTGCCCTGGATCTGAGGTTTTGCCATTGTAAACATTTGATGATGTTTTTCGTTTACTGCTTTTATGATTGTAAGATTTTTTAGCAATATGAATGGAAAATTTTTATTTCAGCTTGTCTTATTTCTCGTTCTGAGTCTTTTGCACATGCATGAATGAGTATGTCTCGAACGCTTGATCAAATGCAAATCGGATGTTCTTTCTGTCGCTTTCTTTTTTCTTTTATTATCAGTATGCTGCCTTAGTAAACATGGTTGACAAGCGATATAGCGAACACCCTGTCTCGGTTTCTTCAAGAGGTAGCAATGGCTTAGGCCGCAAGTTCAGATCTGCTGCCTAAGCCTTTTCAACTTTATGAGCCGTGAGGGTCTCATAAAGACTTTTCTCCCTACGGATCGAGAGGATCTCGTAGGTGTATTTTCTCCTTAGGAATCGTGAGGATTCCTAAGTGCGTTTTCTCTTATAAGTCGTAAGGATCTTATAAGAGAATTTTTCCTCTTATGAGTCGAGAGGATTCGTAAGCGGTTGTTTCCCTCCTTGTCGAGATTCGACTTTGGAGAGTGAGACCCGTGGATAGTACGCAAGAGACCATTTTGGGCCGACTTGCAGGATCCCAGTACTTAGGAAACATGTTTTTTAATCCTTATTGCCTAAGGCTTATCTCACGAGTCAAGACGAATCGAGAAGTTCTCGCAAAGACATCAATTTCCTCACGAGTCGAGACGAATCGAGCATTTCTCGCATGAATATCCTGACGTCACAGTTAACCTCTGCTCTTTACGACAGAGGTCCATTAGGGTCTGTGGTACTTAGGGTTTTGGCCGTCGTACCGTCGCGTTGGCTGATATATTCCTCGATAAGCAATCTTGCTGTTCGAGCAGCCTTGCGATTGTCGTGTCTCTGATCCCTTCGGGGGCTGGACAAGACGTCTTCAAGTAATCTTCCAGGTAATCTTACCGTCGAAAGAGCAAGCGTAGGGATATTCCATGTCACTTTTTACTTGAGATTAGGCTCATTTTGGAGAGCCCCGATGAGTCATAACCACTCCGCGCTGGTGTGGGATGATCTCCGATAGTCTTTCAGGCTTTATATGACTTGCCGTCAAGACCCTGAAATTAGGAATTTGGCATTTGCTTCGTTTGCTGGCATTGCGTCCTCTATATCGAGACGAATGTCGCGGTTGTCTCTAGGTTGTTGGTGAACCGTAGAGGTTTAGAACTAGGGACTTTGCCGTGGCTTCATTGTTTGATGATATTGCGTCTGCTGTGTTGAGACGAACGTCGAGGTGGTGACCATTCCGCACTGGTGTGAGATGATCTCCGGCTGTCTTTCAGGATTTATATGACTTGCCGTTAAGACTTTGAAGCTAGGAATTTGGCCTTTGCTTCGTTTACTGGTATTGCGTCCTCTACATCGAGACGAATGTCGCGGTTGTCTCTAGGTTGTTGGTGAACCGTTGAGGTTTGGAACTAGGGACTTTGCCGTGGCTCCGTTTGTTGACATTGTGTCTGCAATATTGCGACAAATATCGAGGTTGTCTCTAGGTTGTCTATGAACCGTCGAGATTTGGCTTCGCTTTCTGGTGGAGCCTGTTGAGAAGGTATGGTTCCCTCTTTGTTTGTGCCCCTGGATTGTATACAGGGATCGATGTGATCTCACCTGTAGGGCAGTAGTTTCATTATTTTTTTATTATTATTTTCTTTCCGCGATGCTCTATCATTTCAGCTTTTATATCGCGAAGGTCGCGATTGCCCCATCATTTCGCCTATTTTTCGCGGTGCCCAATCATTTCGGCTATTTATTTTATTTTTATTCGCTGCTTTTTATTGCGAGTTGCCCAATCATTTCGGCTATTTATTTTATTTTTACTCGCTGTTTTTTATTGCGAGTTGCCCAATCATTTTGGCTATTTTGCATGAATACATTTTTTACTTGCTGATTTTTTATTGCAAGTTGCTCCATTATTTCGGCTATTACATATGCATTTTTGACTCGCTGATTTTTTTATCGCGAGTGTGGAACTTGGAATCTGATGCCAATCCTAGCATCAGCATCGCTACAACTGGAATATTGCTAGGAGCGAATCATCATTTGCCATGAAAGGACTTGGAATTTGATACCGGTTTAGGCATCAGTATCGCTACAACTGGGACATTGCCAGGAGCGAATCATCATTTGCCTCTGTCGACGTTGAATAAAGGTGGCTTAGCGAACAGGGTTAGGATCCCGTCGACTAAGGCTTTTGACTTCATGAGCCGTAAGGGTCTCACAAAGGTATTTCTCCCTACAAGTCGTGAGGATCTCGTAGGTGTGTTTTCTCCTTAGGAATCGTGAGGATTCCAAAATGTATATTCCCCTGTAAGTCGTAAGGATCTTATAAAAGGGTTTTCTCCTTATAAGTCGAGAGGACTTACAAGGGTTGTTCACCGCATGGACGTATCCCCAATCACGGGTAGGACTTGGTTAGGAAAATGTTTATTCGCGCTCGTGGATTGTATACAAGGGTCAGTATTGAGCCACTTGTAGGGCAATATCGGAGGTTGTGGGGGTTGCTTAAGAACAGGTTCAGGTCTCTGTAACTTAAGACATTCAAATCTTATGAGCCGTGAGGGTCCCATAAGAGAGTTCTCCTTACGAGTCGTGAGGATCTCGCAAGTGTAATTTCTCCTTAGGAATCGTGAGGATCCCTAAGTGTGTTGCTTCCATGTGAGTCGTAAGGATCTCACGCGGGTGGTTTCTCCTTACAAGGTCAAGAGAACCCTGCAAGTGTCTCTTAACCAAGTTGCGCCCTTTCGGGTTTTCACAAACACTCGCCGGTAGCCCTGCTGTTTTTACTCACGGAGCCCTTTCGGGTTTTCATCCGTGCCCACTTTGCTTATGGACATACCGTTATTTTTATTTATTTATTATTTTTTTTATTCCTCTTTTTTTTAACGAGGTCGCGCCCTTTCAGGTTTTCATGAACACTCGCCGGTAGCCCTACTGTTTTTACTCACGGAGCCCTTTCGAGTTTTCATCCATGCCCATTTTGCTTATGGACATACGGTTCTTTTTTATTTATTTATTTTTTTGTCATCCTGAGGATGCTGCGATAGTAGTTTAAAGACGTTTCGGTCGTCAGCTAGTTTTAGGACGTAGTGGTCCGTCGTTAGTTTAAGGACGTTTTGGTCCGCCGTCGCCGTATTTGAGGCGAATCTCTAGTTTACTGACTTTTCGGTCTATGGGGCTTTCCCTATGAATGAGCATGACGTCCCCGGCATATCCATCTTTTTCGGAGCATGTGGTTGTGGCGGGCTCACTTTCCAGTTTTCGGGCAACGCGAACTTGCCCTGTTGGTATTGGTCTTCAACCCAGTTTTTGAAAACGTAGCAATTTTCAATTGGATGGCCCAATACTTGGTAGTAAGGGCAATAATTAGGATTGTCGACATCATTCAGTTGTGTTTGGCATTTCGGCTCCGGTAGAGTGATAAGCCTGTCGTGCACCGCCACTTCGAACAGCTTATTTCATCCTGGGGAAATGAGTAAGGACGTTTTAACCTCTCATAGAGGGGTTGCTGCTTGTTGTTTTGGTGAATAATCGGTTTAAGGCCACTCGATTGCTGTTGAGTGTTGGCGACAAAGACCATTTTTCCTTTTCCTTTATCCTTTTTGTTCGCTCCGTTGTTTGCGGGTCCAAGATTCTCTCCAGGTATCGTGCAATTGCACGGCTGACTGTTCTCGCAACTCCTCAATTCTTCAGAGACGGACTCCTTGAAGAGAGGGCCGAGGGCTACTTTTTCGTCAGAGTCACTCTTGAAGGTGAGAACTCGTGATCCCTCGAGATCATCCCTATGATAATTGCCGGCAACTCTTTTATGCTCATCTGTCGCATTCTTCCGCTGTCTACGAGCTTCACGCTTTGTCCTGTTGATGTATTGCCTGTGGGCGACATACCCTTGCCACCAACACTTAAAAGAGTCGCAGTCTTCAGTAGGATGTGTGATCTTCTGATGATATAAGCAGAAGTTAGGATGCATCTCTACTCCACCGAGAGTGTTTGTTTCAGAGGGTAGTAGCTTCATTCCCATTGATATTGCCTTAGCAAACCTTTTCCTCGTCTTGAATTTGTTTTTATCCGCAGCGGATGTCTTTTGGTTTGACGGGAGTGCCTCGGCTCTTTCATCTGATCGCCGGCGTTTAGCTCCTTCCAATATGGCCATCTCACGCTCTTGATTGGCTTTAACTTTCAGACGAATCTCATTCAGGAAGGTATCGATCATCTCGTCTGACGGCCACAGAAGTTCGGGTTTAGAATCCGCCCTCATTTTCTCGGCGCAAGGAGCCTTTTTATCGTCTATCAATGAGTGAGAGATCACATGACAAGTTGCCCCCGGTGCGTCCGTCTTCTTTGGAGTGTGCGGCTGTGGTGGGTTTACCTTCCACTTTTCAGACAGCGCAAACTTGCCTTGTAGGTATTGGTCTTCAATCCAATTTTTAAAGACGTAGCAATCCTCAATCGGATGACCCAACACTCGGTGGTAGGGACAGTAATTGAGATCATTGACGTCGTTTGGCTGCAACGGGCGTCTTGGATCTGGCAGATTGATGAGCCTGTTGCGCAGTGCCAGCTCGAACAGTCTTCTCGTTTTATTTTGAGGAAATGAGTAAGGACGTCCTAGCCTCTCCTGGAGGGATACGCGTGGACGCATATTGTTTCGACGGACAACCGGCTTCAAGTTGCTTGGCTGTTGTTGAGCATTGGCGACGACGATCACTTTTCCTTTCCCCTTCTCATTTTGAGAGTCCGGCTTTGGAGCAGACGGTTTGTGACCCATCTGGTCCATTTGAGCTAGCTTGTCGATCAGGGCCTGGAACGTGGTTGGTTTAAAGAACATCATGAACTGTGAGATAGTTGCATGAGGATCTAGGGTGCCCACGAACAAGACCGCCACCGGCGCTTCTTCAATCCGTTGTTCGCATTTCGACCATAGGTTCCGCCAACGTGTTGCGTATTGAACCCACGTTTCGCCTGGTCTCATCCTGGCGTTGATCAGTGCTGTTATCGGGGTGCGTTCACTAGCACTCGCGAATCTTTGTGTAAACAGTAGCTCCATCTCCGCAAATGTTTTGACAGAGTCGTTAGGTAGCTCTGAATACCATTCGAAGGCCGTTTCCGCTAAGATGCCGACGAATTAGCGAAATAACAGTTTATCATCGCCTTCAGTGTTGCCGCAAAGAGCCCTGAATTGAGCGACATGCTGATGTGGATTCCCCGTCCCTTTATATACATGGAACTTAGGGATCGTATATCCCGGCGGGTAACTGATTTGGTCATACCAGCTTGGGTACGGTCGCCCAGTTTTGACGACTTGGCTGGCCGCTTCATTCGCCTGATGAGCCCGTATTTGCTAAGCTATATAGTCATCCAGTGCGGCTTTGGAAATGGTTTCTTCTTTGGCTGCTGAAAGAGCCAGAAGAGGATTCGATGTCTCTCCTTTGTCATCTTCAAAGACAATCGGAGGATCTTCAGCAGGAGGATCTTGCTGGATCATCATCCCTACCATATCTTGGAAGAGAAACGCCATTTGTTTTATGTTGGCAGCTTGTTCTGCTGCTTCTCTATCCTTCTTTTCCAGTATCCTGCGAAGGAATTCAGCGTCAGTTTCTTGTTCGTGACGCTGTTCTGATGATGCCTCCGGGCTTTCTTTTGGCCCGGTAAGTGCGGCCATCGCAGTCATCATCTCTTGAAGCTTCTGTTGCTGTTCTTGAGCCTTCGTCACGGATCGGGTGAGCGGTCGGTGACCCGTCGCAGCGCGGCTGTCCTCTTTTCCGGAAGCCATATAAACAGTGTGCACCACCATGCCTCCGGTCTTGGGGCGTTTGTGTTCAGCGCTTTTACGGTTCACCATGTTCACGGAGGCTTTTTGCGGCCTCCTTTTCTTTTGAGTGGTTGGAGTTGAGGGGGCCGTTGTAGTGGGCACCTAAGTAGCTGTTGCTTTTTGTGGCTTGACGGAGCAATCCTTCTCCTACCGAACCTTCATCTTTTTCTGTCGGCGGAGATAGTTTTCATCAATCACCGACTCTTGGACCTGTTGCCAGACCTTGTAAATTTTAGAGGGCAGCCGTTGAGGGGGCTGCTCTAGCTTCTTCTCTGGAGTATTCTACACAGGTGAAGGAGTTCGCTTCAACACCGCAGTAGGAGAGTTTCTGCGTACCGTGTTCAGCAAATCAAAGCTGTTCCCGGTTGGAACAGCAGCATCGATCCCCACCGTTGGAGCCGGCGGAGTTATCCCAGAGGGGGAGTTGCCCCCAGCCTTCCTTACTCGGCGCCAGTGACGACGTCGAGCGTGTCGTGCGGATGGAGTTGTTTCGGCTATAAGGGTAACGTCGTCATGCCCCCTGCTTTGAGGAGAGACTGTTATTGGTGCTAGCCTGTCGAAGACTGACACCCGTTGAGAAGCGATATCTAATCTGTCAAAGACAGATCTCTGGGCAGGGGAAGTAGCTTTGAGGACTTCGCCTGGAGCAACAACCGGAATAGCCAGCCTTGTAAAAACTGACTTCTTCGAAGGAGGAGCCTTTCCGATGATTTTGTCCGCTTGAACCGGGGTGGCTATCCGCTTTGGGATGGCCGCTTCGGGTATCGCGGGCTTGTAGACGTTTTGGCTCAGTCTGTTGAAAACTGAAGTATTGGAGTTGGGCGACCCGTTGAGAGGGGCCGCGGCAGTGGTAAGTCGATCAAAAACCGACTTCTTTTGCACTTCCGGTATGGGCACTGGGACGTTAACGTTCACCGGCGGGAGCATGGTCCCGAAGAACAGACCGGTGGTAGCCTGAGTTACTTGTTCCACCGGCATAGCAAAGATGGAGGCCGCTCGAGGCCCGTAAGCCACACCTCCAGGTGAGGCGGAGCGCTGGTTGCAGTTGCACTTGGAGCAGTTTGAGCAGTTGGATGCCATTGATGCTTGATTTCTGCGCCAGGTAAAAGACCAAATCTTAGTAACTTGAAACCCAAAGGCAACCATTAACAAACCGCGATTCGTTCGCGAAGACGACACACGAAGTATGGAGTGGAAAGAGGAAAAGATCCAATCAGGCGTGCCAGAATCTGTTCCCCTCCGAACACAGAGACGCAACCGCATAGGCTCGTCTTGCCTGAGATTCGGGGCAGATGCTATTTGGTTTTAACCATCCACATCTCCGAAGATGCCAAGTTGATTTATGGCACCGTGTATCGGAGGTTTAGACGGATGCGGCCGATATAGCAGACTTCGTCAGATTCCCCCTCGCTTGAGGGGTTTTTGATTGTGGGGACGCTCTTCCCTGCAGGCACAAGCCCCTGCAGTTAATTACGCTACCGCATCGCGGTAACTTTCTCCTTCTCCAGAATTTCACTTCGTGTCGTGTGTGTTTGTTTTGTTTGTGGTTGCTCGTGAATTGTATACGGAGACTCATTTATGTCGTCGCCCGTAGGACGTGGATTAGTCCAAATCCGTATTTCCTTAGATTTGGGTTTGGGGTTTTTGCTTAAGGATACCTTAGCCATATTTGAGGCTAAGATCAACTTAAACGTTTGTTAAGGATACGTTAGCCTAATTTCCAGGCTAAGATCAACTTAACAGGATCATTTAGATTCATTTCCAGTTTAGGGACATGGTGGTCCATTACATGTATGGCCGTCGGGACCCATCACCTCTCTGACGACGTTGAAGGATTACAACGACAGATGTCAGAGGAGTTCAGAGATGTACCCTTGAACCAAAGTTGATTGGGGGATCTATAGTCCAATTTGGGACTAAAGTCTGTTTGAAGGTTTAAGGATACGTTAACCATATTTGAGGCTAAGATCAACTTAAACAGGATCGTTTAGATCCGACAAAAGAGAATTTGGGGGCTCTATTGTTCCATTTTAGGGACATAGTGGTCCAACATTCTCATTTTGGGGACGGATATTAGTTTAAGGACACGTTAGCCATATTTGAGGCTAAGATCAACTTAAACGTTTGTTAAGGATACGTTAGCCTAATCTCCAGACTAAGATCAACTTAACGGGATCGTTTGGATCCGACAAGAGAGCAATTGGCTCTATTGTTCCAGTTTAGGGACATAGTGGTCCATTGCCAGTTTAAGAACATGGTGGTCCATCATTCCCATTTTGGGGACGGATATTAGTTTAAGGACACGTTAGCCATATTTAAGGCTAAGATCAACTTAAACGTTTGTTAAGGATACGTTAGCCTAATCTCCAGACTAAGATCAACTTAACGGGATCGTTTGGATCCGACAAGAGAGCAATTGGATCTATTGTTCCAGTTTAGGGACATAGTGGTCCATTGCCAGTTTAGGGACATGGTGGTCCATCATTCCCATTTTGGGGACGGATATTAGTTTAAGAACACGTTAGCCATATTTGAGGCTAAGATCAACTTAAAAGTTTATTAAGGATACGTTCGCCTAATCTCTAGACTAAGAACAACTTAACGGGATCGTTTGGATCCGACAAGAGAGCAATTGGCTCTATTGTTCCAGTTTAGGGACATAGTGGTTCATTGCCAGTTTAGAGACATGGTGGTCCATCATTCCCATTTTAGGGACGAATATTAGTTTAAGGACACGTTAGCCATGTTTGAGGCTAAGATCACCTTAAACGTTTGTTAAGGATACGTTAGCCTAATCTCCAGACTAAGATCAACTTAATGGGATCGTTTGAATCCGACAAGGGAGCAATTGGCTCTATTGTTCTAGTTTAGGGACATAGTGGTCCATTGCCATTTTAAGGACATGGTGGTCTATATTCCCAATGTGTGGTTGTCGGGACCCATCACCTCTCTGACGCCGTTGAGGGATTAGAACAACTGATGTCAGAGGAGTTCAGAGATGTACCCTTGAACCGGATGTAAATTGATTTAAGAGAGCAGTCGTACTCAGTCAATTTAATTTGAGGACTTACAACCAGAATTGGGCTAAGTCCAGTTGAGAATGTTCAACATTTTTATTCGTGGTTGGCCTATTAGGCCTATGCTAGGGCTTTGCCCCTGTTTAATAATGCACTGCATTTTATTTTGGCATGTAATGCCTATTTGATTTGGGCTCTGTCCCTTTAGTTTTATGATGCAGAGCATCTGACAAATCTTTGTTTGGGCTCTGCCCTTTTTAAAATAATGCATGGCATTTTATTAGACCTGTTAGGCCCTTTTTTAATTGGGCTTAGCCTTTCTTTAAATAATGCAGAGCATTAAATCTCCTAACAGTGTGCCACGTGGCTTGTCAGGCGCTTTGCGCCAATTAATGAGCGCAAGCGCATGTGGAGGTGACAAGTGTCACGCTCTGGTGAGCGCAAGCGCAATTAGCGCAGTGCGCTGCGCCGGTGCGTTGCGCTGCTGACATGTGGCGCGCTCTGGTGAGTTGCGCCAAGTTAAGAGAGCAGTGCTCTATTTTAAAAGCGCATAGCGCAAGTTGTTCTAGAGCTGACACATGGCGCTCTCTGGTGGCTTGCGCCAACCCAAGAGCGCAACAGTGCAGATTTACAAGTGCAAGGCACTGTTTTAATACCTTGATCCAATTTTGGATTCAAGAAAAGAATCTTTTAAGATTCCAGAACCAGTGGTTCATCAAAAGGCAATGCCTTTATTATTATTATATATTTTTTTATTGAAGATCTTTGATCTTGTTCTTAGATCAATGATCTTTTTAGAAGAAACTCTTCTTTTTTGTCAAAGGTTTTTACCTCTTTTTTTTTATTTCTCTGAGTTTCTTCTCAAAGTTTTCTAGAGGAGTTCTGAATATATCTCTGTGTTTCTCTCTCTGTTTTTTTCTCTCTGTGTTTTTCTGTTTCTGTGTGTTTTAGATTTGAAGTCTAGGGGCCTTTATATAGTGCCATTTAGTTTGTTAAATTGGTTAGAGAGATCTTTGATTGAGTGATTTAGGGATTTTTCCCCACCGTTGGATCTTTGATCCAAGAGCTTCTGTTTTACAGAAGACAATTTTCTTGTTTTAACAAGAACAGAAAGATCTTTCTGGAATTTTAATTCTGTTTGGCGCAAATGCACATGCGCTTGACACGTGTCGCGCAGCGCAACTGCGCTGACACGTGTCGCGCAGCGGAGAGCGCAGCGCAACTGCGCTAGCGCAACTGCGCTGCCACCTGTCGCGCAGAGCGCAGATCATCTGAAGCGTTGCTTCTTTTATAGAGCCTTGCTCTGACTGAGTGCGCTGCCTTAGGCGCTGCGCTCCCTGCGCTGGCGTGTCTGATTTTGATACGTGGCGCTTTGCGCACAGCGCAGGGGATCTGAAACGTTGCTTCATTTATTTTAATTTTAATTTTCGCTTTAATTTTCAAAACAGGGCTTTGCTCTGATTGGGGGAAACAGAAGCGTTGCTTTGGTTCCCGCCTTGGAATTTGAACAGAACTTTGCTCTGATTGGGGTAAACATTTGGAAGCTCCTAAATGGCTGTGTAGAAGAAATGTCTAGGGAAGGTGCGAAAGTTGGGTCGGACTGGTAGGAATTGAATGGTTGGACAGGAGTAGGATCAACATTTGGATAAAAAGGTGAATGGACTTGTTGATCCAACGAACTCAAAGTGTTGAAAGGAGTGAAAGATCGGTTACGAGATTGTTCAATGTGTTCAGCAATAGACATGGGTTACGGAGTTATATTCGGACTCGAAAAAGGTGTATCAACGTAATAAAGTGGTGAAGGTTGAAATGGTTGATACAAAGTGGATTGCAGAGTCGAACTGTTTCTCCTAGACGCTTCTATTCGATCTTTCAAACAAATTTTGGGCATGGAGGGGTCGTCCGTAATTCAACCAAAACAACTTGCGTAAGAAGCAATATTAGGTTGAGGGTACCAAAATTCGGCAAGAGTTTTGTGAGGTGGGGTACCCATGATGTAAGAAGGAGAAGAAAAAGAATATGGGTGGAAGTGAGAAGAAGTGGGGTGCAATGGACTTCTTTGCGACAAGTTGCAAGTTTTTTTCTAAAAAATTTTCCTTTTTGTGTTTTTTTTATGGAGCTTTTTGCAAAAATTTTCGATAAAAGGCTTAGACACACGTTCAATCAACTACAAATGCACAATCAGGCCTAGATCTAGGGTCACCTAGGTCAGCTAGACAGCTCCTAACTGTTCCAAAGGGCTAGAAATAGGACCTCAAACCGCCTCTTCACCGCCAATTGCGGCCAGGTAAGTACCAGATGAGTAGGAGGCTCCCCACTATGAAAGTAGTGGTCCTAATTAAGTAACCACTCGCCTTAGACACACTTGTCTAGACACCACAAAGTCAGGTTAGGATCAACGGTCGATGCCTACAACTAGTCCTCTGTCCTATTGAGCGCGATGTCCTTAGGGCTGAGTCTAATCTTTTTTAATTAATTTATGGTCAATGCAATATGCCTTATGTGATTTCTGGGATCCTGGGAAGGGTGATGAAATCCCCACCAATCTGGATTGGTCTCAAGGCCCTTAAAGTCCAATTAAATATGCAAAACAGTAACAACCACTTGCAATCAATTTTTTTTTATTTTAAGCGCGGCGCAAAGAGTCCTGCACAAGATCAATTATTGGAACGGGGAGAGATTTTTTTAGCGTAAAGAATCCTGCAGGAGATTTTACAGAGGAGATATTTGGGGTTGCAGAGGAGAGAGAAAGAAAACAAATAGTGGTTTTTCCTCGTGATGACGTCCGCTTTCAGCCGCGGTTCGGCCGCAAAAAGGGGGTTCTGGCCGCGTTTCCGCGGTGGGCTGGACGGCTCGGTTCCCCAAAATCTTCTGCTCTTCTGTTGTGATCTTCCTCTGTTGTTCAGATCTTCTGTTTTCTGTTTTACCCTCTGGATTTTTCCAGATCCGAACTTGTTCTTTGATCCTGCAAAATTCAAACGAAAATACCCTTCAAACAATATAAATTTTTTTATATTTTTTTATTTTTCAGTTTTTATGATTTTTAATTTTATATTAACCCGAAATTACAAAAAGAAAATAACACGCCATCTCCGGCAACGGCGTCATTTGATTTTGTATGTCAAAGAATATTTAGTAACCGCAATCAAGAACGGCGTCGCTTGGTAGCTAGCCGGTGAGTACGAGTCGGTCCACAGGGATTTTGTGAATTCTCTAATTGTTCTTACGAGTTAATTCCGATTGGTGTCAGATTGATTAAATCTAAAAACTAAATTTATCTAGATCTAAATCTTGCTAGGGTTAGGTTTATGTTAAGTTTGGAAATGCAAAGATTTCCCACCGCTTTCAATACCCAAATTAAGATCTCTTTAGGAGTTATGGTAATTATTAATAAAGGGGATTAGTACCATCGGGAAGAAACGGTGTTTCTTCCTCTAGGTTCTTGTCCTTCCTTTCTTAATCCTTACCCTAACATTCATGGAAAACACGCTCAACCGGGCCTTTATACTACGGTATCACCGTTACCTCGAGGGGTACGGTGCCGTAGGGAGCGGTGTGTGCATGTATGCATGGAGTCCTATTAATTATATGTGATGGGCAAGAAAGGGATGAGAGATCTTCATCTCTCAAGCCTTCCCTAAATCTAACCCTCACAAGCGAGGAGACTACTCGCTCATTAGGGAATTGAAAAACATTTCTAAACTAATTAACTAGGGCAATCAATGAAAGTTATACTAAGGAAGAGAATGAAATTACCTAAGGCAAGAATTGAAAACTTACACCTAATTTTATTTGATGCTCTCCTCTTTCTTTACAGAAATTTACAAATCTGAATTTGGATTTACGATGAGGCACAAGAAGAGGCATGACCTAAAAAAGGTTTTAGGGCTTCTATTTATAGATCAGAGAAACCCTAGGGTTACAATCGACTCACATCTGCAATTACATTTATACCCTACAGAAGACTAGTCAACGCACCGCCTTGCTGACGTCACCACGCACGCGCCACGCACGCGCGACACACGGCTGCGGATCCGCGGCCAAATCCCATGTTTGGCCGCGGTTCCGCGGCCGTATATGGGATTTGTTGGCTCATCTTTCTGGTACTTGGTCTGTTGCATTTTTCCTTCTATTTTCTTCAGTTGTTTTCTCAGATTGGCTTCTATATTTCTTCCAGATTTCCACAGTGAATATAGTCGTGGACTTTTACCGCTTGCTTCATGACGAAGTCTTTGAACCTTGCGCTGCTTTTGTCCTTTGTAAAATCGTCTATTGATTTTTGTTTAGTCTTCAAACTGTAGGCTTGATCAAGATTCTTCTATCTGATGGTCGTAGTCTCACTTTTGTATCGTCTTTTCATCTTTTTCACTGTGTTCATTCTGAGAACCTGTAACCTGCAACTATATAGCAGACATGGGTCAAAAGCACCTGACTATTTGTAAAAAGAATAAGAATGGGTAATATAAGAATGCAAAATTATGGTATGAACACCTTTCATCCTGAGCCCTCTTCTTAGGGTCAAACCGTTCTGCCTGAGGGAGGTTCGCGTTCACCTCGGACTCCAGCTGAACCTCGCGCTCGGTCTACGCCTTGACCTCGGCCATGGTCTTCGGCTGTGCCATCGCAAAGGAGCGCAGCCATTCCTTGTGTCTCAGACCAGACCTGAGCACCGTGATGACGCTCTCGTCCCGGTGCTCGGGGACCTCGAGGAGGGCGTTGTAAAAGCGGGTGATGTAAACCTTGAACGTCTCCTTGTCTCCGCTCTTAATTGTGAAGAGGTAGTCGACCATGCGCTTCTGCCGACGGTTCCCAACGAAGTGGCCGAGGAACTGAGTAGCCAGCTCATCGAAGGTCGAGATCGAGCGAGGCTTGAATCCTCGGAACCAGTCCCGACCAGAGCAGATGAGGGTGGCTGGGAAGGCCCTGCACTGGGCGGCATTAGAGTGATCCTAGAAGCTCATCCCTGCGGTGAAAGCATCCTATTTCCCCCAATCAGAGCAAAGCTCTGTTTGAATTTCAAAAATTCAAAAAATTGAAGCAACGCTTCAGATTCCTTGTGCTGCGCGCTGTGCGCCACGTGTTAAAAGCAGACACACCAGCGCCATGAGCGCTGCACCCAAGGCAGCGCACCCCCAAGCAGAGCAAAGCTCTGTTTCAAATTTTAAATGAAGCAACGCTTCAGATCACTTGCGCTCTGCGCTGCGCGCCACGTGTCAAACACAGGCGCGCTAGCGCGGCTGCGCGCGCGCCACGTGTCAAACACAGGCGCGCTAGCGCGGCTGCGCTGCGCGACACGTGCGCTCTGCGCTGCGCGCCACGTGTCAAACACAGGCGCGCTAGCGCGGCTGCGCTGCGCGACACGTGTCAAACGCAGGTGCGCTAGCACTGGAATTTAAATAATAAATTATTAATTAATTAGAATTAAAATTCTAGAAAGATCTTTCCAATCTTATTAAAATAAGAAGATTATTTTCTGTAAAACAGAGGCCTTAGGATCAAAGATCCAACGGTGGGGAAATATCCCCAGTTCAATCAGAGAAAGATCTCTGTAACTAACTTAACAAATCAATTGGCCCTATATAAAGGCTCCTACACTCCAAGTCTCAGATATATAGAGATACAGAGGGAGAGAAGAGAGAGAACACTCTGAAAACTTTGAGAAAAACCTTAAAGAGAAAAGAAAGGCAAGCCTTTGAAGAAAAAAGATCATATTCTTCATCTTTAAAGGTAAAGAATCAAATTCTTGGAAAACAAAGATGAAAACATCTCACAAAAAGAAGAAGAATTCTTTTCTAAAAAGATCAAAAATCTAAATCAAGATCTTCAATAAAAAGAAAAAGATCAAAGAAAGATCTAATCATAAAAGGTTTAAAGAAGTAATTTACTTCATTCACAGATCATTTGATCCATATAAAGGAATAGCCTTTTGATGAGAACAAGAACTTTGGTTCTTGGATTTTGAGGTAAAAACCTCTTTCAATAGAATAGAACAAAAAAGAATTTGTTCTTTAATCTTAAATTAATCAAGATGCGCTCTGCGCTATTGGACAGTGCCTTGCACTTTTGAAATGCGCCTTTGCGCTCCTTGGACTGGCGCACTTCACCAGAACGCACCACGTGTCAACCACAGAACAATCTGCGCTTTGCGCTTCTAAAATAGCGCACTCCACGCTTGGATTGGCGCACTGCGCCAGAGCTCGCCACGTGTCATTCACTGACGCAGCGCAGTGCGCTAATAGACTTGCGCTCAGCGCTAATCGACACGTGCCACTTTTACGTGCGCCAGCGCAATGCGCTCTTTGATTGGCGCAAAGCGCCTGACAAGCCACGTGGTGCACTATCAGACCACTTTTTTGCTCCTGACAAATGCTATGCATTTAATTACAGAGCCCAATGCTATGCATTAATAAAAGGGCCGAACCCAAATAAAGACTTAACAGCCAGAACAATAAAATGTTCAACTCATATCAATTGAGCCCATATGCTCATAAACCTTCAAACAGACTTTAGTCCCAAATTGGACTATAGATCTCCTAACCAATATTGGTTCAAGGGTACATCTCTGAAGTCCTCTGATATTTTTCGTTGTAATCCTTCAACGTCTTCAGAGAGGTGACGGGTCCCGACAGCCATACATTTCACGGACTATGATGGACCACCATGTCCCTAAACTGGAAATCGACTGAAATGTCCCTAAACTAAACAATAGAGCCTAAGTGCTCTTTTGTTGGATCTAAATGATCCTGTTAAGTTGATTTTTGTCTGGAAATTCGACTAACGTATCCTTAACAAACGTTTAAGTTGATCTTAGTCTCAAATGAGCCTAACGTATCCTTAAACCGAAACCCCAAACCCAAATCTAAGAAAATACGGATTTGGACTAATCCACGTCCTACGGGCGACAACATAAATTAGTCTCCGTATACAATCCACGGGCAACCACAACAAAACAAAAACCCACGACAAGAAGTGACCATCTGGAGAAGGAGAAAGTTGTTACCGTGATGCGGTAGCATAATTAACTGCAGGGGCTTGCGCCTACAGCGAATAGCGTCCCCACAATCAAAAACCCCTCAGACGAGGGGGAATCTGACGAAGTCTGCTACATCTGTCGCGTCCGTTTAAACCTTCGATACACGGTGCCATAAATCAACTTGGCATCTTCGGAGAGGTGGATGGACAACACCTATTATCATCTGCCCCGAATTTCAGGCAAGACATCTAACGTGTCTTCGTCACGTCCTTCGGAGGGGAACAGATTCTGGCACGCCCGGTGGGACCTCTTCCTCTTTCCACTCCACATTTCGTGTGTCGTGTTCGTGAATGAATCGTGGTTTGCTATGGTTTCCTGTGGATTTGAGGTATTTAGATTTGGTGTCTTGCTCCGTGCAGAAAACAGAAGATCAATGGCTTCAAACTGCACTACCTGCAACTGCAACTCTCACTCCGTCCTTGCTGGAGGAGTGACTTACGGGCCCCAAGCGGCCTCCCTTTTCAAGATGCCAGTGGAGCAGGTAACTCAAGCCACCACTGGACTATTCTTCGGGACCATACTCCCACCCATGAGCTTCAACGCCCCTGTACCGTCACAAGAAGCTCCCAAGAAGTCGGTATTCGATCGGCTTGCTACTACTGCGGCCCCTCTCAATGGGTCGCCCAACTCCACTGCCTCGGTTTTTAACAGACTAGGCCAGAGCTCCAATGGGCCCATGAAGAAGCCTGCAATACCAGAAAGCGTTATCCCGAAGCGGATAGCCATCCCTGCTCCTAAAATCGTCAAGGCGGTTTCTCCTGCCAAAGGGTCGATCTTCACAAGACTGACTATTTCTGCTCCCGTTCCAGGCGAAATCACCAAGGTTGCTTCCCCTACTCGGAAGTCTGCTTTTTATAGGTTGGCCGTCCCCATTCAACGGACATCGATCTTTAAAAGGCTGATACCAGTGAATTCTGACCAACACAAGGGGCATGAGGAGGTCACCCCTACGGCTAAACCAACTCCAATCGCACGACATGCTCGCTGTCGTCACTGGCGCCGGGTAAGGAAGGCTGGGGGCAACTCCCCCTCTGGGCTAACTCCGCCAGCTCCGATGGTGGAAATAAATGCTGCTGTTCCGACCGGGAATAACTTTGAACCGCTAAGAAGGGTGCGCAAAAACTCGCCAACTGCCGTATTGAAAAGATCTCATACACCTGTGGATAATGCCCCAAAGGTGAAGCTGGAGCAGCCCCCTCAACGGCTGTCCTCTAAAATTTACAAGGTCTGGCGTCAAGTCCAAGACTCCGTAATGAATCAAGAATATCTCTGCTGACAGAAAAAGATGAAGGTTTGGCAGGAGAAGGACTACTCTGTCAAACCAGAAAAAGCAACAACTACTTGGGCGCCCACTGCAACGGCTCCCTCAACATCAACTGCTCAAAGAAGAAGGAGGCCAAGGAAAGCCCTTATGAATACGGCAGAGCGTAAAGACGCCGAGACCAAACGCCCCAAGTCTGGGGGCATAACGATCCATACTGTTTATATGGCTTCCGAAAAGGAGGAAAGCCGTGCTTCGACGGGTCACCGACCGCTCACTCGATCCGTGACCAAAGCCCAGGAGCAGCAACAGAAGCTTCAGGAAATGATGACTGCAATGGCCGCACTTACCGGGCCAAAAGAAAGCTCGGAGGCATCATCGGAACAGCGTCACGAACAAGAAACTGACGCTGACTTCCTACGCAGAGTCCTCGAAAAGAAGGACAGAGAAGCAGCAGAACAAGCTGCCAATATAAAAAAAATGACGCTTCTCTTCCAAGACATGGTAGGAATGATGTTACAGCCGGATCCTCCAGCTGAAGATCGTCCGATTATCCTCGAAAACGACAGAGGGGAGACATCTAATCCTCATCCGGCTCATTCAGCAGCCAAGGAGGAAACCATTTCCAAGGCCGCACTGGATGACTATATAGCTCAGCAAATACGAGCTCACCAGGCAAATGAAGCAGCCGGTCAAGTCGTTAAAACTGGGCGACCGTATCCAGGATAGTATGACCAAATAAGTTACCCGCCGGGATATACGATCCCTAAGTTCCATGTATATAAAGGGACGGGAAATCCACATCAGCATGTCGCTCAATTCAGAGCCTTATGCGGCAACACTGGAGGCGACGACAAACTGTTGCTTCGCCAATTCGTCAGCAGCTTAGCGGAAACAGCCTTCAAATGGTATTCAGAGCTACCTAATGACTCTGTTAAAACATTTGCAGAGATGGAGCTGCTGTTTACACAAAGATTCGTGAGTGCTAGTGAACGCACCCCGATAACGACACTGATTAATGCCAGTGCGAAGCCAGGCGAGACGTGGGTCCAGTACGCTATCCGATGGCGGAATCTGTGGTCGAAATGCGAATAGCGGATCGAAGAAGCACCGGCGGTGGGCATGTTCGTGGGCACTCTTGACCCTTAAGCGGCCATCTCCCAGTTCATGATGTTCTTCAAGCCAACTACTTTCCAGGACTTGATTGACAAGTTGGCCCAAATAGACCAGATGGGACATAAGCCATCTCCTCCAAAGACGGACTCTCGAAATGAAAAAGGGAAAGGAAAAGCAACTTTCGTCGCCAATACTCAACAACAGCCGAGCAACTCAAAGCCGGTTGTTCGCCAAAACAACGTGCGTCCACACCCATCCCTCGAGGAGAGACTGGGACGTCCTTACTCGTTTCCTCAGGATAAAACGAGGAGACTGTTCGAGCTGGCAGTACGCAACAGACTCATCAATTTGCCGAGTCCAAAACGTCCGTTGCAGCCAGGCGATGTCAACGATCTTAATTACTGCCCTTACTACCAACCGGTAAGCTATCCAATCGAAAATTGTTTCGTCTTTAAGGGATGGATCAAGGATCAGTACCAACTAGGCAAGTTCGCGTTATCCGAAAACTGGAAGGTGAGCCCGCCACAGCCTCACACTCCTAAGAAGACAAACACACTAGGGGTAACGCGCTCTTTTGTTGAGGAAGCTCCATGGGAGGTGACTCTTTCGGCCAAGCCCAAAAGGATGCTGAATGATCTTCAAACATGCCCGGCGATCAGATGGAAGAACCCGTTGGAACTTGAGATCATCAAGGGGATGCTGAAGCCGCGCCCAACTCCAAATATTGGTCGTGATAGCCAAAGCATTCATACCCAGCCGTCGAAATCTTCGAAAAAAAAGAAGAAATCCAAGAAGCCCGTGAAACCTGGCGACAAGCGCACGGGCCTACAAAAGCAGATTGACGCACTGGAAGAGTATAACCAGAAGGCGCGGACTCCAATCATGCTCCAAGAGTTCCTCAGCCACGTTCTTGAGGACGGAGATGATGACAAAGACTCGTCAGATGAACCTGAGGATTATGTGGCAAGCTGCCATGTGATCTCTCACTCATCAATAGACGACAACGAAGCTCCTTGCACTGAGAGACGGGGGGCGGGTCCTGAACCAGAATTTCTATGGCCGTCATACGAAATGATCGACGCCTTCCTGACTGAAATTCATCTGAATAGTAAAGCCGATCGGAAGCGTGAGATTGTCGTATTTGAAAAGGCCAAACGCCGGCGACTGGACAAAAGGGTCGAAACACTCCCACCAGATCAAAGTACATCCGCCGCAAATGAAAGCAGGATCAAGACAAGGAAACGATTCTCCAAAGCCATATCGATGAGGATGAGGCTGCCTTCTTTCAGAGAAAATTCTCCTGGTGGGATACATCTTGATGAAGTGGACGTACATCCTAAGTTCTGCTTATATCATCAGAAGATCACACATCCTACTGAAGATTGTAACTCCTTTAAGTGTTGGTGGCAAGAATATGTCGCTCACAGGCAACACTTCAACAGGACAAAGCGTGAAGCTCGTAGACGGTGGAAAAATGCGACAGATGAGTATAAAAGAATTGCCGGCAATTGTCATAGGGTTGATACCGAGGGACCGCGAGTTCTCACCTTCGGGAGCGACTCCGAAGAAAAAGTAGCCCTCGGCCCACTCTTCAAGGAATCCATCTATGAAACGAAAGAATTGAGGAGTTGCGAGAACATTCAGCCGTGCAATTGCACGCTACCCGGAAAGAATCTCGGACCCGCAAACAAGAGATCGAAGAAAAAGGATAAGGGGAAGGAAAAAACGGCCTTCGTCGCCAACACTCAATAACAATCGAGTGGCCCTAGTCGGGTTGTTCGCCAAAACAACAAGCGGCAGCCCCTCTATGAGAAGTTGAAACGTCTTTACTCATTTCCCCGGGGTGAAACAAGGAGGCTGTTCGAACTAGCAGTGCGCAACAGGCTTATCACTCTACCGGAGCCAAAACACCAGCTACAACTGAATGATGTCAACAATCCTAATAACTGCCCTTACCACCAATTATTAGGCCATCCGATCGAAAACTGCTACATCTTCAAAAACTGGGTTGAAGACCAATACCAATAAGGCAAACTCGCGCTGTCCGAAAACTGGAAGGTGAGCCCGCCACAATCACATGCTCCGAGAAAGATGGATATGCCGGGGGCATCATGCTCATTCATAGGGAAAGCCCCATGGACCGAAAAGTCCGTAAACTAAAAATCCGCCTCAAATACGGCAACGACGGACCGAAACGTCCTTAAACTAATAGCGGACCGAAACGTCCTTAAACTAATGACGGACCACTATTTCCTAAAACTAGCTGTTGACCGAGATGTCAAGAAACTACAGCGGATCACAGCATCCCGAAGCTGATAAAAAATAAATTAAAAAAAACGGTATGTCCGTAAGCAAAATGGGCACGGATGAAAACCCGAAAAGGCTCCGTGAGTAAAAACAGCAGGGCTACCAGCGAGTCTTGTGAAAACCCGAAAGGGCGCAGCCTCGTTAAAAAAAAAGGAAAAGAAGAACGGTGTGTTCATAAGCAAAATGGGCACGGATGAAAACCCGAAAGGGCTCCGTGAGTAAAAACAGCAGGGCTACCGGCGAGTTCTGTGAAAATCCGAAAGGGCGCAATCTCGTTAAAAGACACTTGCAAGGTCCTCTCGACTTTGTAAGGAGAAACTACCCGCGTGAGATCCTTACGACTCACAAAGGAGCAACGCACTTAGGGATCCCCACGATTCCTAAGGAGAAATTACACTTGCGAGATCCTTACGACTCGTAAGGAGAACCATCTTATGAGACCCTCACGGCTCGTAAGATTCAAAAGTCTTAAGCTACAGGGATCTGTGCCTGTTCTTAAGCAGCCCCCATAACCTCCGATACTGCCCTACAAGACGCTAAATACTGACCCTTGTATACAATCCATGGGCACGAATAAACATTTCTCTAACCAAGTCCTACCCGTGACTAGGGATATGTCCATATGCTAAACAATCCTTGTAAGTCCTCTCGACTTATAAGGAGAAAACCCTTTTGTAAGATCCTTACGACTTACAGGGGAATATGCACTTAGGAATCCTCATGATTCCTAAGGAGAAAACGTACCTACGATATCCTCACGACTTGTAGGGAGAAATACCTTTGTGAGACCCTTACGACTCATGATGTCAAAAGCCATAGTTGACAGAATCCTAACCCTGTTTACTAAGCCACCTTTGTTCGACATCGACAGAGGCAAATGATGATTCGCTCTTGGCCATATCCCAGTTGTAGCGATGCTGATGCCGAAATCGGTGTCTAATTCCAAGCTTGCGGCAGAAAGCCAGCAAGCCGTACATGCATACGAAATAGCCGAAATGATGGGGCAATTTGCAATAAAATCAGCAAGTAAAAAGAAAATGTATGCATGCGAAATAGCCGAAATGATTGGGCAACTCGCAATAAAAAGCAGCGAGTAAAAATAAAACAAATAGCCGAAATAATTGGGCAACCCGCAATAAAAAGCAGCGAGTAAAAAAAATAAAACAAATAGCCGAAATGATTGGGCACCGCGAAAAATAACCGAAATGATGGGGCAATCGCGACCTTCGCGATATAAAAGCTGAAATGATAGAGTATCGCGGAAAGAAATAAGATAAAATAAAAGTGAAATTTATGCCCTACAGGTGATATCACATCAATCCCTGTATACAATCCAGGGGCACAAACCAAGAAGGAAGCACACCTTCCCTCCCCAGGCTCCATCAGAAAGAGAGCCAAGTCTCGATGGTCACATCTGCATCTCAGAAGACCAACAATAGCGTTCTTCCTCCAGCAGGATTCAGACGCAACATCATCAAACGGAGCCACGGCTTAGTCCCTAGTTCCAAACCTTGATGGCTTACAAACAACCTAGAGACCACCTCAGCATTCATCTCGTTACAGCAGACGCAATATCAACAACGGCGTTCCTTCGCAGTCCAGCAGGATGTGGATGCAACGTCAATAAAAGACCCCATGGTCAGCAAAGCGGAGTGACGGCAAAAGCCCAGCTCCACCTCAGCATTCGTCTCGATACAGCAGACGCAATGCCAGCAAATAAAGCGAAGGCCAAATTCCTAGCTTCAGGGTCTTAACGGTAACTCATATTAAACCTGAAAGACCACCAGAGATCATCTCACCCCAGCGTGGAGTGATCACCACCTCGACGTTCGTCTCGATACAGCGGACGAGATGTCACCACAGCGTTCTTTCCCCAGCAGGATTCAGACGCGACAATCAAACAAACGGAGCCACGGCAAAATCCCTAGTTCCAGACCTCGACGGTTCACCAGCAACCTAGAGACAACCGCGACATTCGTCTCGATACAGCAGACGCAATGCCAGCAAACGAAGCGAAGGCCAAATTCCTAGCTTCAGGGTCTTGACGGCAACTCATATAAAACCTAAAAGACTATCGGAGATCATCCCACACCAGCGCGAAGTGGTTATGACTCATCGGGGCTCTCCAAAATGAGCCTAACCTCAAGTAAAAAGCGGCATGGCAAAATTCCTAACGCTTGCTCTTCTGACGGTCAAACTGCCTAAGAAGATTGCTTGAAGACGTCTTGTCCAGCCCCTGAAGGGATCAGAGACACGACAGTCGCAAGGCTACTCGAACAGCAAGATTACCTATCGAGGGATACATCAGCCAACGCGACGGTACAACGGGCAAAACCCTAGTACCACAGACCCTAACGGACCTCTGTCGTAAAGAGCAGAGGTTAACTGTGATATTAGGATATTCTTGCGAGAAATGCTCGATTCAGGCAATCGGGATAAGAACCGGTTTTCTAAGCACTGGGGCCCTTCAAGTTGGTCCAAAACGGACTCTTGCATACTATTCACGGGTTAAACTCTCCAAAGTCGAATCTCGACAAGGAGGGAAACAACCGCTTACGGGTCCTCTCGACTCGTAAGAGGGAAAATTCTCTTATAAGATCCTTACGACTTATAAGGGAAAACGCACTTAGGAATCCTCACAATTCCTAAAGAGAAAATACACCTACGAGATCCTCTCGATTCGTAGGGAGAAAATTCTTTGTGAGACCCTCATGGCTCATAAAGTTGAAAAGTCTTAGGCAACAGATCTTAACCCTGTTTCCTAAGCCATCATCATTCTACAAAGGATCCAAGACTGACAACTATATACTATCTACGGATCGCACCTGCTAAAATCGCATGGCAAACAACACAGCAAGAAAGAAGAAAGCAGAGAAATGACACAAGACATTATGAAGAACGTATATCTTTTATTCATGAATTCGATTGAGTATAAAATACATCGTGTTAAAGAATAAAAGAAACAAATACATTTTATTCACAATTACAAATGATACAAAATTTTCATGGAGAAGGAAGCGTCTTCAAAAAATCCGCAAGTTGCTCTCGCACTTCCTTCAGCGCCTTCTCATGATCGGATGCCGCGGCCAACTCTGCTTCCACCTGGGCTCGCTGCTGCAAGTAGGATGAAAGTTATTTTTCGACGGCTCGCTGAGCTGCTTCATGACCTTGGGCATCACGCTCAACGGCATCGAGCTCCTGCTTCAATGTTAACCCATCAGAGATACTTTGCATAAGGCTCTCGAAGATAACTTTCACCCGGGCAGCGTTCACGTCGACCTCAGCACGCAGTCGAGCAGACTCGCTTGAAGTTTCTTTGCATTCCCTCTGCTTTAAAGCCACTTCTTGTTCAAGATGACGGAAGTAAGAAGCGCTCTGCTCGATCCATGCCGCCCGTTGAGTGCTCGTGGCCAAAATCTCAGGTGCCGGACGCATAAGTTCAAGCTGATGCAGACAGGCCTCGATCTCCCTGCAATGATTAACCCAAGACTCGACGACGCCTTCATTATGGAAGTTTACAAGTGTCGCCAGCATCAGATTAACCTCGGCAGCGAAATCTGTGGCAGATGTGGGAGCTTCTGCGTCAAGCTCCTCAACGCATCCGCTCAGCATACTCAGACTCATCGTAGCGCCCTTTGAGGATGGACGTCTGGAGAATGGGCCTACCGGCATCATAATGCGAGACTCAAAAGGAACCGGAGTCGGAGCGACAGCTGCAAAACAAATCACAATCAGATGACAGATCTAGGAATATAAGAGATTCGTGAACAATGGAATTTACTATACCAGCTGCAGCAGGCGGCAAGGCCGGGAGGACCGGTGGCGCAACTGATCTTACATCTCCTCCTTCAATCTGTAGCACTGCAATCAGGGCAAAAGAAGAATCAGAAATAAGTTCATTATCGATAAAAGAAAGAGCATTAAGTGAAAGCTATATTCACCAGAGCCACTGGATGAAGCAAGCTCCGACGGGAAGGAGAAGTGTGGGTGCAGTACCTGGTACAGGTGGTCAAAAAAGACTCCTACAAAGACGCAATAGTACAACGTCAGTACATAAATTATGCAGCCTAAAGATAAAACTGATAAGTCACAAATCCATACCTTCCAGCATCTACGACGGTACGAAAGAGGGTAGAGATGTGGCCATCGTCAGGGCGGTAACTGACGGCGCTCCCTCGGGTAAAGTGGCATCAGCACTAGCCGCACCTGCGTTAGAAACAAGATTAGCCCTGTCAGGAAGGATTGCAGAATAAAAAGAAGGACGGTAACCCAAATTTACCTGATGAGTCGCCAGCCGAAACGGTGGCGTCTCCCTCCTCCATTGGCATGGTTTCATCGCCCGTTGCCTCATCGCCCGACTCTACAGGAGCCGTCGTCATGCTCGCGAGGCTAGGAGACGACAAAGGACCGTAGGCAGGGAGAGCGATGATCGGAGAGGTGCCCGACTCTTGAGAAAGAGCGGCCGTCTCGTCCTCAGTGATCATGCTCGTCTCACCCGCTACCACCTCGGGCTCAGCGGTCGCAGCCGTCTCGTCCACCGATGCCATAGGTTCGTCCATAGCAGCCATCTTATCCGCTGCAGCCTTAGGCTCAGTTGTAGCAGCCGTCTTATCTGTCGCCGCCTCGCGCTCGGCAGTGGTGGCCGTCTCGAGTATAGTAGTTGTGACTGTCTCGTTAGCCACTAGCTCGGGCCCGGCAACTACGGCTGCACCGCTTACCGTCGCTTCGGGTTCAGCTGCTACCTTCTCCACTGTCCCCTCAGGCTCAACGGTCGCCCCCGCTCCTTCAGTAGTACTCGGCCCTGCAGGACAAGATATATAAGAACCGACGGTTTTAAAACTTTGATAACAAAGCCACAAAAGCACATTACCTGAGACGTATTTACCGTTGGCTTCTCGAGCTGCACGCGCCGCCCGTCTATAAGCAGTAGACAAGGCGACCGGGAGCTCCTCCGAAGGAGTAGCAGCAGGAGTAACGGCGCTTGAGCCCGCCCCCACGGCCAAAGCAGAGCTACGCTCCCTCGCTGCGCGCCTCAGGCACTTCCTTTCTTCCCGGGCCGTCACGACAGACCTTTTGGAAGCCTCCTTCAGCAAGGCGTCGTCGTCCGCGTTCAGAGTTGCCTCCAGAGCCTTCAAGGCATCCATCATAGGCTTTTTAAGTAGGGCCTCTTGCGGCAACCCCGAAGAGGCCGGGACTTCGGTAGTTGACCCGGGGATAATTCCTATGTCAGCTTGCGACGTAGGTCTTATGGCCCCTGCAATGAGATAAGGAAAGGGTTAGATTGGCCGTTAAAAGGAGAATGAAGACTCAATGAGCCGAGACGTACCAACGCCCGATAAAGCGTGTTTCCTCTCTTCCTCCTCGAAAGTTTTGAGAGAAGTAGCGATGGCTTCTTCGGTAGAAATGCCTATTTAAAAAGGAAAAGCGTTAAGTCAAAAAAACAATGATAAAGATACGATGAAATGACAAAAAATACAACTAGTGATTACCTGATTGCGCGAGTTTAGCCAACCACGTGTCGCGCCTTGCCAATCGCTCAGAAGCTGCGATGGAGGCCGCCAGATCAGTGTCTTCTGGCGCTACGACGAAACCCTCGTTGGTTCCATACTCACTTAGGCATTCGGTAAGAGGGGCCTGAGGCTCTAAGCCGAGTACGGCATCAAGAGAAAGGACCAACTTCTTCTTCCTCTTCTGCGCGCGAACCCCGGTCGCACCCAAAATCAACTTACGCTTCGTGGGCACCTTTGGACGGCGGGTCCCGATGTCCGAGCCCACGCCGGATTCAGGCGAAACCACATTTACCGTCTCCACGGGAGCACGGGGCGCTGGGGGCACGTCCATAGAATCACGGGGCAATCCACGCGGAGGGCTTAGCACACGTGGAGGCCCATCTCCAGCATCTCCTCTCAGTGAAGGAGGGACAGGGGTCCTTCTCCTTAGGGGATGTTGCGATCGCTGGCGGGGGACGCACCCTTGCGATCAAGTAGCAGCCGATTCTCTTCCTTGATGACGGCGCCCATCGCGTGCTGATACCAAGCCCCGTATACGTTGAGGGCCCGTGGAATGCAACTCAGCTCGCTAATGAAGAAATGGAAGCCCGTATTCAGCTGCATAAAATGGTGTAGTGCACTCGGTATCCCCTCCCTCGTGGCCGCAGGCTCTTCCAAAAACGCCTCCAGTGGGACCCCTTGATTATAACTTAGTTGTTGAGCGAAACGATAGGGGTTGTACCTCATAAAAAGTGCTGCATCGTTCTGCCTGAACATGAAGAATCCCGGCCGGATGGAGTATAAATGTATAATCTCCCGGGCTTTCAATACGGAGGCCCCGTCCTTGAAATTATCACGCAACACCAACACCGCCTTGGAGGTCTCCGGGCCGATTGTCATGACCTTGTCCGTGAAAGAAATGCCTGCTCCGACTGTGCGCGGACGAAGAAGCAACCCCCTAGCCTCCCGCGGAGGCGGATTCACGATAGAAGCACCGATCAGCCGCATAACTCTCGGGAGTCTGCACTTCTCGTAAAACGAGGGTCTCTTATGAATACCAAATACCCCGAGCACATGCATTCCATCCACGAAGTAAAGTAGTGTATTAGGAAACTGGCGGGTTGCACCCCGGGTTCATTGGCGTCCGCCGCCATGCTGAGACCATGGTACAGATGGGCCAACCCAGCAATTCCAATCGACAATTGTATGCCAGCCACCATCCGATGCGCTGGGTAGAAGACGGATGGCCACATATAGCGAGGATGCATGGGGAGCGCGAACCAGCACAACCATAGCCCGAGAAACCCAAGGAAGAAAGTCTCCTCGTCAATGTCTGGAGCGGCGATTTCTGACAGAGGGATGACCGCGGCTTCAGGAAGAAAGAAGGCCTTCTGATCGTCTTCCAACACTGGTCGGCGGTCCAAACCAAAGCCGAAGGGGTCGTCGATCTTGGCAAATTTTTCGCCTCCCTGCAACAAAATCTCCGGGAGAAGAAACAGGGCAATGAAGTCCGCGAAACTGACCCCCCAGCCTCCGGATTCCAAGAAGAGGCTCTCGTACATGTTTAGCACCTTGATCAGGCTGGGAAACTGGTGCTAGATGGCGTTCTCCGGCGTTAGGCCCATCACCACCGGCTTAGTGGCGAAGACATATTCGTCAGGAGGAAGCAGCTCCTCATAGTGCTCTCCCCTCACCGGCAGACCGGAAATTTCAGCAAATTCTTCCAAAGAGATGGAAACTTCCCTGTCCATTAGAAGAAAGGTATGGGTGGGGATATTCCATTGTTCCACGAACGGCTTAACCCACCACATCGGAGGAGCAGGATATTCAAACAGCGATGCGTAAACTGCACGATATAGACCGATCTTCAGCAAATGCGCCTTCTTCGCTGACAAAATGTACCTGGCCCACTGCAAATACCCGGCCGAATGTCGAGGGGTCAATCTAATATTATAGGGTTGTCCCCAAGGGCGCGACTCACCCTGGCATATACGTCGCCCCAAAATATCCACGGCTGCTGGCAGCTGCACGGGTATGGCAGCAATCGAAGGTTGAAGAAGACCCTCCGAATTCTAATTTACAACCTCCATGGCATAGTTCATCGGGGGTATATCTGCGTACGAGATTGACGAGATTGGATCCGACGGCGTCGCGCAAGAGAAGCTTCGGCGACCTTTGATAATTTCGCTGTACCACCTACCCCACAGGTGAAGGTTCTTGTACTCCGGGTCGTAGTCCTTAATGAGAGTAAGAACCTCCCGGTCTACTGGTGCCTCAGGGAATCCTCCCTACGAATGGAAAAACGGGAACGAAAGATCAACAGACATGTTGCCTGCAAGAAAAAGCGAAATTCAATTATCAGTATCATAATTTAATTTTAAAAGCTCGACGCTTGGTACTTTAAAATTCGTACCACACTGCAATGCAGTGGAGAGGGGACCAAAGGGGGACCCACAAAATCCAGATGACAATGCATCAGTTAATAAGACAGCCTCATCATTGGATGAGACTATCAATTAATGAGGAAATCCTCAGAGAATATTCTCATTAAATGAGAAATCCCTCGAGACAAGGAGAAAATCTCCCTTTCAGAGCAAAGCTCTGTCGCAGAGTGACACTTGTCAAACTCTGGTTTAGCTCTGTAATAATGATGGAAAAATCCATCAAAGAAAAATTAATTCCTAAGAATTAAAGTTCTGGGATCTTAAAGATCCATGAAAAAACTCTTAAGAGTTCTTCATCAAAAGATCAAAAGATCTATACATTGTCAATGAGCAAAGCTCTGTTCATGGGTTAAGAAACCCTGAAACAAGATCTCTTTAGATCTATGGATTCTTGAGAGCAAAGCTCTGTTTATGAAACCCCAAAGGGGTTTTCTTTAGATCAAAAGATCTATGAGAGCAAGGCTCTGTTAATTAAAATTAATTTAATTTAATTTTTACCTAAAATGTTCTAGAGTTTTAACTCTTGAAGTTCTTGAAAATGAGAGCAAGGCTCTGAAAATAAAAATCTTGGGAAGATAATAATTATCTGAGGACCAAGGGTCCTATTTATAGGCGCTGAGGCGCCTCCTCAACTTCTGAGTTGATCCAAGGGCTCAAATGTTGTCACCGCTGCACTCACGTGTGCGCCACGTAAGCGCAACGGTTGGGGGGCATTTGTTTCCCCCAATCAGAGCAAAGCTCTGTTTGAATTTCAAAAATTCAAAAAATTGAAGCAACGCTTCAGATTCCTTGCGCTGCGCGCTGTGCACTACGTGTCAAAAGCAGACACGCCAGCGCCAGGAGCGCTGCGCCTAAGGCAGCGCACCCCCAATCAGAGTAAAGCTCTGTTTCAAAATTCAAATTTTAAATGAAGCAACGCTTCAGATCACTTGCGCTCTGCGCTGCGTGCCACGTGTCAAACAGTGGTGTACTAGCACAGTTGCGCTGTGCGCCACGTGTCAAACACAGGCGCGCTAACGCAGTTGCGCTGCGCCCTGCGCTGCGCGACACGTGTCAAACGCAGGTGCACCAGCGCCAATTGTGCCAGCGCTGGAATTTAAATAATAAATTATTAATTAATTAGAATTAAAATTCTAGAAAGATCTTTCCAATCTTATTAAAATAAGAAGATTATCTTCTGTAAAACAGAGTTCTTAGGATCAAAGATCCAACGGTGGGGAAATATCCCCAGATCAATCAGAGAAAGTTCTCTGTAACTAACTTAACAAATCAATTGGCCCTATATAAAGGCCCCTAAACTCCAAGTCTCAGATATATAGAGATACAGAGGGAGATAAGAGAGAGAACACTCTGAAAACTTTGAGAAAACCCTCAAAGAGAAAAGAAAGGCAAGCCTTTGAAAAAAGAAGATCATCTTCTTCATCTTTAAAGGTAAAGAATCAAATTCTTGGAAAACAGAGATGAAAAAATCTCACAAAAAGAAGAAGAATTCTAATCTAAAAAGATCAAAGATCTAAGAATAAGATCAAGATCTTCAATAAAAAGGAAAAAGATCAAAAAAAGATCTAATCATAAAAGGTTTAAAGAAGTAATTTACTTCATTCACAGATCATTTGATCTATATAAAAGCACAGCCTTTTGATGAGAACAAGAACTTTGGTTCTTGGATTTTGAGGTAAAAACCTCTTTCAAGAGAACAGAACAAAAAAGAATTTGTTCTTTGATTTTAAATTGATCAAGATGCGCTCTGTGCTATTGGACAGTGCCTTGCACTTTTAAAATGCACCTTTTCGCTCCTTGGACTGGCGCACTTCACCAGAATGCGCTACGTGTCAACCACAGAACAATCTGCGCTTTGCGCTTCTAAAATAGCGCACTGCGCTCCTTGGACTGGCGCACTTCACCAGAACGCACCACGTATCAACCACAGAACAATCTGCGCTTTGCGCTTCTAAAATAGCGCACTGCGCTCTTGGATTGGCGCACTGTGCCAGAGCTCGCCACGTATCATTCACTGACGCAGCACAGTGCGCTAACAGACTTGCGCTCAGCGCTAATCGACACATGCCACTTTTACGTGCGCCAGCGCAATGCGCTCTTTGATTGGCGCAAAGCGCCTGACAAGCCGCGTGGCGCACTATCAGACCAATTTTTTGCTCCTGACAAATGCTATGCATTTAATTACAGAGCCCAATGCTATGCATTAATAAAAGGGCCGAACCCAAATAAAGGCTCAACAGCCAGAACAATAAAATGTTCAACTCATATCAATTGAGCCCATATGCTCATAAACCTTCAAACAGACTTTAGTCCTAAATTGGACTATAGATCTCCCAACCAACATTGGTTCAAGGGTATATCTCTGAACTCCTCTGATATTTGTCGTTGTAATCTTTCAACGTCTTCAGAGAGGTGACGGGTCCCGACAACCATACATTTCACGGACTATGATGGACCACCATGTCCCTAAACTGGAAATCGACCGAAATGTCCCTAAACTAAACAATAGAGCCCAAATGCTCTTTTGTTGGATCTAAATGATCCTGTTAAATTGATTTTAGTCAGGAAATTCGACTAACGTATCCTTAACAAACGTTTAAGTTGATCTTAGTCTCAAATGAGGCTAACGTATGCTTAAACCGAAACCCCAAACCCAAATCTAAGAAAATACGGATTTGGACTAATTCACGTCCTACGGGCGACAACAAATTAGTCTCCGTATACAATCCACTGGCAACCACAACAAAACAAACACCCACGACACGAAGTGACCATCTGGAGAAGGAGAAAGTTGTGACCGCGATGTGGTAGCATAATTAACTGCAGGGGCTTGCGCCTGCAGGGAAGAGCGTCCCCACAATCAAAAACCCCTCAGATGAGGGGGAATCTGACGAAGTCTGCTATATCGGCCGCGTCCGTTTAAACCTTCGATACACGGTGCCATAAATCAACTTGGCATCTTCGGAGAGGTGGACGGACATCACCTATTAGCATCTTCCCCGAATTTCAGGCAAGACGTCTAACGCATCTTCGTCGCGTCCTTCGGAGGGGAACACATCCAAATGGTCTTTGGGGTCGGTTTTCCTATCGAACAGAGAGACCTTCGGGGTTTGTTGCGCGAGGAGACGTGGACAGCGAGCAGTTCCTCGGTAAACGGTTTGGTGAGCGAGTCAGCGGCGTATTCGGCCCTGTCGGCCGAGAGGTGACCTTCCCGGCGCATGCCCTCGATCTTCTTCTCGAGGGCGTCGAGTCGGCCGCGGTACCCCAAGGACTCGGCGCCTCACGATCCCTAGTCTCTGTTGTGGAAGACCTGCGTCTGGACACGGCCCCGGTTCCTCTCGATGAGGTTCCTCAGATCCCCTGGTGCTGTGGCTCTCAAGCCGTCGTGGCGAGCCCCTTTTGTGCGACCCCGTTGGGGGAGAAGGTGTCGGTCGTGCCTGTGGACAGGCGAGGTGACCGACATCTCCTTAGGGGGGCAAAGGTCGCGAGGAGGTTCAAGGCGAGGTGCTCCGGCGGCGGACCTTGGGGTGGAGCCGTGAGGCACCCAACGAGCCTCAGGGAGTATCGGTCCGCGAGATCTGTGGTCAGGAGTCGCAGCCTGCCAGTGGTCAGCCGTGCCGACAGGGGCAGAGCATTTTGGAGGCGAAGGAGCGGCGATTTGGGGCCCAGGCACGGCCGTTTGGGAGCGGACGGGCGCCTCTACAAGGGACTGTAGCCGATTTATTCGGCTGGCGAGGGCGTGGATGATGGTCGCCGGAGGGGGTTCATCCGCGTCTCCGGTGAGGGAGAGGCGGCGGCTGGTACCCGGATCTTCAGGATGGTCGCTTGCCGTGTGGACGGAGATCAGAAGGCCAACTTTGTTTTTGTGGAGTTTGCTTTCCCACAGACGGCACCAACTGATGGAGGTCCTTTTCGGGTCTCCTTCAGATGTTGTCTTCTGTCGATCTCCTGATGGATTCTGGAGGAGATCCCCTGTTGTGTGTGGTTCTCAATGGGTTTTGAGAAGATTGGTGATTTGAGGACTTGGGCGCCGAGTACCTGCAAAGAAGTCCCAGGATGGTTTGGTACTACCGAGGACCATCCGACGATCAAGTTAATACTAGATCCGAGCAGCGTAACGGCTAAGTACAGTAAAAATAGCTTACTTGACCCCTCTGTGATGGGGGTTTATATAGCGGTGGAAGCACGCAGCAGCAGACGCGAGAATCTCGCCGGCGGTTACGCTCCCCACGTTACGCCCGCGTAGAGAGCGGATCTCCCATTAATGGGGATCGTGAAGGCGTGGAACGTGGGATGTTGCTGGCGGAAAATCCGCGTATGGTGAGATTCGCGGAGCGGCAGTTACGCCTGCGATCGGTGGAGCTGGTCGGAGGACCGAGGAAGACGGTCTCGGCCGAGGGGCTCGGGGACGAGCGAGGAGGCCGAGAAGCCTTGGTCTTGTGGCAGCTTAGGGCAAGCGGGGGGCCGAGGAGGCCAATCCGCAGGGAGCCCGAGGAGGGCTAGCTTGTGATTGCAGGTCGGGTACAGGGGAGGCCTGGTCGACCTCTGTGGGCCATTTCTTCTGAGTTCTAGGACATGCCATCCGCCACGTGTCCTGATCTTGAGGGTCCTCAATATCGAGCATCATCAGAGCATGTATCTAATTAAGGTTAAAATAATTTTTACATTAAAAAGTATTTGAACCGTATTAGAAAATCTTGCTAAAAATTTCTGCTCATCTTTAAATAAAAAATTAGTGTCAATAGATTCTCAGTATTCATTACAAAGCTAATTTTCATTTTAATTATCATAAAATTTTGAACTCCTTTAATATTTATTTTACATATTTAATCTATCTAAACATATATAAATCTATATATATTTATTGATAATACATCATATGCCACTAAGTGGGTCATATCCATACATGATACTTCTTTCCCGTTAAATTCTTCCACTACTGGGTGTTTAATTTGTGAATTGCTATAGAACCCCGTTAATTTGTGAATTGCTATTGAACCAATCTTGATATATAGTGCCCGAAGTTCTTCATTTATTTCTCTCTTCTGCCCAAATATATCATACTCGGCGTACCGAATAATTTTTCAAAAAAGATTTTTCTTCAGAAGGCTTACACTACTTTGGCTATAAAAGGATGCAGCAGTCAAAAAGAGGGTTAATGCTACTCCTTGTACACAACTAAATTAACATCAAAAGTAATTTATTGAACAACAATGGTTAGGTTAAAAAAACACATCTTTATAGGCAGATCTATTGAAAAAAGAAAATTGATCAATTTCATTTGATTCACAAACTATGTGATAACAAGTTTCTGATAGGGAAAAAAATGATTGCATCTTCTTTTTGTTTCTTTAATCGTTGCTTCATGCTTTGACCCAATAATATGAGATCTAAAACTATTTTGCTGTTCATAAAAACATTACAGGTGCACACCTTAACTCTTGAGATACCACTTATTCTATAAGCTTCTGTTTGTTTGTCTCCATATGTTCTCCTTAGTCTTCATTTTTCTTTTTCCGATTGCTAATTATGGTGTTTATTTGGTCCAAAACCAATCTTCGTTTTTCTTAACTTCGATTTCCTCTAGCTTCTCATGGATTTTGGTGCGCTTTTGACCGTGCTTGTGAACGTCGAGTACTTCTTCGTTGTTGCAATGTCTTACAAACCGAAGCTTCCTTATTTCCGCTTTGTTTTATATCATTTCCAACTTTTGCAATGCATTACAAACCAAAGCTTGGGTGTTGCAATAAATCTTACAAGCTGAAGTTTCCTTTGTCTCTGCATCGTTCAGTATCGTTTTCGACTTTCGGGGGTTGGAGAGAGATCTTCAAGCTTCTTGAGATTTTTAATGTCTTTCTTTCCTTGTTTGTGTATGTCGAACGTTTTTTGGGTGTTTGCACATTGACAAGGTATGATATGAGGTGGGGCTAAAGAATCAAGTCCATTGGTAAGGTCTTGAATGATGGGACCTGCGCCTTGATGTCTTATTAAAAATATGTTATAAAAATAAGAAAAATGCTTAAACTACGGGGGTTGAAATCCTTCTACAATCTATCCAAAAGACAAACAGTGGAAAACACAATACCTAGACACTAGTGCCATACAAGTGGACCCATAATGTCCGTCTTTTGAGTATATTGTGGTTGGATTTCAAACTGCTTGGTAAAGTTTTACTGATCTAAAAATAAATGATACCAGATACAGCAATTGAACTGTTAGCTTAGGCTAAATTACACAAAAACTACCCTTAACTAAGAGTGTTCTTCACTAAACTACCTCAAAGTTCTTATTCCAGAAAACTACCTCAGAATTTGGTTTTGTGGGGATTCTTTTCTGTTGATACCCTTGTATGCATCATTTTAAGAGAAATAATAGCTATTAGAATAACTTTTAAGAATGGTTTGATGTATTTCCAATAAGCATTCAAATTCCACACCAAACAACACAAAATCAGGTTCAATGGTTAAAATTAGACAATCATTCATTCCTTTTATAGGATGGATTGCTCGAAAGAATTAATCAAACAGTGTTACGCTGTGCGCTAATAGGTCACAGGGTCAAATCTCACCGTTTTGAGGCTACAGAGAAGTGTAGGGATTGTGATGGAGCTGAGGCGGCGAATTCGGGTCGGGGTCCAAGTGGTGAACTTGGACGCGTCGCCTTAGGGAATCGAATTGCAACCTCTGAGAGGAAATTCTTACTGCATGAATCGAGGCCAATTGCCGAAATGGGCTTGAAGGTGGTTTAGATTTGGATCTCATGGGCTTGAAGGTGATGGCAGTTTTAAACCAATTCACGGTTAGTTTAGTTGGATCATGCAATTGTAATGCAGAAATATGGTAATAATTGAGTAAGAAAAAGAGAAACCAAGGATGGCAATTGTATCATGCAAATGAATCAGGTTTGCGGTATTCATGCTTGGCAATTATTACATGAAGGTCGATACGGCACAATAAACCTAGCTCAAGATCAACAACCATCACGGGGCTAACTATATTAGTCGTGTATAATATAGGAACTATCTATAGCTAAGCAATCAAGGTTTTAAAATTTGTAATGACCTTGAGGCCATATATATGGAACAGGAGCAGGTTAATTTGCATGTAAGCTGAAGAAGGGGCTGCTGATTTCCATAAAGAAATTAGAGGAGGGGGGTGGGGGGTGGAGGGGGGGGGATATGTAAATATTGTAAGGACACTTCTTAGCTGTATATGTGCCTTAGGTAACGGGCTTAATATGGGTAATGGTACGGAGCAGCTGGTCCTGCGGTGGGCAATATGAGTTTGTGAGGGGTGATCCGAGATCTTGCATTTAGTGCTTCGAAGAGAGGCATGGGGAGCCGGAGTAGGTACATAACAATAGATGATTAAAGAAGCCTTGAAAAACTATAGGTACATAATAATAAAAATCTCATGTTCTAATATTTTGGAAAATCCAAAACAATCTCATGTTTCAATATCTTAAAAAAATAGGTTTATTTTACGGAAACTACCCCGTGGTTTACCCGACTTGTTCAAAACCACCATCACGTTTAAACCCGTCATCAAAACCCCATGAACTCTCAATCCGTTAAACAACAACGACTCGCCGTTGATTTTTTAACATTTTCGTTCAATTTAACCCATGATGTGACCGATTTTTGTATTTTTTGTTCCAAAATTACACCTCCTCTCATTAAACTGCCCTGTTAAATTTTCTGATTCGTTTGTTCAACAAGCAATGTCTTTAGCTTCAACAACATCGTATTCCAATTGAGGACGTATTAACTCCAAAAGATGATTTATAAGAAATCATATTGTCACGACCCGAAGACGACACGTGACCGGCATTTAGATCACGTGACGTCTAAACATATCAACGCGATCCAAGTAAGCCAAAACCCCGGAATCTAAACCTTTTGAAAGAAAATAGTTGAGGTACGGTTTTAAAAAGAGTTATTAAATAAAATCAAGTTTCTTTTGAAGTGTAAATAAGTTTGTTTGGAAACGCTTATGTCGTTTGAAAATCGGGCAGTACCTCCTTTGTAAATTTTGAATAAAACCACATACAATATATATATATATATATATATATATATATATATATATATATATATATATATATATATATATATATATATATATAAAGCATCCCAACGAGAACTAACTTTCACGCCCAAATGGCGGAGCAACCACACAAATAATATACGACGCTCAAGGCGAAGAAATAGAAAGAGAAACATGAACAAAAGTAATATAAAGTAGACTCCAAACGAGTGCGACACTCAAGAACACAAAATATCTAAGTCACGTTTCTAATTCCACAAATTTACAAGTTTTGGTCGATAGAGTTTTGAATTAGATACAAAAGAATATACATATACAATGTGTGGTTACGATCCAATATGTAATCCATCTACCAAACTAATTACCGAAATAAAAGGTGTGCCGACAAGCCGCTACTGATCCGAGCGGCTAATCTTACAAGAAACTGGGGCACAATGAAGGTGAGTTGCCAACTCAGTGAATAATAGTATATCGCATGATGGAAATCGAAATGCATAACGTTCTATCTACGTCATAGAGTATAGTATTATCATATTCTGTACTAATATAAGTATAATACGCAAGTATTGTAAATGCATCAATATTCATCGCGTAACCATGAAAGTATATATATATATATATATATATCATGCATTCATGTATAAGCGCATAAAGTAGCCAAAAGATGTATGGAAAATCCTTTTAAAAGAACCGTATGATACGTATATCACGACACAAGTAGCAGACATCGTTTTATGAAGTATTATATGTGTTTTGTTTAAAATATACGCCTCGCTTTTTAGAAATGAGTTTTAAGAGAGCTTTCCGTTTAAAAGTTTCTTGTGTCACCTTAGACACGTCAAAATAGTGAGACTGTAACTTATTTAAAAAGCTCGTTATGTGCATCAATATGTAAAAATGGTATTCAGGTACTGTCTTTTGGATTAGTCATGTTCAGCTACGATATAACATAATCTATAACAACACGTCTCGACGAATTGCACAAATATTAACATATGAGTGTGTAGCATCGACACTCTAAATATCACGAGTGTCCATCATCGGCACTCAAACTCATCATCTACTGAATGTTCATCACCGACACTCAAAATCATCATAAATCTCGTCTCTATCACCGACACGTAAATCCAGATATCGTAGGTATCGTCTCATCAGACCGGTTCTCTCTCGATATTAATAGCTCCGGTCGGTATCTCCCGAATATCCGCCGTGCTCTAGTCTATCTTCGGTATCAAGTGTTCCTGCTACGCTCCCCGCCTCAAATGCGGTTTTCCCGTCCCTCGGTCTCGACTGGATCCACCATGTATCTGACTGTATACTCTCCCACTCGGTCCGGATAACGTGGTATGTCCGTAACCGTATAGCTCCCCCACCCGGTTCGGAATAAAATCAAATCAGAAAAATATCAAGCTCATAGTGGGCGCCAACTCATCATATCAAGAGAAAACCACATTTTTAAAACATACTTAAATTTTCATAAATCACATCGCGGTTTTTAAATTCATGGAAAATATCAAGTTCCCAAGAACAACATTTGCATAATCCATTTTGATTATATATATATATATATATATATATATATATATGAGAATAATGGAGGAAAGATGCCATAGGAGGGAATTTCTTCCTATGGTGTCGAAAAAATACGTTCTCCGTCGTATTTTTCGACGATCGGAACCCATCATGTTCATCGTTATCATCTAAGATGTGGGTACACCAAATTTCATGTGATTCTACAACTTTTCACCGTTGATTTAGCAATGTAAAAAGTTCTATTGTCGGTAAACCGTTAATTTTGAACCACTAATTCAACGGTGAAAAAGTTGTAGAATCACATGAAATTTGGTGTACCCACATCTTAGATAATAACGATGAACATGATGGGTTCCGATCGTCGGAAAACACGACGGAGGACGTATTTTTTCGACGCCATAGGAGAAAATTCCCACCTAAGGCATCTTTTCTCCATTATTCTCTCTCTCTCTCTCTCTCTCTATATATATATATATATATATATATAGAGAGAGAGAGAGAGAGAAAGAGAGCAGTGCCCCATACCACTGAGATATATCTTCATAGGTAAAAACATCATTAAACTCATATCGATCATATAGGAATACACATTGTAATGGTATTCATATCTCAACCAGCATGTATTTAAATGCGTCGTGCATATATACAGTAAACATACGAACAGATGCGACAGTTGCTACCGTGTCATGGCAATACTGATGATGTGTAGTGTAGCATGCGTGTTTGTGCTCGTGCAGCATGACAATTATTGGTAGTTGTGCAAGTGTTTTTATCAATGTGTTCGCAGAAGAATAGCTCTAAATCCCTATTCGCAACACACACACACACACACACATATAAATATCAACCAAACCCCTGTATATAGGGAAGTCATAATAAACCGTAAAAACATTTATATGGACATAACGTAGTATAGTAGTCCTGCAGTGTCATGACAGTACCAATGATATGTAGTGTTACATGCGCGTTTATGATTTGTGCTGCATAACAATCATTGGTAGTTGTGCGGTATTCTATCAATATGTTCGTATGAGAATAATAACACAACTAACATATAAAATAGGTAATCGAATCGTGAGCGTATAAAACTAATCAAATCGTACATGAATGATCGTTAAACATGAGTAACTATTATGAGCTATACCGTTATAGTTTAAATTAGAACGAAACGCTATTTTACAAATAAGAAAGCTGCAGTATAGCTAAAATATATATCCGTTTTAAAAGTAGCAGCACATCCTTACCGTCACGCCCTGCTTCCCAAAATACGGAATGCAAGGGGTGACTAGGCCAGCCATGCTTCTACGGTAAGGGAATAATCTCGCCGTAGTCACACTTCGGTTTCTAGTATTACATGGCAGTCAGTAAACAGTACAAGAGTAAAGAAAATCACAGTTTATTACATCACAATAAAAGAGTTCGATATACATTTATTTTTCAGAATGAAATAACTGACCAACGAAAACAATGTGCTTAAAGCAAAAAAGGAATGGCGTTGATGTTGCGGTCTAGACCTCCGCGAGCTCGAATGGAATGTCCTGCTCCTTGACTGGGTCCATTTCATCCTCTAAGCATGCACACTCAGGTCGTCAGGACGACACATATAGCAATAAATATATATGATGGATACAATACTATTAAACATGAAAGGTGCAACAGAATACAGAACATGAGAATAATGAACATAATTTGAATATGAACAGTGCGATATAAGTATCATGTCAGTAAACCAGGCAATGTGTATGTCACTACTTATCAGTCACTAAGTCAATAAAATCAATTGGTAGAAAGGATGCTCGTTTTTAACAAGGGTCACGTGCATACCCGAGACTACGGTCCACTGTTGTCCGGGACATAACCTTACAGCCGTGCCGCTAGGCCCATGACTTAATGTGTGTGTGTGTGTATCACTAATATCGAATGATCATCCTCTAAATCACCGTACCTCGCTAAATACGAGTTCAATTCCACCTTAATTTACCCCATTCCCCAGATTATAATATGTATTCAAGTATTAGATAGGTTGTGAACAAATACGTATCGTTTTCACTTTCAATCACATTTCCACTTATCAATATCACTTTCGTATTTGTCACAACCCAATCAGTAACACTTATATATCGACAATGCACAACAGTCATTAGGTCTCAATGTAAACAATCACTATGCAAAATGTATAAAGCAAGCTAAAAAATAGGCAAAAATGTACCGAACAAATATTCACTAAATTATGGCACCCAACGCCATATGACTTGCAAAATTTACCATAAATCACACGTATAGAATCGATTAAAACAATATCGAACGATTACAGAGTATGCTTGATTATATACGTGGTAAAATTTGTTTCATGTCAAACGGAAATCGGGTCAAGGACTTATCATCATTTTAAATCAGCGATCGGTTGCTGGAATTCCAGTTTCAGAACTGAAAGTCCAATTTCGCATGAGGTTTACTAGGGATTGTTTTCAGATTCAGGTGTTTTCCCAGTTGAATAAAATCTATTTCTATCTGTTAGGTTTCCAACGCATCAAACGGATTAATAATAGTCTTTCAGTACTAGGAGTTATGTTCTGTTTAATGTGAAGGTGTAAGAAATATCACTGCAGAAACTGCAGAACATGTCGATACTATAAAATACAAAATAAATATCAAACGACCGTGAAACGGAACGAGACTAGATTCATGTGTTAGATAACTAAATTATCTACGCGACTATATGGGGATCCATGTATTTTCAGTTTTATGTAGGGATGTGCATGTATTTAAATTCAGGTACTCTTAAGGAATGCTGCCCCGGACTGCAGTCCAGCGCCGCGTTCCCAGTCAATTCTCGTTGTAGTGGCCTATCGGTATTGAAGAGTAAACTATAGAGAGTTCTAGATTATCGAGTCGGCTTCGATAAGAACCCTAGAACATCAGGTTTTGATTTGTATTTGATTTACAATGATTTTAATAAAGCAACATGCGCGGTAAAATTTCAGATTCTAGGCGGATGTATCATTCATAGTGATGAAGTCAATATTTTCCCCTCAATTTCTTACAAGTTATCTATTATCATTAAAGGGATTCATGGGCCATAAATTCCGCCATTTTTATATAGGGTTTTCGTCTAGGGTTTCGTGTCAAATACACAGGTTATGTATAGGCATCAAATGAAACATCCGTTCTCATTAATTGATCCAACTAAGGTTATTCAATTGAATGCTATAAAGGCATCAAATGAAACATCCGTTCTTTTGAAGTGGTTTGCTACGAAACTAATTGATTATTAATTATCAATATCGCTATAACCATAGACACGTATACACCATATTATGTAACAATATTATTTCAATTAACTAATATGATTATTAGCATTAGTAAGTAAGGGAAGAGGGTTCCAATTGCCTAGCGAGGGCTCAATAGTTGGGATGGTGATGATGAATAGTGGCAGAACCGCAACGATCTATGACCACGGCATGGAGACGTCAAGGTACAATACACGCGCGATGGGCAGGGGCTCCGGTGAGGACTTTAGGAGGCTCGGCACTGGCGTGGTGGCGGGCACGGGTATTGTGACAACGGCGGTGAGGTGCAGCGACGTTGTGGACCCGGCGGTGAGTGTGGCAGTGGGTTTGGGCTCGGTGTTGGGGAGTAGAGGAGGCGGGTCCGATGATGGTGTGGCAGTGATTGTCGAAGAAGAGCTCGGCTAATGGAGATGGAGTTGAGGAGATGAGTAGGTCGAGGCCCGTCGGTGAGGTGGAGCTGGTGGTGGCTGCGGTGATGGATGCAGGGGATCGGTGAGTCAATGGAGACGGTGAGGTGGTGATGAATTTTTGGCATTGGTGGGCTCGAGCTGAAGGAGGAGGAGCTCGTCGGTTGTGAAGGTGGAGGAAAGGCTTGTCGGCGATGGGTAGTGGCAGCGGCGGTGTTGACGAAGGAGTGAGGGTGCAGTGGGTAGTGGGTTCGGGTGCAGTGGGTGTAGGGAGGAGCTGATTGGGATGGCCGAAGGAGAAGGCTCGTCGGTGAGGTGGAGCTTGGAGCTCGACGGAGGAGGAAGCTCCGGCGGGTGATGGCTGGTCGCGGTGAGTGGTGTTGGGTGTAGTAGAGACGGGGGGCTTGGGAAGGAGAGGGAGGCGATGGCGTCGAAGGAGGAAGCTGGAGGGGACGAAGAGAGTGATGGCGAGGGAGAAGGAGCAAACTGGGAAAAAGGGAGAGGGGCTCGATCGAGACGTGGGTGAGGCGAGGACGTGGGGGAGCGGGTCTTGCGGCGAGGACGAGAGGGGTGGCCGTTGGAAAGAGAAGATTTGGTGGAGGGAATCGCGGGGGAGTTGGCGAATGGGGCACGGGTCTCGCGGAGGTGGGTGCGGTCGTCGCAAAGGTGGGCGTGAGTCGAAGGGGGAAACGTTGGAAGAAAAAGGAAGAAAAGAAAGAAGAGCGAAGAAGAAGAAGGAGGGGGAGAGGGAGTTGGGTCGAGTCGGGCGTGGGTCGGGTAAGGGGTTGGGTTTGATTAGGGTTTGTTTTAAAGTTTAGGTTAGGAATTAATTTAATAAATAAAATAATTTAAAATGAAAAAAAAATTCTAGGAAAATCTGAAAAACACGGAATATATATATACGGAAACTGGGGATTTACATCATATCCTCCTTACAAAAATTTCGTCCTCGAAATTAAAGAACGAAAACAAAGGAACAACAACACTACTCGAACAGGTGCGGAAAACATGGATGGATGTCCTCCTGGCGTTCCCAGGTAGACTCTCCTGGCGAACGACCACCCCAAGAAACTCGAACCAAGAGAATGACTTTGTTCTTTAGCACTTTTTTCCGACGATCGAGAATGGTGGTAGGCTGCTCCTCGTAAGAAAGATCGGTGTCCAATGTTAACTCTGAATGGTCCGGAATATGGCTGTCATCCTGAACGTAGCGCCTCAACTGAGATATATGGAAAGTATTGTGCACACCAGCTAGCGTTGGAGGCATGGCAAGTCGATAAGCCACCTCTCCTACTCGCTCTAGCACCTCAAAAGGTCCGATGAATCGAGGACTGAGTTTCCCGCGACCACCAAACCTGATCACCCCCCGAGTGGGCGATATCTTCAAAAATACGTGGTCACCAATACCAAACTCGAAAGACCTTTTACCGGCATCTACCCAACTCTTCTATTGGTCCTGAGCCGCTTTGATACGTTGCCTGATCGTCTGAACTTTGCTCACTGTCTGCACTATAAGCTCAGGGCCCAACAACCTTCGTTTACCCATGTCATTCCAACAAAGAGGGGACCGACACTTCCATCCATACAGAGACTCGAACGGTGCCATCTGGATACTAGCTTGGTAGCTGTTGTTATACGAAAACTCTACCAGATGGAGGTGATCCTCCCAAGAACCCTGAAAATCGAGCATGCATTCCCTCAGCATATCCTCATGCGTCTGGATAGTACGCTCGGATTGCCTGTCCGTTTGTGGATGATAGGCCGTGCTGAACTTGAGACGCGTGCCCAAACTCTCCTGCAAGCTATTCCAGAAATGGAAAATGAACCTGGTGTATTGATCAGACACGATACTAACGGGCACCCCGTGCAGTCTCACAATCTCCTGCATATACTTCTCCACAAGCGACTCCTTTAATTGTCTGAATCGGAAAGGAATGAAATGTGCTGCCTTTGTAAGACAATCAACAATAACCCAGACAGCATTGTTGTCTCTTGGACTTCGTGGTAGTGTCATCATGAAATCCATGGTTATGTGCTCCCATTTCCACTCTGGCACTGGAAGCGGTTGCAACAACCCAGCTATTCTCTGATGCTCGGCTTTCACCTGTTGGCATACCAAACACTTGGAGACAAAGCGAGCAATCTCCCTCTTCATTCCGTTCCACCAGAAGTGCTGCCTCAGGTCTCTGTACATCTTGGTACCACCTGGGTGCATCGAGTAAGCGGAACTATATGCTTCAGCTAGAACTTCATCTCAAATACCCCTATTTGGAACACACAACCGACTGCCAAATCTCAGAGAACCATCTTCGTGAATCTGCAAATCTGTCATCAAACCAGCCTCGACTAACCCTCTGAAATTATGCAATTAAGAGTCTCCAGCCTGTGCAGCTTTGATGCGATCTATAAGTGATGATTGAACTTGCAACTGCCAGAGCTGTCCGGGCACACCCGGAGTAACTACCTCCAACTCAAGTCTCTGAAGGTCATCGAGAATCGCTTTCTGACAAGTTAGCAACGTAACTAACGGCCTACGACTGAGAGCATCATGAACGACGTTCACCTTCTCCGGATGATACTGTAGATCAATGTCGTAGTCTGCCATCAACTCCAACTATCTGCGTTGTCTCATATTAAGTTCCTTCTGAGTGAACACGTACCTTAAAATTTTGTGATCCGTGTACACCTCCACTCTCGCTTAGCAAGTAATGCCTCTAAATCTTTAAGGCGAACACAACAGCCGCTAACTCCAGGTCATGCATGGGGTAGTTCTTCTCGTGAGTTTTCAGCTGACGAGAAGCGTAAGCCACCACTCAACCATGTTGCATTAAAACACAGCCCAAACCTTTTCCCGACGCATCACTATGAACAACCAAGCTGTAATACCCAGTCTCTATATGTAATTAGCATAATTTAATAAATAATTCTTCAGGTATTTCTCCAAAATTTACTACAAATTTTCCGTATTTTTATAAGGGTCACTTACAAAATTTACTTATTGATATTTATAATTATTTTAAATAAAACCTTAATCCCTTTATTGTATCTTGGTTCCTTTTATAACCCTAACCCTATTTTCTAATCTCCATTTCCTTTTATAATTTCCTAACCCAAACCCTAACCATACTCCCTTTTTCCTTTCATTATTTTCCCTTTTACCCAAAACAAAACTAAGTATATATATATATTTTCCCCCGGCCCAACAAAACAAAACAAAACCAAATGAATATACAAAAATCCCTAAGCCAGCCCACTTCTATATCCCTATCTTTTCTTTCCTTCACAAAATATATGAAATAAATCCCTAAAGCCCATATCCATTTTCCCTTACCAAAATTAATTAAACTAATTCCCCCAAACCCAGCCCGACCCATCTCTCTCTCCTTTCCCTTTTATTTTTCTTTTAATTCTTCCAGCCCAACATCCCTGGCCCACGAATCACTCCAACCCGACCCGACCCGACTACACTCCTTCTTCCCCACTGCGTTCAGTTTCTCGCTCCTTTTTCCTTTACGCGCTCCACGTCGCCCACGTCCCCGCCTCGTCGCCCTCGTCGCGATCATGTCCCCTCTTCTCAGCCCCGACCTCACGCGTGCGCTTGCGAAGCTCCCTCTCGATCTCGTCTCTCCCTAACTCTCTCCTCCCCCTCACTCCCGATCTCTTTCTTCCCTCCTCCTCTCCTCTCTCCCAACTCCCAGCTTCACTCCCTAAAACCCACTGAACCTCGACAACGACGACGACGACTACGACTACGATCACCTCGTCTCCACCTCCTCGCCGGCAACCGTCGCTTGCACCAAAAGCGCCGCCTCCTCCTCCTTCTTCCTCGTTCACCCTACGCCATCACCGCCGGGGACCCCAACCCAACTCCGACCTCTGCATCCCCTCGCCAAGCCCTGCATCCCCTCCTCCTCCCGTGAGCACGTCGCCACCTCCCTCTCCTCCCGCACACCACCACTGCAGCTCCAACCCAACGGCTGCAGCTCCCGTCACTCACCCGAGCACCGCGCCGGCCATCTCCATCGCCTCTCCAAGCTCCCCCTCTTCTTACCACTCACATCTCTCTCTCTCACAGCATCTCTGTAACACCCGAGTTCATTTATACCAATTCCAGTTCTCATATTTCTTATTCGTGATATTTCTTGATTTATCGTGTTTGGGTGCGAATGGAAGTTTACATTTTACATTGCATTCGACCCGACCCGCTTGCTTGAACCTGTTTGATTCTTATCTATAGATTACCTTGACTTGTTGCATGGACACGTGCATCTCATGATTAGTACATACTGGTATTTTATCTAGTGTCGCATCTTTTATCATAATGTATTCTAGTTCACAGAAAATAATTTAAAATTGCATTTCATAGCCTGCATGATACCCCTAACCCCGTGGTAGCGTCCGCGCATCTCATTCTCGTCCCGTTCAGTGAAACGGACGTGTTTGGATGGCTACACGCACGTACGTGCATCCGTTCTTGGGGGTATGCATTTTCTTTGACCGAGCATTCATTTTGAAATTTGGAAGTCGCATGTATTTTTCATATTTTAAATCCGAATTTTTAGACCCGACCCGGACATGTTTTGGAGTAAGTTTGTATTTGCCAAAATTTCAAACCGGACAAATATTATATTCTTTATATATTCTAAATTATTAATATAAATTTAACTATATATATATTATTTTATCATCATATCTAACAGTTAGATTTATGTTAGATTTTATATACGTATATATTTTAATATTTTTGATAACACGCTGAAATCTCTCTCTCTCTCTCTCTTTCTTTACTAGTATATTATTAGTATATTTAAATAACATACAACTCTCTCTCTCTCTCTCTCTTTCTTTTCTCTTTTTTTTTTCTCTCACTCACTGCGATCTCTCTCCCATTCTCTCTCCCTCGCATACGTCCAAATTTCTTTCTCTTCACTGTTCCCTCTCCCTCTCTCTCCTCTCGCTATCTCATTCTCTCTCCTCTCGATTCTCTCTCTCTCTCATCTCGCAAATCCTATAGCTCAGGAGATCTCGTCACCTCCCTCTCGCTTAGGATTAGCGCCCTTCTTTATATTCCCTCTTCCTCGTCTTCCTCCTTCATCGAAAACCCGAGCCTCCTCATTTCTCCTCAAACCCTAACCATGCTGTCGCCGTCTCCACCTTCGACCTCACCTCTATTCCTTCGCCTTTCATTCCTCTCTTCCTGCTCTTCACCTACCAAACCCCTACCCTGCACACGACGAGAATCATCGAGCACACATATCTTTTCTCCCTTCTCCCGCGTGGGTTTCCTCCCTCCATCGCGCTCGAGCTCGTGGCCAAGACCTCCATTGCCCTCGTCGTTACCAACCTATCTTCCCCTTCTTGACGACCCATAGCACGAACCCATCTCGTTCTCTCTCCCTCGCGATCACCTCCTTCCCGAGACCACCCTCACCTCACCGCCGGCGATCCCTTCACCTCATCGTCACCACCATCTCCTCCTCTCCTCGTCCCTTCTCCCTCTTACACCAAGGTCCATGCACCCCGAGAACCAGTTAGCACTAAAACCTTAGCCTAACCCTAACACCTCTAAACCAAACCCTAGCCTCGCCGGAAACCCCTTCATCGACGACGTCACCATCTCTGTTCCATCCTCGGCCCTTGTTTACACCATAATATTGCATTATTATATTCCCCATTCTTATTCTTTTTATAAATAAACAGGTGCTTTTGACGCATGTCTGCTACATGTTACAGGTTACAGGTTCTTGGACAGGAAACAGTGAAAACGATGAAAAGATGACGTAAAAGTGAGACTTTGACCGACAAACAGAGAATCTTGATCAAGCATACATAAGGAACAATTCACAAAGCAAGATTCAAGACATTGACTCAAAGCGAACGGTTAAAAGTCCACTACAATGTTCACTGGAAAATCTGGAAGAGAACCAGAAGCTAAATTGAGAAAAGACAGAAAGAAATAGGAAGACAAAAAGCACTAGAAGCAGCCCAAATGTTTTCAGCCAATGATCTTTCTATTGGGCCGCGGAACCGCGGCCCAATCCCTACCCAGGCCGCGGTTCCGCGGCAGCTGTAATGATTTGAAAAGTAAAAATTTTACCATAATTCTTGTGAGGCACTGAAAAGATTTCCTAGGGCTATTTTTGTAATTGTAGACATGCGGATCAAAATGTAATCTAGGGTTTCTATTTCCTATAAATAGAACTCTAAATCATTGTAAACTTTATGCCTCCTTTTAATAAAAATTCAGAAATCCTTTTTGGAGAGCATCGGTGTTTCCTTTCCATTCAGAAATTCAGATCTGACAACCCTGCATGGATGATTGGAGGGATGCATCTGTAAGTAGATTTAATTTCTCGCCCTAGTTTAGATTTCAATTCTTTGCCCTAGGTAGATTTAATTTCATGCCCTAGGAACTTGTTTAGGGTTTAGCTTTGGGGAAGGATTTTGAGAGATGAGATCTCTCATCCCTTTCTTACCCACCAAATATTTACAATAGGACTCCATGCATACACGCACACACCGTGCCCTACGGCATCCTACCCCTCGAGGTAACGATGACACCGTAGTGTAAAGGCCCGGTTGCGCGCGTTTTCTATGGAGGTTAGGGTAAGGATCTGTAAAGGAAGGACAAGAACCTAGAGGAAGGAACACCTTCCCGAATGGATCTAATCCCCTTTATTGATAATTACCATAACTCCTCATAGATCTTCATTCGGGTAAGAAAGCGTTGAGATTTAATTGCATTTCCAAACCATCCCTATACCTAACCCTAGCAAGAATAGATTTAGATAATTGCCCTAGGTTAATTAGATTTTTAGATTTAATAACAACTCAGAACACCCTTCGGAATTAACTCGTAAGAACGAATCGGAGATTCACAATATCCCTGTGGACCGACCGGTACTCACCGGCTAGCTTCATGCGATGCCGTTCTTGATTGCGGTAATAGGCTTACATATTTACATATAGCCCCTTGGGCTTTACAAAAATGGCATTTTAGCCATCCCATGGCTCATGTGCCATTTCATTTTTGCACATAAGTCATGGGCTTACAAAATATTGGCTTTGTGCCCATTTTGTTTACATTCATGCATAAACAATTACATAAAAATTAATTATTACATGATTTTGTTGTTGGCATGAGGAGACTGGCTGCGGGCTTGACTTGGACATGGGCCCGCTTGACCTGGGCTCGGGCCCACCTGGCTTGGGGTTGACTTTGATTTTGACTTGGTCAACCGGGGTGTAAATTTTTACCCCAACTGCAAGCATGCTAAATCACTCAAATCAAATGGCGCCGTTGCCGGGGATGGCGTGCTATTTCCTTTTTGCGATTTCGGGTTAATCAAAATTTAAAAAAAAATCAGAAAAATCAGAAAAATCAAAAATATATATATATATATATATATATATATATATATATATATATATTTTGTTATTTTTGGAAGGGATACTTTGTTTTTTGTGAATCTTTGCAGGATCAAATTCGGATCTAGAAATCTACAGAGATCAAAACAGGAAAAAACAGATCGGAACAACAGAAGATCACAACAACTGAGGAACAGAAGAAATTTGGAGGACCGAGTCTACAAGTTAACCGTGGTGATCTGTTCCAGCAAAAAAAAAAAAACAAAACTTGCCGAACCGACCAACGCGCGGCGGAACCGCCGCGCCAGCCCCCTTGCGGCCGCGGAACCGCCGCGGCCTGGTCGATCAGGGCTTGGAAAAAAGGCAGAAGCGCGATAAAAAAAAAAAACAGTTCTGCCACTGCAAATTTCTGTGAGTTTTCTCTCTCCTCCTCTGCAAATCTTGATATATCTTCTGTAAATTTGCCTGCAGGATTTCTTTACGTTCAAAATTTTTTTCCCTTCCAAATAACGATCTTGTGCAGGATTTTTGTGCCTTGCTTGAAATGAAATTAGATTGCAAGTAATATTTTGCTGTTGCATATCTTTTCTATAAAATATTTTGCTGTTGTATATCTTTTCTCTAAAATCTTTTTGCAACAAAATTTTTCCTAATAAAGAGAAAAAGAATAAATAAAAAAAAGAATAAGGAAAATCTTTTATAGAAACTTGCAAAAATTTTGGCCGCAAATAAATCCTTGCACCATAAACTTTTTTTCCTTTCCCCTTCTTCTAACATGGGTACCTCACATAATAAATCATTAGCCGAACTTTGGTATCCCGAACCTAATTTTGCGTCATACGTCAATTTGTTCGGTCAATTTAAAGACGATCCTTCCTTGCCTAAAAAATCTTTGAAAGATCAAATAGAGGCGTCTAGGAGAAACAGTTTGACTTTTCAACCCACTTTGTGTCAACCAAGTCAACCTTTACCACCTACATATGTTGATACCACTTCTTCAAGTTCTTCTGTCACTCCTAGGCCGATGTCCATTGCTGAGCATATTGCTCAATCTCCCAGCCGATCTTTCAACCCTCTCCACTCATCTAGTTCTAGGGATTCGCACGATTATTCACCTTTTTATCCATATGTTGACCCTACCCCTGTCCAATCACCCACTTCCTACCAGTCATACCCGACTTTCCCACCGTCACTAGACATTGATTCTACACAGCCATTGGGGAGTTTCACATATCCAACCACTTTCGAATCTTTTACCGAAATCCCCTCACCACCTAACTCTAGTTTGGAAGAGTCGTTGGAAGCTTATATTGCTGCAACAAATAAAATGACTAGGAATGTGGAAGCGTCCTTGGCCGCCCTTATGCAACCTACTGAACCGGTAGCTAGTTTCCCGCTAGCTCAAAATTTTTCAATGTATAAGGAGGCGGTTGGACAGAGTGAGAATGAGAGAGGATCTCCAAATCAAACCTACCCTTACCCAATTGAAGCCCACAACTCCAGATTTCCATCGAATGTCCTAAATGATTCACAAGTTCAAAATAAAAACGAGTTGTGTGATTTTGTAGTGTTTGATTTGTCAAATTGTGAGGAATCCTTTTCGAGTGAAACCGCACCTAATCCTTTCGATCTTTATACCTCCCATCTAGAACCTAAATTGATAGATATCCATGCTTTTGATGAGGTGTCTAAGAAAATTGATTTTCACTTGATTGAGGATATAGACGCCGGGAATATTTCGGATGATGAACCTGTCGATTTAATTGAGATTTTATGTTCAAATCATCATCCCGAGTTATTAAAGGTTTCTCCCGAATCTAATATGCGTCTTGAATTTGATGATACTGGCATGGATGAGATAAATGTTGAGGAGAATTATAAGGATAGTAATGAGGAGAGTCTTGAGGATAATATTGAGGTTGAATCATTTTTGTTTGATGTGTCTGATTTTCCAATTCATCCTCTTAAACCTTTGACTGCTATATCACCCTCCCTCCTTCCCATCGTTCCGACCCCGCTTGAAGACCGTGAGCTTGAAACCTTTTTCTTTGAATCTGACACAATTCTCACAGACGATAACACCTACGAGTATTTCACCTTTTCGGATGATATTGATGACTCACCGCTCGAGTTTGAGTTCTTTACATTTTCAGATGAGCCATCAGACTCGGTTGATTATAGTAGTTTCGAACCAATAATGGAATCTTTCAAGTTCGAAACAGTTTACTACGGTGAGAAAGATACTATCCCTAATTCACTCCCTTTCGTCTTTCCCATTGTTCCGACCGAACAAGTGACCGTTACGCTTTCATCTACTATACCAAGTTCGGCGTACCCATGTTTTCTTGCGAATCTTAAGGGATTTGACCCCATTTCCCGACGGGTTGATAGGTTAGCGCAATCGCTTATAACATATCGATCATCACATATTGCGCTAATTTATTCACTCGATTTATACCCTCAAGTTCGCGCGATCCTTCTTTCTCCTTTCCGCCCTTCTTTCCCCCCACCGAGACCATATTCTACCATTCTTCTTTCCACACGGTCTCGCGTGTTTCTCATTTTCTTGCACCAACTGTACCATTACCACGATAAGATTTTTGAATGGTTGGTGCTAACCTTTGGCTTGTGTAAGGCCAAGCTTAAGTTTGGGGGGACCTTTGTATATATGTACATATATTTTTTGTTTTCATTTTATAAAAAATAAAAAAAAATTCAAAACATTAAAAAATAAATTTTTTTATAAATAAATAAACAGGGGAGTGCCGGTATTTTGACCCTCTTGGTTTAGCATGACAGTGAGGACACTGTCAAGTTCAAGTTTGGGGGTATGCTCGGTACGTCTTCTTCCTTCGCATTTATTTGTATATATTTTTGCATTTGCATAATTATTTGAAAACCCATAAAAATTGAAAATTTTCAAAAATTATAAAAATTATTGTATTCAATTTTAGCTAATTGACTTGAGTTTGACAGATAGGTTAACTGGCTAGGAACAACTAGATCTTAGCACTACTACAAATAAGGGTTGCCCCTACGGATAAATCCATAGGGGCAACCCACTGTCCCTACGGATATATGCGTAGGGGCGAAAAAATACCCCGTAGGTGCAAAGGCCGCAGGTGCAAGTTGAGGCCCTGAACTTGCCCCTACGGGCAAATTCTTGCCCGTACGGATTTATGTGTAGGTCCTGTTGCCCCTACGGATTAAGCCGTAGGGTATAAGATTTTATATTATTTACGGTTTTTTTTAATATATTACTTGTACCTACGGATATGTCCGTAGGTCCATGTACTACCCCCTACGGATATGTGCGTAGGTACGTTTCCGTAGGGGCAAAATATCAGGATTCCTGATATTTTGCCCCTACGGATAACGCCGTAGGGGATAGGCAGTGGCCCCTACGGCTATGTCCGTAGGGGCATTCCCAACCCCCTGGCACTGAGATCAGGAGGGAAATATCAGTTACTGCTGATATTTTGCCCCTACGGATATATCCGTATGGGTAACATGTGTGCCTACGGATTAATCCGTAGGTACATATTGTCTGTATTTTTTTTTAAAAAATGGGCTGCTTGATTTTTTCCCGCCCTGTGCACAATAATATATACATCAATCAAATCATATATTGCAGTATTCATAATCACATCTCACGCATATATATAATATACAAAAGAAACCCAAAAACTGAATATGATATAAATACAAACCAATATCAATATCGTTTCAAAATGTAGTACAATGTGTATGATATAAATAAATACATGTTTCAAAAAATAAGAACCAAAAATCTACCCTAGCTCGGTCCAGCTCCACCTCTGAATAACGATAGAATAACGCGCGCTTGCTCCTCGGTCAATAAACTCTGCAATTCGTCGCGAGCGGGAGTCTGAGCGGCATGTGGAGCTGGCGATGTGGTCTGCGCAGCCGCCGTCGAGGTAGTCGCTTGCGGAGCCGCGGCTGCGGGAGTCTGAGTGGACGGTGGAGCTACAGGAGCTGTCTGCGGAACCGCAGCCGATGTAGTGGCTTGCGGAGCCGCAGCCGAAGGAGATGCATGTGGAGGCTCGGCCGATCTACCCTGTCGCGTCTGGACATAACGTGTGTAAGAAGCGTGTAAGAATTGTGTATTATTCGAATTCATATCATTATTAAGTTATTTCGAAACCCTGTTTGGATATGTAATTTGGAAAAGCGTTGTTTATTTTAATTACATATGTATGTATGATTAATCAAACTTAAGTCTAAAACCAAATAAGCTCAAGCTACGTACTAATTATGGATATGTTGATATGTATATAATATGAAATGATATTTTACTATAAAGTAGTATACATACCAGCATCTCCTTCAACTCCTGAACGGTGGCCCTCAAGCTATCCAGTTCCTGATGGACATGCCGGTCACTGGAGACGGAGGAAGTAACCGCCGGGGTGGAGTCCAACCTCATATGGGCCCTGCTAGGGCCCAATCCTCGGCCTCTCTCCCAACCTCCGTGGTGCCCTCCGTGTGCGGCGTCCAGAACTGGGTCAGCAGCCTCGGATCGTTCTGTCCGGTAAAATCGATCCCCGAGGCCTGGGCCTGCTCAACCACCCGCTCCTACACCCACATTAAGCAGTAAAGTATAAGTATAAAATTTAAACTTGAACCTTACAAAACTAAAATTTCAAATTTGGGTAGAAAAAATATTAACACTTACGCAGTACTCCTAGGTAGCGACGTCGGGATATCGAAGCTCGCCCGTGGCGGGATCTGTCGAGGTGCCGTGGACGACAAGATATGCGGACAGCACGCTCGGTGTACCACCTGACGCCACGGTCCGAGATGTCTGCAATATTAGAAAGTAACTCTTAATATTAGAAATATTAGAGAATAACTCTTAATATTGCAGAATATTAGAGAATAACTCTTAATTTACCGATAACTCCATGGCTCGAGTAATGTTCCTCGAGCCACCTGTGTAAGTGGGGCGACCCCTCTTCGCCGACTTCCTGTTCTCCGTATTCTGAGCGGCCTGTTTCTGCACAACGCATTAACATTTAGTTTTCTAATTAAGAAACACAAAGAAATAAATTATATCATAAATAATGAATTAAATTTAAAATACATACCTGTTTGCGTTGGGAGTCGAAATAAGCGCACAATAGAGGCCATGTCTCTACGTCGACTCTCGCAAACGCCGGAGTAGATAGGAGGGCCGCTCTCTCTGCCTCGGGGGTCGCCATCCACAGGGAGTAGCAGTCGGCCTTTAGCTCATTCCTGTTGTATCGGACCTTGGCCTGCATGTTCTTCATCAGGCCATTGTACAGAGCATGAAGGTCGAGCACCCTCCCCGGGTGATCAGGGTCGGCTACAGGCTGAAAATCGTAATCCAACTGAAAATACAAAAAAAAACATTGTTATTAGATTGCAAGTGTTAATAATAAATATATTGGATAGATCAAATGAAAATATATATTAATACATACCCGAGCCTGATCAAAGAAGAGGGCGAATGAGCGCTGGTGCTGCTCGCCCCACTCAACGTGAAGTGGATAGTTCTTTACGATCCGGCTTTCGTCCCCCAAATACCGGCCGAACCTTTCGGCATGAGGACCGGTATAGCGATAGTCAAGGGTAAAAAATAGGGGGAATGCTGCCTCCCCCCTAGCTCTATCAGGCCTCAGCCTATGGGACTGATTCGGGCCTCGAGTCCCCCTCTGGGGATGGAGAGGCCCTGCGTCTGCATGAAATATCAAGACAATCAATAATAAGACAAAGTTGTATTAAGAAATCAAGGTTAAACAAAAATTCAAGTGTGATATATACCTCCGGTGACTAGCGCACGAGCCTAGGCCCGAGCAGCAGCACGAGCGGGACGATAGTTCCTCCGGTGAGGAACAACCGGGGTCCCGGACCCGGACGCATCCCCTCCAACTATAAAATAAACATCGACGCTAAATTTCCATGAAGTTCATATTTATTCTATAGAGCATATGTAAAATGAATAAATATTTTAAATTTATTCATACCAACCTGCAGACGATGCGGAGGGTATGGAAGCGGCAGGAGTGGCCCCTGTGGAAGTTGTGGCTGCAACACCTATAATTAGACAATTAAAAATAGATTATATAAGTAATTGAAAAAAGAATGTGTAGATCAATAATATAACGTTCTAAATCAATATGCATGCACTATAGGATATATAAACATACCCGCAAGTGCGGTGGTGTCACCACCTACAGCTAGACAATAATAAAAATTGCTAAGTAAGAGCAAAAGGAATGTGTGTATTTATGATATAGTATTCTAAATCAATATACATACACTATATGATATATAAACATACCTGGAGGAGCGGGGGTGGCCTCTGTCCCAGATGTGGACGCATCACCAACAACTAGACAATCAAACATTGACAATATAAGTAATTTTGACATAAACATACATGAATATCTGTAATATTACATTCAAAATGGATATGCGTGCAGTATACCTGGAGGTGTGGCCAAATCAACACGGAAGGAGGCATCCGAAGGGGTCTCCGATCTGGGTGCAAGACCGGCCCTCTGAAGCTCCCTACGGAGCTCTCCGGGCGGCAGAACCGCTCTGCCTCTGCCTCTGCCTCTGCCTCTGCCGCGGCTGGAGTTCCTGCCGCCTCTCGCTGCTCCCGACATCGTCATCAAATCTAGATAAACGGTTCGTGGACGCATTAGACAATCATTAAAAGTATTGACTATATATGATCTAGAGCGTAAAATGTGAAGTAATAATATAACATTACTGATAACCTTTTTCGTTTCGTGGGCGCATCATACATATCTACTTGGATTTCATCGTCGATGTCATTTCTAATCCACGTAACTTCATGATCGGTCGAAGACAACCCGTCCTTCGAAACAGACGTTCGGAGCACTTTAAGCCTTCTCTCTTCTTCGTCCTCATCGCTGTCCTCGTATTCTGGGACATCGTAGACATCTCTAGGTTTCCATCGACATACAACACTCCACCCCGGATGCTTCAAACACTGTGAGTAGTATACTTGGAACGCTTGGTTCGGAAAGATAAACGGATCGTCCTGACCGTAAAATCGAAGTGTGTTCACACTGGTCAATCCATATTCATCTTTCCAAGTCCCAAGACTGCTTCTCCACCTGTCCGTATCGGTTCGCGGATCGTACCAAGTACACTGGAATATATAAAAGGGTTTCGATCGTCCGGGATAGTGGATGCCGAGTATACAATTTAAGTACCCATAGTAAATCACACCGTCCGATCCTACCGTCGCAATCCCACTATTCTGAGTGGTTCTAGATGTTTCTATGTCCTTAACTTCGAATTTGTATCCAAGGACACCAAATCCTTTGTAATATGCAACCTCCATACTAGGAAATTGAGCTAAACATCTTGAATCACTCTCAAATGATGCAAACAAGTTCGGATCGTGGATCTAACAAAATAAATTTTACGACAAAATACATAACGATACAAGTTTAGATTAAAACTGATAGCAATAAAATGTTATTCGAATAACTTACATGATCTGTGACCTAATCACAAAAATTATCCTGATGGTATTTTTCCAAACGTTCTTCGTTCCAATCAGGATGCCCTTCACGTACCTCGTTAAAATGAGTTCTGTTTTCGACAAGTAATTGTGACATTAATATTATGTCATTTCATACACACACAAACACAGATATAACAATTAATCCAAAAGAACTTACTCTCTAATTTGTTCAAGATATGCGCAATTAAGCAAGATAAACCGGTATATCTTATTGATAAACATAGTGTCTACCCTCTTATACTCGGCTTTACTATATGGCCCGTCTTGAATTCTTCATGGTCGGTTAAGCCTTGTCTCAATATTCTCGTCCAGATAGCGGGAACAAAATGTGGTTGCTTCATCAAGAAGATAATCTTGCATGATAGAACCCTCTGGTCGATTTTTATTGCGTATATACTTCTTAAGAGTGTAGAGGTACCTAATGAGAATATGTTGAATAAATAAATACGGGCATACATGACAACAATAAATTTATAAATTGCGCAAAACGAAAAATTACACGTACCTCTCGACGGGATACATCCATCGATATTGTACTGGTCCGGCTAACTTCGCCTCAGTTGCAAGATGAACCGTCAAGTGTATTATGATATCGAAAAATGACGGTGGGAAAATACGCTCAAACTTGCAAAGTATCAACGCAATAGAATTTTCTAGTTTATCCAGCGTCGCAACCTCCAGTGTTTTAGCACACAACTCCCTGAAAAAATAACATAGGTCGTTGATTACTAGACCAACCGAGTCGGGAAGAGAAGTACTGAGGGCTAATGGAAGAAGGTGCTCCACGATAACATGGTGATCATGACTTTTCAGCCCATCGATCTTGCCCTTCAAAATTTTTATTTTCTTGCTGAATGATCCTGAGAAACCTGTGGGGACTTTCAAATCATGCAACACCTGCAGGAATCTTTTCTTCTCCGGTTGTGACATATGATAAGCGGCATTGGGAAGTACAAACTTGCCCGGTTTACCCGCTACCGGTCTAGGGTGCAATTCACTTCTTATTCCCCACTCTTGTAGATCCATCCGAGCATTCATGTTGTCTTTCGATTTCCCGTCTTTACACAGAAGCAAGTTAAGTATGTGCTCTGATACTCCCTTCTCTATATGCATGGCGTCCAGACAATGACACACTGAATTTGTAGACCAGTACGGAAGCTCGAAGAAAATGCTTAACTTGTTCCAATATTGTGGTTTGACCTGTTTCGTCGGATCCATCCCGAAGGTCACGTTATTGTAACCATCCCATTTAGCAGTCACGTCCTCTCCGGATAATGGGGATGGAGCTCCAAGAAGCTCCTGATGACCATCAAAGTGAACCGTGTCTAACCTATAGGGGTGGTCTGGAGGCAGAAAACGTCGATGGCCGCAATAACAAACCTTCCTGCTAAAATTCAAAATTTTTGATGTTGTGTGTTCATGGCAATGAGGACTTGCTTTGTGACCATGTATGGACCAACCTGATAGCATTCCATACGCAGGAAAGTCATTAATTGTCCACATTAAACCCGCACGCAGTATGAAGGTTGTATTTGTGTTTGAATCATACGTCTCTACACCATCAATGAACAAAGTTTTCAGCTCCTCGATCAGAGGTCGGAGATAGACGTTGATATTGTTCCTCGGTGAGTTTGGTCCGTCGATAAGAAGAGGCATCATAAAGTATGATTGGTCCATAGCCAACCAAGGCAACAGATTATAAATTATCATTACAATGGGCCATGTACTGTGACTTCCAGCCATATAGTTGAATGGGCAGAAGCCATCGGTAGCCAGTCCGAGCCGGACATTGCGAGGATCGCTACTGAATATTGCGTGCCTCCTATCGAAATCCTTCCATGCCGGTGAATCTCTTGGATGACTCATTTTTCCATTTTCTCTTGGAGGAGCACGGTGATGCCAAATCATTGCCTCGGCTGTTTTCTTGCACCTGAATAGCCTCTGTAGCCTCTGTGTTATGGGAAAATATCGTGCTATCTTCACAGGTATATCAGGCTTCTTATCAGAATCTTTCGGCTTATACCTGGCCTCTCCGCATGTTGGACACTCTTTCAAATCTGAATTCTCTTTCCGGTACAACACGCAATTTTTAGGACATGCTTGAATCTTCTCGCACTTTAGACCCAAATCAGACATCATTTTCTGGGCTTCGTACCAGCTTTCGGGCACATTATTTCCCGGAGGCATAGAATCTTTCAAGAACGAAAGAAGCATTGTGAATGACTTGTTGCTCCATCCATTTAGGCACTTAATCTGGAAAAGTTGGACGAACCATGAGAGGGTGGAATACTTCGCATTCTCATAAATTGGTTTCCTAGCATCATTCATGAAATTTTCATATTTATCCGCACGCGGTCCTTGACCGGAAGAAATGTCATCTTCGGTACGAATAGATTCACCTAGGGCAGCCTCTACCATATCCTCCATTTCTTCTGATGGAAATAAATTTCCGTCTCCTGCCGTATTACCGAATTCTTCTTCTCCTGCTGCATTATCGTGTTTTCCTTCTTCTTCTACCGCAGTACTGCATTCTTCTCCTTCCCCGTGATATTTCCAACTTAAATAAAGTCTAGTAAACCCATGTTTTACAATATGAAGCTCTTCCAATTCTACCTTCTGCCAGTACTTATTGCCACATCTATCGCACGGACAGAGAATCTTCTCTATTATGATCTTATTATGTGCGCGTGCAAATTCAAGGAAAGAAGCAACTCCTGCGACAAACTTAGGTTGCATACGTTGTTTCCAATCCACATACATCCAGTCCTTAACTCTGACGTACTCATGGGCCATGTTAGACTGAATAACATATAAATTGTAGGTTATGCTGACTATATTGAGAAATATAAGAACGGGATAGTTACTGACAAAGGAGAAAATCCGTGTATATGCTTTGTGTGTGCGTTTGTCGTTGAAAAGAATAAATTATCGCACGTAATGTTAACCGATAGACGGGGACTAAGTGGCGCTTTTAGTTTCATATATGAGTATCGATGGGAATATGAAGGTTTCATATTATCATATATTGGTTTTAACCGGAACATCTCGAATCGCTCTCTAATTATGCGTTTGTATGTATGTGTTCCGGCTGTCGGGGGTAGGCTTCTATCCCATTAAGAATGTATAGAGCGAACGCCCATCACTTGTGCTTTCAACCGTTTCGAGTAAATTTCGGCAGCACCTCCCCGCTGTTCTCCGAGTACACTGTAATAGAATAGATAATCATTTCAAAGCTGTGAAACAACGTTGAAATGAACATCTAATCTATCTTTGTACACGGAGAACCAGCGGAAAGGTACCGACGAAATATCTCGAAACGGATGAAAACACAAGTGAATGAAGGCGTTTGCTTTATACATTCTTAACTTGTCCACACGGGACAAATCTATGGGTTACCATACGATTGAATTTTCTCTTCGCGTAGACTATACGACGGTTGTTAGTATCGAACTATACTGTCCGATATTTAACAACCTTCGTATAGTTCTAGGTCACGACGAGCATCGCACGTATGTTAACCGATAGACGGGGACTAAGTGGCGCTTTTAGTTTCATATACGAGTATCGATGGGAATATGAAGGTTTCATATTATCATCGAGTATCATATATTGGTTTTACCCCGAACATCTCGAATCGCTCTCTAATTATGCGTTTGTTGTGTATTCTTGTTGTATGTGTGTGTTCCGGCTGTCGGGGGTAGGCTTCTATCCCATTAAGAATGTATAGAGCGAACGCCCATCACTTGTGCTTTCAACCGTTTCGAGTAAATTTCGGCAGCACCTCCCCGCTGTTCTCCGAGTACACTGTAATAGAATAGATAATCATTTCAAAGCTGTGAAACAACATTGAAATGAACATCTAATCTATCTTTGTACACGGAGAACCAGCGGAAAGGTACCGACGAAATATCTCGAAACGGATGAAAACACAAGTGAATGAAGGCGTTTGCTTTATACAATCTTAACTTGTCCACATGGGACAAATCTATGGGTTACCATACGATTGAATTTTCTCGTCGCGTAGACTATACGACGGTTGTTAGTATCGAGCTATACTGTCCGATATTTAACAACCTTCGTATAGTTCTAGGTCACGACGAGCATCGCACGTATGTTAACCGATAGACGGGGACTAAGTGGCGCTTTTAGTTTCATATACGAGTATCGATGGGAATATGAAGGTTTCATATTATCATCGAGTATCATATATTGGTTTTACCCCGAACATCTCGAATCGCTCTCTAATTATGCGTTTGTTTTGTATTCTTGTTGTATGTGTGTGTTCCGGCTGTCGGGGGTAGGCTTCTATCCCATTAAGAATGTATAGAGCGAACGCCCATCACTTGTGCTTTCAACCGTTTCGAGTAAATTTCGGCAGCACCTCCCCGCTGTTCTCCGAGTACACTGTAATAGAATAGATAATCATTTCAAAGCTGTGAAACAACGTTGAAATGAACATCTAATCTATCTTTGTACACGGAGAACCAGCGGAAAGGTACCTGTTCCCCTCCGAACGGCGGCGCACAAGACTGCGATGTCCTGACGCTGAGATTCGGGGCAGATGCTATTTGGTTTTATCCATCTCCCTCTCCGAAGATGCCAAGTTGATTTATGGCACCGTGTATCGGAGGTTTAGACGGATGCGGCCGATGTAGCAGACTTTGTCAGATTCCCCCTCGCTTGAGGGGTTTTTGATTGTGGGGACGCTCTTCCCTGCAGGCGCAAGCCCCTGCAGTTAATTACGCTACCGCATCGCGGTAACAACTTTCTCCTTCTCCAGAATTTCACTTCGTGTCGTGTGTGTTTGTTTTGTTTGTGGTTGCCCGTGGATTGTATACGGAGACTGAGTAATGCCGTCGCCCGTAGGACGTGGGTTAGTCCAAATCCGTATTTACTTAGATTTGGGTTTGGTGTTTTTTTTTAGTTTAAGGATGCATTAGTCGCATTGCGGCTAAGATCAACTTAAACCTTCGTTAAGGATACATTAGTCATGTTCTTAGACTAAGATCAACTTAACATAGTGATTGATTTAATTATCTGGCCTTCGGGACTCGTCACCTCTCCGACGTCGTTGAGGGATTACAACGACAGGCGTCTGAGGAGCTCAGAGATGTACCCTTGAACCAAAGTTGATTTGGAGTTTCATTGTTTATTTAAAGATCTAAGGACACGTTAACCGTATTTGGGGTTAAGATCAACTTAGACGGGACCGTTTAGATCCGGCAAAAGAGCAATTGGCTCTATTGTTCCAGTTTAGGGACGTGGTGGTCCATCGCCAGTTTCAGGGACGTGGTGGTCCATTATTAGTTTAGGGACGTTTCGGTCCGTCGCCAGTTTAAAGACGTAGTGGTCCATATTCCAGTTTAGGGACGTGGTGGTCCAATATTAGTTTAGGGACGTTTCGGTCCGATTTTAGTTTAGGGACGTTTCGGTCCGATTTTAGTTTAGGGACGTTTCGGTCCGATTTTAATGTGTGGTCGTTGGGACTCGTCACCTCTTTGACGTCGTTGAGGGATTACAACGAGGGATGTCAAAGGAGTTCGGAGATGTACCTTCGAACCGGTCGTGAATTGGTTTAGGGGAGCCATTTTGCTCAATCAATTTAATTTAAGGACTTACAGCCAGGGTTGGGTTAAGTCCAATTTTTTTTAATTTATTTTAGGCTCTGCCTGACTGAAAGAACCAGTCCAAACAGGGCTCTGCCCCTTTATTGTTTTGCAATTTGATTTGGGCCAGGCTCTTTTTAAATAATGAGTTGCAGAAACTCAAGAATCTTCCAAACAGGGCTCTTCCCTTTTATTATTTTGTAACTTGGGCCAAGCCCTCAAGAATTTCCAAACAGGGCTCTGCCCTTTTGTGATTTGATTTGGGCCAGGCCCTTTTTAAATAATGAGTTGCAGAAACTCAAGAGTTTTCCAAACAGGGCCTTGCCCTTTTATTATTTTGCAATTTGATTTGGGCCAGGCCCTCAAGAATTTTCCAAATAGGGCTCTGCCCTTTTATTATTTTTGTGATTTGATTTGGGCCAGGCCCTTTTAAGTAATGAGTTGCAGGAACTCAAGAATTTTCAGATTGAAGAACAAAAGTGCATGGCACTTTTGATCTAAATTTAGATCAAAAGAAAACAAGTTTTTCTTCTTGTTTTCTTTTCACAGAACCAAGGGTTCATATCAAGTGCAAGGCACTATTTATATTTTTTTTTATTATTCCCTTTTTTAATCTTCTGTTCTTCAGAAATTTTACCTTTCTTTTCCTTTCTTCTGTGTTCTTGATTAATCTTCAAGAGTTCCTTTTTTTTTCAGAAGTTGATCCTTCTCTTGATGATTCTCCTTTTTTTTTGAATGAGGTCTGGGCTCTTATTTATAGTGCTCACAAATTTGTTAAATTTGTTACCAAGATCTTTCCTGAATAATTTTGGGAATTTTCCCACCATTGGATCTCTGATCCAAGGGTCCCTGTTTTACAGAAGAACAGAAAAGATTCACTTAAATTTTCATTCTGTTGCTGCGCAACTCACCAGCGCGTGACACGTGTCGCGCTGTCGTGCGCTTGCGCAGTTGCAATTGCGCAACTGCGCAGACACGTGTCGCGCATCCGTGCGCTTGCGCAACTGCGCAGACACGTGTCGCGCATCCGTGCGCTTGCGCAGTTGCGATTGCGCAACTGCGCAGACACGCGTCGCGCATCCGTGCGCTTGCGCAGTTGCGATTGCGCAACTGCGCAGACACGCGTCGCGCATCCGTGCGCTTGCGCAGTTGCGATTGCGCAACTGCGCAGACACGCGTCGCGCATCCGTGCGCTTGCGCAGTTGCGATTGCGCAACTGCGCAGACACGTGTCGCGCGTCCGTATGCTTGCGCAGTTGCGATTGCGCAACTGCGCAGACACGTGTCGCGCTGCCACGCGTTTGCGCAGTTAAGTCTTAATTATGTTTTCTGAAGAGCCTTGCTCTGATCGGACGCACTGTCTCGGGCGTTACGCTGCCGAATCAGCTTCTGCCATGTGGCAAATTGCGCGCTGCGCACGGGGACCGAAGCGTTGCTTCGAATTTTGAATTTTCAAAATTAAGTAGAGCCTTGCTCTGATTGGGAGAAACAGATGCCCCCCCACCGTTGCGCTCACGTGGCGCGCGCGTGAGTGCAGCGGTGGCAAGATCCTGACCGTCGGATCTAGGGATCAAGTGAACAGGCGCAGGCGCCTATAAATAGGACCCTTGGTCCTTGGTAATTTTTTACCATTCTCAAGAAATTGAATTTCAGAGCCTTGCTCTTACTTGAGAACTTCCAGAGCCTTGCTCTTGTGATTTCCTTAAGAACTTCCAAGTTCTAACTTCAGAACCATTATAGGTAAAATTAAATTAATTTAATTTAAATTAAACTTAATTAACAGAGCCTTGCTCTTATAGATCTTTGATCTAAAGGAAACCCCTTTGGGGTTTCTTCAACAGAGCCTTGCTCTTATAGATCTTTGATCTAAAGGAAACCCCTTTGGGGTTTTTATTCATAGAGCCTTGCTCTCAAAAATTTGCAGAGACTCTGTTCTTAGGTTTTAACCCATGAACAGAGCCCTGCTTCATAAATCAACTAGAAAACTTTTTTTTATTTTTTTTTTTAAAGTTTCCATGGATCTTTAAGATCCCAAAATTTTAATTCTTAGGAGTTATAAATTTTTATTACTACTGCAGAGCTAGGCTCTTTTTTAAGAAGTTTTATTCCTTTGAAACAGGAGTTTGACAAATGTCACTCTGTGGCAGAGCTTTGCTCTGAAAAGAGGAGATCTTCTCCTTGTCTCTAGGGGTCCCCCCCAATGAGGATATTCTCTTGGGGGTCTTTTTTATTGACTGATAGTCTCATCCAATGGTGGGATTGTCTCATCAAATGATGCGCCGTCATCTTGATTTTGTGGGTCCCCCTTTGGTCCCCTACCCGCTGCATCACAGTGTGGAGCAAGATTTTTATTTATTATTATTTTTTTTTATCATTATTTTTTTTAAGGTTTAAACGTCAGGCCACTAATGATATATATATATATTTTATGCAGGAAAGATGTCTGACGACTTGTCTTTTCCCTTCGTTCGCTCAGAAGGAGGGTTCCCACATGCACCAGTGGACCGGGTAGTGTTCGCTTTGATTAAAGATCACGATCCTGAGTGCAAGAGACTTCACCTATGGGGAAGGTGGTACAGCCAGATTATCCAAGGCCGCCGCAGTTTTAGTTCCGCCTCGCCTTCCGAACCCATAGTTACGATCCCCTATGCGGACAAACCCCCGGTGGAGTATGCCGTGGAGGTTAAAAATTGGAATTCAGACGACCTTCTCCAGCCTGCAATCGGCGCTATTCCGGTACAGCCGCCGCCGGCCATAGATATCTTGGGAAGGCGAATCTGTCAGGGTGAAGCACGCCCTTGGGGACAGGCTTACAATATTGGATTGAATCCGCGACCGCTTGCTGGATACCTGCCATGGGCCCGGTACATTTTAGCGGCGAAAAGAGCTCACCTGACGAAGATTGGTTTATACTCCGCCGTCTACGTCTCGCTTTTCGAGTATCCTACTCCTCCAACGTGATGGACAAAGGCCTTCATTGAACAATGGAATATCCCCACACATACTTTCCTGGCAGCGGATAGGGAAGTTTCCATTTCTCTAGAGGAATTCGTTGAGCTTTCAGGTTTACCGGCGAGGGGGGAGCACTACGAAGAGCTGCTTCCTCCTGACGAGTACGTCTTTGCCACCAAACAGGTGGTATTCGATTTAACTCCGGAAAATGCCATCCAGCATCAGCATCCGGGCCTGGTGAAGGTGTTGGAGATTTACGAGGAGCTCCATTTGGAATTGGGCGACCGAGGCGTTAGTTTCGCGGACTTCATTGCTCGTTTTATTCGCCCGGAGTTTTTATCAGAGCAGGGTGAGAAGTTCGCCCAGCTTACTGACCCCTTTGGTTTCGGCCCGGACCGCCGACCTTCATCGGAAACTGATCAGCGGGGTTTTTACGTCCTCGGCACTGCTAGCGTCCCTTTCTCAGAGATCGCCGTTCCTGGCATGGATGAGGAGACCTTTTTCATAGGGTTCTTGGGTCTGTGGCTATGCAGCTTTGCGCTTCCCATGCACCCCCGCCTTATGCGGTCCTCTGTCTTTTACCCGGCGCATCGAATGGTGGCCGGTCTGCAGTTATCAGTGGGGATCGCCGGGTTGGCTTACCTCTACAATAGACTTAGCGTAGCGGCGGACGCTAATGAGCCTGGGGTACAGCCTGCTAACTTCCCGATGCACTACTTCACTTCTTGGATGGAGCTGCATGTCCGAGGAGTGTTTGGTGCCCATAAAACTCCCTCGTTCTTTGAGAAATTTAAACTTCCAAGAATCATGCGATTGGTCGGGGCTTCAATCGTGTTTGCACCTCCGCGGGAGTCTAGGGGACTGCTTCTGCGTTCGCATCTAGTCGGGGCGAAGACCTCTTTTGTGGATAAGGTCATCACCATGGGTTCCGAGACCACTAAGTCGGTGGTGTCGCTGCGTGATGACTTTAAGGGCGGTGTCTCCGTGTTGAAGGCTCGGGAAATCCTCCACCTTTATTCCATTCGGCCGGGCTACTTGGTATTTAGGCAGAATGAAACGGCCCTCTTCATGAGGTATAACCCGCATCGATTTGCCCGGCAATCGAGTTATAACCAAGGAGTCCCGTTGGAAGCCTTCTTGGGAACACCTGCAGTCGGTCCAGAGGGAGTACGGAATGCGATGCATCACTTCATCCGGCTCAATACAGGCTCCTACTTTTTTATCAGTGAGCCCAGCTGTACCCCTAAGATACTCAATTCGTATGTGGCCTGGTACGCGCACGCGATGGGCCCAATCATCTTGATGGAGAAACGCCTATTGGTCGATCGTAGGGCTGCGCCTCCCGGCGGCGATCGCAAGGCTCCATTGCAGCCCAGGGTTCAGGTTATCCCTCCGACGAAAGAGGCCAGAGCTGATCGACCACGTGTGTTGGCCCCTCCGCGTGGACTGCCACTGCCTACTACGGTGGATGCCCCAACGGTGCCCCGTGCTCCGACAAAGACGGTTAAAGCGGCGTCGCCGGAGTCGGGTGCAGGAGCGGACATTGGGACTCGCCGCCCGAAAGTGACTGCCAAAACTGGCAAGCGCAAAGCTGCTCCGAGTGGATCCAAGGCTGGTGGACAGAAGAAGAAGAAGTCCACCTTATCCCTCGACGCGATCCTTAACTTAGAACCCGCGGCTCATCCTGCCGAGACTATATGCGAGTACGGCAGCAATGAGGGTTTCGTGGTGGACCCTGAGGACACCAATCTAGCCGCCGCCATTGCAGCTTCGGAGCGATCGGCGAGGCTCGAAGCAATGTTAAGCAGACTCGCTGAGTCAGGTAATCATCAGCCTCTTTATTTGTCATTTTATCCCACTTTTTATTATTATCTTTAGCTAATATTTGCCTCATTTTCAACAGGTGTTTCTACTGAAGAGGCCATTGCTGTCTCTCTGAAGACCTTCCAGGAGGAGGAGAAGAAGCGTGCCCTAGCAAGCGTCGGTATGTTTTACCCCGTTCTCTTTTATAAGGAAAGTTTGTTGTCTTTTTATGATAGTCAACCTGATCTTCTTTTGTTTCTTTGCAAGGGTTGTATTAATCGACGCGAGGGTCCTTCCCAAGCCCGTTGTCGAAGTCCTGGCTTCGCTGCAGTTACCACAAGAGCCTCAACTTGATAGAGCGACGAGGGACGCCTTGAAGAATCTAGAGGCATCCCTGTATACGGGTGAAGAAGCCTCCCTTAAGGAGGCTCTGGTGGCATCTGTCTCGTCGGCTCGAGAGGAGCGGAAGCGGTCAAGACGCGAAGCTAAGGCGCGCAGAGCTGCTCTGGCCGCAGGAGCGGGCCCTAGCACTATTCCTCGTGCCGACACTCCTTCTGGAGAGGCCCCTGCCGCCCTGTCTACTGCTCATAGGCAGGTGGCGCGCAGGGTCCGGGATGCAAACGATAAATCCTCTTCAGGTAACTTTTCTTTCAGAACTTTGTTGTAAAAATTATCAAATCGTTGACTCACACGCACTCCTTTTTGCAGGGCCAAGTCCGACTGAGGGGGAGGCGGAGACCGTCGAACCCCGGGGAGCGGAGGAAGCGGCGCCTGCCGAGCCTGAGCTGACGGTGAGCAATGTCATCGGGGCCACGGCGCCTGAAATAGAAATTGAAGACTTCGCTGCCGAGAAGGTCATCGATGCCGCATCTGAAATGGCGGCAGGTGAGATGATTGTCGAGCCGGAGGCAATAGAAGTCGAGGCGCTTGAGGCTGGAGATGTCACGGTGCCGATGGACGAGACAACCGTGACCGCAGAAATCGAGGGCGTATCGGGTGAGGCGGCCACGATTCCTGAGGAGGAGCGAACTGCTCTTTCCCAGGAATCTGGTAATACTCCGATCATAGCCCTCCCCGCGTACGGTTCCTTGCCGTCTTCCGGGCTCGTGAGCACAACGACGGTTCCCATCGAGTCGGGTGATGAGGCTACGGGTGGTGGTCTCATGTCGATGGATGAGGGGATTGCTTCAGTTTCTGTTGGCAGCTCGTCAGGTAAATTTTTTAGTCACCAACGTTCCCCCTTTTTTTTGTATATATCTTGCGATCTCTTCTAACCAGTTTGTTCTTGCAGGTGCGGCCAGTACTGATGCTCCATTGCTCGAGGGGGCACCGTCAACTACTGCTTTGGCGGTAGTCACCTCCCCGCCTTCCCTTGTACCATCACGGATGTTGGAAGGTACGGATTCACGACTCATGCATTAATCTTTCAAAAATGCGGCTTTTGTACTAATCGTTACACCATTGTGCCTTTGCAGGAGTGCTTTTTGATCATTTATATCAAGTGTTGCTCCCACACTTCTCTTTCCCATCCGAACTCGCTTCTCCTTCTAGTGGCGCCGGTGAGTATACTTTTACCATAATATCTTTATTTACCCCCTTTTTCCTAACAATGGGATAATTCTTGACTTTTCCTTTTCTTTGTTGCAGTGCCACAAATCGAAGGAGGGGATGCAAGATCTGCCGCGCTACCGGCCCTTCCGGCTTTGCCGTCCGCTACACCTGGTATAGTAGATTTCCTCTTTGGTAACCCTTCAACATTTTTTGAACCATCGTTTAACCCTGTTTTGTTTTGCAGCTATTATTCCGGCTCCAGTCCCTTTCGAGGCTCGCGTCTTTTCACCGGCAGGCCCCTTTTTGAGACGTCCGTCTTCAAAGGGTGCTGTGATGAGTCTAGGCATGCTGAGCGGGTATATCGAAGAGCTCAGCATGGACGCTCTTCCTTCTGCTGCAGATTTCGCTGTGGATGTTAACCCCATGTTAGCGGCGCTCGTAACTTTTCACGACGAAGGCGTCGTTGAATCTTGGGTTAACCACTGCAAGGAGATCGAGGCCTGTCTGTACCGGCTGGAGTTGACGCGCCCTTCTCCTGAAGTTTTAGCTCTGAGCACCCAATGCACAACTTGGCTCGAGCAAAGCACTTCGCACTCCCGCCACTTGGAGCAAGAAGCAGCTCAAAGACTAAGGGAATGCCAAAAGACCTCAAACGAAACGGCCCATTTGCGCGCTGAGGTTGAGGCAAATGCTGCCCAAGTGAAGACTATCTTTGAGGGTCTCTTGGAGCGCATCTCCCATGGGCTAAACTTAAAGAAGAAGCTTGACGTGGCTGAGTGCAACATCCCAAGTCGGGAGGCTGCTTATCAAGTCGCGAGGGAGCAGCTTGCATTGGTCTTGCGGCAACGAGCCCAAGTGGAGGCAGGGTTGACGGCGGTAGCCGAGCAGGAGAAGGCGTGGAAGGAGATATGCGAGCGATTGCTACATCTGTGCAAGACGCTCCCTTCCCAATAGCTGCCCTTGTATCAATATACTTGTAATTTTCTTTTTTGAATAAGATGTATACATTCTTTATTCTTTTATACGATTCGCCATGTACTTGATTGAATTAATAAATAAAGATACACATTTTTTTTTGCAATGTCTTGTATCATTTCTTTGCTTTCTCCCTTCTCTTATTATCAGCATGCTGTCTTGATAAACATGATTGACAGGTAACCGAGTAAGCATTTTGGTTTCTTCAAGATATAACGATGGCTTAGGCCGCAGGTTCGGATCTGCTGCCTAATACTTTTCAACTCTATGAGCCGTGAGGGTCTCATAGAGATTTTTCTCCCTACGGATCGAGAGGATCTCGTAAGTGGATTTTCTCCTTAGGAATCGTGAGGATTCCCAAGTGTAGTTTTCTCTCATAGGTCGAAAGGATCTTATGAGAGAATTTCTCCCTCTTACGAGTCGAGAGGGCTCGTGAGCGGTTGTTTCCCTCTTTGTCGAGAATCGACTTCAGAGAGTGAGACCCGTGAATAGTATGCAAGAGACCATTTAGGATTGACTTGCAGGATCCCATTGCCCTTCTTACGAGTCGAGAGGGCTCGTAAGCGGTTGTTTCCCTCTTTGTCGAGAATCAACTTCAGAGAGTGAGACCCGTGAATAGTATGCAAGAGACCATTTAGGATTGACTTGCAGGATCCCATTGCCCTTCTTACGAGTCGAGAGGGCTCGTAAGCGGTTGTTTCCCTCTTTGTCGAGAATCGACTTCAGAGAGTGAGACCCGTGAATAGTATGCAAGAGACCATTTAGGATTGACTTGCAGGATCCCATTGCCCTTCTTACGAGTCGAGAGGGCTCGTAAGCGGTTGTTTCCCTCTTTGTCGAGAATCGACTTCAGAGAGTGAGACCCGTGAATAGTATGCAAGAGACCATTTAGGATTGACTTGCAGGATCCCATTGCCCTTCTTACGAGTCGAGAGGGCTCGTAAGCGGTTGTTTCCCTCTTTGTCGAGAATCGACTTCAGAGAGTGAGACCCGTGAATAGTATGAAAGAGACCATTTAGGATTGACTTGCAGGGTCCCATTGTTTCAGGAAGCAAGTTTTTGAATCCTTACTGCCCGAGATGTGAGTCAGAGAAGCTCTCGTCACGGAGTGTTTGTATCCGCGAGTTGAGAAGTTTTGCGAGGGATTATTTGTTTCCCAAGCGCCAAGGATTATTTGTGTCCCTGAGGTTTGAAACGAGTCGATGGTTCCCACGGGGGCGCTGGTGGCTCTGCGAGTCGACGCGGATCAGGAGGCTCTCGTCAAGGAGTGTTTGTATCCGTGAGTTGAGAAGTTTTGCGAGGGATTATTTGTTTCCCAAGCGCCAAGGATTATTTGTGTCCTTGGGGTTTGAAACGAGTCGATGGTTCCCACAGAGGCGCTGGTGGCTCTGCGAGTCGACCCGTATCAGAAGGCTCTCGTCAAGGAGTGTTTGTATCCGTGAGTTGAGAAGTTTTGCGAGGGATTATTTGTTTCCCAAGCGCCAAGGATTATTTGTGTCCTTGGGGTTTGAAACGAGTCGATGGTTCCCACGGAGGCGCTGGTGGCTCTGCGAGTCGACGCGGATCAGGAGGCTCTCGTCAAGGAGTGTTTGTATCCGTGAGTTGAGAAGTTTTGCGAGGGATTATTTGTTTCCCAAGCGCCAAGGATTATTTGTGTCCTTGGGGTTTGAAACGAGTCGATGGTTCCCACGGAGGCGCTGGTGGCTCTGCGAGTCGACGCGTATCAGAAGGCTCTCGTCAAGGAGTGTTTGTATCCGTGAGTCGAGGAATTTGCTGGCTTCTTCGGTTGAAATGAACCGTTGAGGTTTGGCTTCGTCGTTCGACGGAATCCGCTGGGGAAGTATGGTTTCTTCTTTGTTTGCGCCCTTGGATTGTATACAGGGATCGATGTGATCTTAACTGTAGGGCCGAAGTTTCATCATTTCTTATTTTTGTTTTATTTTATTTCCGCGATGCTCTATCATTTCAGCTTTTATATCGCGAAGGTCGCGATTGCCCAATCATTTCGGCTATTTTTCGCGGTGCCCAATCATTTCGGCTTTTTACTTTATCTTTACCCGTTGCTTTTCATTACGAGTTGCCCGATCATTTCGGCTATTTTGCATGCATATATTTTACTTGCTGCTTTTTATTGCAAGTTGCCCTATCATTTCGGCTATTTTGCATGCATGAGCGGCCTACTGGCTTTCGCCATAAACCTGAAATTGGACACCGATTTCGGCATCAGCACCGCTGCGACTGGAATATTGCCAGGAGCGAATCATCATTTGCCTCCGTCATTGTCGAACAAAGGAGGCTTAGCGATCAGGGTTAGGGACCTGTCGACTAAGGCTTTCGATTTCATAAGCCGTGAGGGTCTCATAAAGGTATTTCTCCCTACAAGTCGTGAGGATCTTGCAGGTGTATTTTCTCCTTAGGAATCGTGCGGGTTCCTAAGTGTTCGTTTCCTCTGTAAGTCGTAAGGATCCTACAGGAGGGTTTTCTCCTCGTAAATCGAGAGGATTTACAAGAATTGTTCACCGTGCGAACATATCCCCGGTCACGGATGGGACTTGGTCAGGGAAATGTTTATTCGCGCCCGTGGATTGTATACAAGGGTCAATATTGAACCACTTGTAGGGCAATATTGGAAGTTTGTGGGGGTTTGCTTAAGCACAGGTTTAGGTTTCTGTAACTTAAGACTTTCAAATCTCATGAGCCGTGAGGGTCCCATAAGAGAGTTCTCCTTACGAGTCGTGAGGATCTCGCAAGTGTATTTTCTCCCTAGGAATCGTGAGGACTCCTAAGTGTGTTGCTCCCTTGTGAGTTGTAAGGATCTCACGCAGGTGGTTTCTCCTTACAAGGTCGAGAGGACCTTATAAGTGTCTTTTAACGAGGTTGTGCCCTTTCGGGTTTTCACAAACACTCGCCGGTAGTCCTGCTGTTTTTACTCACGGAGCCCTTTCAGGTTTTCATCCGTGCCCATTTTGCTTATGGACATACCTTTTTTTTTTATTATTCTTTTTATTTTTATATATTTTTTTAACGAGGCCGCAACCTTTCGGGTTTTCACGAACACTCGCCGGTAGCCCTGCTGTTTTTACTTACGGAGCCCTTTTGGGTTTTCATCCGTGACCCTTTTGCTTATGGACATACCGTTTTTATTTATTATACTTTTTTTTTTGTCAGCCTAAGGATGCTGCGGTAGTAGTTTAAAGACGTTATGGTCTGCTATTAGTTTAAGGACATTTCGGTCCGCCGTTGAGAGGGCTGGCTACTGCTTATAAAGCCTGAGCTTAGGAAGATAGCGAGCGGACATAGTCGTCGTCATCTATCATTGACCTAAACTAAGGCTCGTTAAGCGTAGTATTTCTTTAGGAAGCGACCGTTTATTGGCCTGAAAGGCCTTTCACCGTGCATGTCCATGAGTAGATAGGCCCCGCCCTGGTAGACCTTATCAATGATGTACGGTCCTTCATAGTTTGGCTCAAACTTTCCCCGCTTGGCGCGATTGGGGATCATGGGCCTTTTGACGACTAGCACGAGTTCGCCTTGGTGGAATGTCCTCGGGCGGCTCAATCTTTCATATGAGCGCGTCATCTTTGCTTTATAAGCTTCCAGATTTTGCTGTGCTAGAAGCCGGATTTCATCAAGGGCGTCAAGCTCTTCAAACCGAAGGTGAGCATTTTCTTCGTCCGTCAACTCGTAATGGACTGCCACTCGTAGAGAGGGTAATTCTATCTCGAGGGGGAGTACTGCTTCCGTCCCAAATACCAACGCGTACGGCGTTGTGTTTGTGGCCGTTTTAAATGTAGTTCGATACGCCCAAAGAGCCTCTTGCAATCTTTCGTGCCAATCTCTCTTATTTCGTGACACCGTTTTCTTCATGATCTTCGTCAAGGTCTTGTTGAAGGCCTCAGCTAGACTGTTAGCTCGGGGGTTATAAACTGAGGAATATCTCCAGTCTATATTGTGCTGCTGTGCGAAGCGGCTAATCTTATGACTTCGGTAGGCTGGCCCATTATCAGAGATGATTCTTCTCGGGGTTCCAAACCGGTATATGACATGCGTTCTGAAGAAATGGAGGATGTTCTCCGTTTTTACTTCCCTCAACGGTACCGCCTCTGCCCATTTGGAGAAGTAATCAGTCGTCGCCAATATGAAACGATGTCCCTTTGACGATGCTGGTTCGATGGGGCCGACTATGTCAGTCCCCCACATTTCGAACGGCCAACTAGCCACTGTTGGATGCAGTGGATTGGGATGCTGATGGATGAAGTCCCCATGAATTTGACATGAATGACATTGCCTCGCGTATTCCAGGCAATCCTGCATCATCGTGGGCCAGTAGTAGCCCATCCGTTTTATCTTCAGCTTCATCTTAGGACCTGCTTGGTGAGAACCGCAGAGTCCGTCGTGAACTTCCTGAACGACTCTTTTTGCTTCGTCAGGTCCTAGGCATCTCAACCACAGAGAATCGAATGACCTCTTGTATAGAGTATCATTGACGAAGGCGAAAGACAGAGCTCGTTTCACGAGCTGATGTCTTATGGACGCTTCTTCAGGCATCCGGTGGAACCTGAAGTAATCTATGAAAACTTCTCTCCAGTCTTCGGTCTTCTCATGGTCTTTTATTTGTAGGGTCGTCTCCTCGTTCGCTCCTTTTTCTTCAGACGATTCTGGAGATACTTCTGCTGGGGCAAGCACTCGACGGCTTTGTACCACGATTCTAACGTCGTCGAGGTTCTCGTCAGCCAGTTCTTTAGCAAGTTTGGCTAGTGCGTCCGCTTTGCTGTTTTCCGCTCGCGGTATGCTCTCCAAAGTGTAGGAGGGAATTTGGGTCAGCAGTTGTTGCACTTTTTCACCGTATTTCACCAACTCCGGTTTGCACGTTTGGTAGTCGCCGTTCACTTGACTGACGACCAGTTGGGAGTCCCCATATATGAGGAGGCTTTCAATTCCCATATCAATGGCGATCTCGAGGCCCGCTATCAAAGCTTCGTATTCGGCTTCATTGTTTGTTCTCGGCTCCGTCAGGGAGAACGCGTAGCGCATTATTCCTCCTTGTGGAGTCACGAAGATGAGTCCTACCCCCGATTTGATCATTGGCGTACTTTGTTTGTGCTTTTTCATGGAAGATGCTCCATCGAAATAAAGCTCCCAACGGGTATCACCACTGTCGATTGCGTCAAACGCATGTCTGTCTGGAAGATCGCAATTTATTGGAGAATCGACGGGTATGGGATGTTCAGCGAGGAAGTCGGCGATGGCCTGGCCTTTCACTGCTTTGAGAGGTTGATACGTGATCGAAAACTCCATCAAGAGTAGGGCCCATTTAGCGAGTCGTCCCGTCAATATGGCCTTTGACATTAAGTATTTAAGGGGGTCCACCTTTGAAATCAGACGGACCTCGTGTGCTAATGCATAGTGCCTAAGCTTTGTTATTGCGAAGATCAACGCCAGGCAGTGTTTTTCAATGGGAGAGTAATTGCTTTCTGCCCCCAGCAGAACTCGGCTTAGGTAGTAGAGTGCTCTTTCTTTCCCTTGATCGTTCTCTTGTGCCCATAATGCGCCTAAGGAACCTTCAAGGGCAGTCGTATAAAGAATGAGAGGCTTCCCCTTAACCGGGGCAGCCAACACCGGCGGGTTCTGCAGGTACTGCTTGATCTCGTCTAGTGCGCCTTGGTATTTTTGATCCCAAACGAATGGGGTTCCTTTCTTCATCAGGTGACTATATGGCCGGCATTTTCCTGAGAGGTTGGCTATAAATCGCCGTATGTATGCGAGTTTCCCTTGGAGAGACCGCAGCTATTTGAGAGTCCTCGGCGGAGGCATTTCCATGATTGCTTTAATCTTTGATGGATCTATTTCAATACCTCGGTGTCGAACAACGAATCCCAGGAATTTGCCCGAGGAAACCCCGAATGCACATTTAAGAGGATTCATCTTCAGGTTGTACTGCCGAAGGCGTTGAAATACATTCTTCAGATGCTCGAGATGTTCCTCGTATGATTTGCTTTTAACCACGAGATCGTCGATATAGCATTCAACAATTTCGTGTATAAGGTCGTCGAAGATCTTTGTCATGGCCCTCTGATAAGTAGCACCGGCGTTCTTCAAACCGAAGGGCATCACTTTATAACAAAATATACCAAGAGGAGTCCTGAAGGCTGTGTGCTTCTGGTCTTCGGGATGCATTTTTATCTGGTTATACCCCGACGAGCCGTCCATGAAGGAGAAAACCTCATGAGTAGATGTATTGTCTATCATAAGTTCAGTAACTGGCACTGGGAAATCATCTTTTGGGCAGGCTTTATTAAGATCCCGGAAATCTACACATATACGCACCGTCCCATTTTTCTTCATCACCGGGACGATGTTGGCAATCCATTCAGGGTACTGAACTTCCTGGATGAAGCCAGAATCTATCCGCTTTTTGACTTCGGCGTTGATGCTCATCTCAAGCTCGAGTCGCATTCTCCTCGGCGCTTGTTTGACTGGCTTGATGTCCGGGGATATCGCCAATTTGTGTACAGCAATTTCTGGATCTAGTCCCGGCATTTCGGAATAGTTCCATGCGAAGCAATCTTTGTGTTGTAAAAGCACATCCCTTAACGCAGCCACCTTTTCTTCAGATAGCAGCTCGCTGATGAATGTTGGTCGCGGGTCATTTTCCGTCCCCAACTCAATTTTCTTGAGATTATCTGCAGTGATATGGATTCCATCCTCCAGTTCTTTCGGAGCTGGGGGAAATTCTGAGATTACCTCATCGCTGCTGTTTTCAAAGCACCAAGGGAAGTTGTTCATGTCCTCGGACTCTTCTTTTAATATTGTCACCACGTGGCAAGTGCGAATTTTCTGCCAATCCCAATGCGGAGTTGGTTTTTCTTTTGCAGCCTCGGGTTCGTGCTTCTGTGGTGGTGCTACCCTCCAGTTGTCAGAAAGCGCGAATTTGCCTAGCTGATATTGGTCCTCAACCCAATTCTTAAAGGTGAAGCAGTCTTCAAGCGGATGCCCTACTATTCGATGGTAAAAGCAATAATTTGGGTTGAACACTTCGCCTGCGTGCTCAGGGTGCTTAGACTCCGGCAGAGTAAGCATTTGATGTTTTAGAGCAAGATCAAGTATTTTCCTTGTTTTGTTTCGAGGAAATGAGTATGCTCGACCCATTTTCTTTATGAGGGCTAGGTCAATAACGCTCGACTCTCGGATGCGTGGCTTCTTAGCTCTGCTTTGTGGATGTCGAGCGCCTTTCTTGCCTTTCGACTTGTTTTTGATTTCGCGTCGAACCCTTTTTGTAGCAGGTTGACAAGGAGCGGCATTTTCATCTTTCATCGCCTGTTGAAGGAGGCGCTGTGTCTTGGCTTTCTCATAGATTGCCATTTCACGATCGTAATCATCTCGAGCTTTTTGACTGGCATCCTTTGTAAGTTTGCTCATTTGGTCTTCAGACGATGGGTTGGGAGGTCTTGCATCAGAAACTTTTGCTGATTCAGGATTAGCGTCTTCCCATTGAGCGTCCGCTTCTTCATCAAAGTCGTACATGGCATAACAGCTGTTTATCAGCTCCCGTTTCTTTGAACGAACATACCCGAGTCCTTTTGTTTCCGTTCTCCCGTTAGGCAGTTTGCATTGAGTCCCGGGAACGTTCCAGACTTTGTCATAGAATTTGGCTTTTCTAACGGTCTGTGTGAAGGACATCCCTTGGCGTTTCAGCAGTTTCTTCAAACCTTTGGTATAATACCTGGGAAGACGGATAGGTTGAATCCTGTCGAGCGTGGGATCCGCGCCATGCCAAACTTCTTTCTCCACCTTGTTTTCTTCAGAACGGTAGAATAGGATTGCTCTCTCGCCTTCTCGTCCGGGAGGGACGTAAAACGTCAGTAATTCTTCCACACTGTTGGTGTTGAGTGTATCCAGTTCTTTGTAGTGTTCAAGCGGTACTATGGTTATCTGCAGGCTTCGCTCTTCATCAGCGGAAATCCGTATTGAAGGCCGAGCGGGGAATACGGCATGAACTTCATCTTCCGAATCACTGCCGAAGATCAATGAAGGAACGGATGGTCCTGGCCTGGTGGATTGGGATGGACCTGAATAAATTATATCCTTCTCCTCCTCGGTGTCGCTGCCGAAGACGGGGATGGTTGCGTTAGTTTTGTTCTCCGGTTTGTGACATCTTTCCGTGTCTTCGAAACTCGGTAAGAAGTATTTGGCATCTTCATACTTGCGAACTTCGTTCACGGAAAACGGATTCAACTCTCCTGCCACTGTGTACTCGAGGCCGTCCCTAGAATACTTCATGCACTGATGCTGTGTAGAAGGGATGATATTGTATTCGTGTAGCCATGGTCGGCCGAGCAGAGCATTGTAGCACGTCTTGGCGTCTATAACGTGGAATTTGATGTCTGTGACGAGCACCCTGAAGCGTAGCGTCAATATCACAGATCCAAGAGTCTTTGAGGATTGAGAGTCGAAACCGGAGATGGTGATTTTGTCCCGGGCGAGGTGTTGGACACTCATGCAAATCTCCTTTAACACTCGCACATTGAGTAAATTGACAGACGATCCGTTATCGACCAAGATTTTTCCTATCTTTATGTCATGGCAGTATCCTGAGACATAAAGGGGGCGATTGTGTTCACACGTCCCGAGGAGAAGGTCTTCATCACCAAAAGCAACGTCGGCTGTGTGCACCTCTTCCAATTCATCCTTCATCTTTTGTTCGGCTAAGAAGGCTTGGAACTGGTCCGGATCCTGTAGGGCCTTAATCAAAGAATCCCTCGCTTCTTTCGATAGCAATAGGGCATCGAGAATGCTGAGTTGTGAGGGTAGCTTTCTCAGATGCGCCAAGACATTGTAATCTACTTTATTCCTTTTTGGGGGATTCTTGGCGGTTAACTCTTCCGCAACTTAGTCATCCAAAGCGATGTCTTCAGAGACCTTCTCTTTCCCTTTGTTTTTCTTATTCAAGGGTCCGAGGTTCTTTTCGGGTAATGTTCGATTGCGCAGCTGTATATTCTCGCAGGCCCTCAGTTCTTTTTCTTTTCCCGAAGTGGATTCTTCGAAGAGGGGGCCAAGCTCTAGCTCTTCATCGGAGTCGCTCCCAAATGTAGGCACTTGTGACCCGGTAGTGTTAACCATGTGACAATTGCCGGCAGTTCTTTCAAGTTCTTTAGTCGTATTTCTTTGCTCCCGGCGAATTTTACGTTTTTCCCGTTTAAATCGTTGTCGATTAGCAACGTATCCTTGCCACCATCTATTGAAAGCTTTGCAATCTTGGGTGGAATGCGAGACCTTCTGATGGTATAAGCAATAAGAGGGGTGCATTTCTACCATGCCAGTAACTTTTTCTTCAGAGGGTGGTAGCTTCATGCCCATCGATATGGCCTTAGCAAACTTCTTTTTTATCTTGAATTGGCTTTTGCCAGCGGTGGAGGCATTTTGCTCCAACGGGATCATTTCAGCTCCTTCCTCAAGTCGTTGACGCTTAGCTCTTTCGAATATAGTCGTCTCGCGTTCTCGATCAGCCTTGCTTTTCAACCGAGCTTCATTAAGAAACGCGCTGATCATTTCAACAGGTAACCCTGGGGTTCCTGATTCGGCATTTGCCCCCAGCGTTTCAGTGCCAGAGGTCTTTTCATCATTCGTGACCGAATGAGAGATCATATGACAGCTCGCCACATACTCCTCGGATTCGTCTGATGAACTCTCTCCCTCATCTTCTTTTTGGGAGACGTGATTAAGGAAATCTTGGAGCGTAATGGGAGTCCGTGCCTTTTGGTTGTACTCATCCAGCGCATCGATTTGCTTTTGTAAGTCCGTGCGCTTGTTACCAGGCTTCACGGACTTCTTAGATTTCTTCTTCTTCTTTTTCGAAGATTTTGACGGCTGACTATGAGCACTTGAACTGCCACCATCGGTCTTCGGAATCGGTCGTGGCTTCAACATCCCCTCAATAACCTGCGGTTCCAAGGGGTTCTTCCACTTGACCGCCGGACAGGTCTGAAGATCATTTAGCATTCTCCTCGTTTTGGCTGATAATACAACCTCCCAGGGGGTTTCTTCAATAACGGTGCATGTTGCCCCCGGCGTATTCGTCCCCTTAGAGGTGTGGGGCTGCGGAGGATTCACCTTCCATTTGTCAGATAGCGCAAATTTGCCCTGACGGTACTGGTTCTCAAGCCAATTCTTGAAAACGTAGCAATCCTCAATTGGATGGCCTAGCACTCGATGATAAGGGCAGTAATTGGGCTCGTTGACGTCACTCGGTTGTGACGGACGTTTTGGATCTGGCAGATTTATGAGCCTGTTGCGCAATGCCAGCTCGAATAGCCTCCTTGTTTTATCACGGGGGAAGGAGTAAGCACGTCCCATCCTGTCCTCAAGGGGTACGTATGGGCGTGTATTGTTTGGACGAGCAGCCGGCTTCGAGTCGCTCGGTTGTTGTTGGGCATTAGCGACGATGATCGCTTTTCCCTTTCCTTTATCGTTTCGGGGGTCCGGCTTCGGGAGAAGGGGTTTATGGCCCATCTGGTCCATCTGCGCCAATTTGTCGATCAAAGCCTGGAAGGAAGTCGGCTTGAAGAACATCATAAATTGTGAAATAGTTGCTTGTGGATCAAGGGTTCCAACAAACATTCCCACCGCAGGGGCTTCTTCTATGCGCTGTTCACATTTAGACCATAGATTACGCCACCGTATAGCGTACTGAACCCACGTCTCGCCGGGTTTTACCCTGGCGTTAATCAGTGCCGTCATTGGGGTACGCTCGCTGGCACTTGCAAAACGTTGGGTGAAGAGCAGCTCCATCTCCGCAAAGGTTTTAATAGAGTCGTTGGGGAGCTCGGAATACCACTCGAAAGCCGTATCTGATAAGCTTCCAACAAATTGGCGCAGCAAGAGCTTGTCGTCGCCTCCAGTGTTACCACAAAGCGCCCTGAATTGGGCAACATGTTGATGGGGATTGCCGATCCCCTTGTAGACATGAAACTTAGGAATTGTGTAACCTGGCGGGTACTTGATTTGGTCATACCAGCCCGGATATGGCCGCCCCGTTTTCACGATCTGACCGGCTGCTTCAGTCGCCTGATGCACCCGTATTTGTTGGGCAATATATTCATCCAAATCAGCTTTTGATATGGTATCCTCTTTAGCTGCGGATAGAGCCGGTGGAGGATTCGATGTCTCTCCCCTATCATCTTCAAGAATGATCGGGGGATCTCCAGCAGGTGGATCTGGTTGAATCATCATACCCACCATATCCTGGAACAAGAGGGCCATTTTCTTTATGTTGGCTGCCTGTTCCGCAGCCTCCTTATCTTTCTTCTCTAGCACGCGCCGAAGGAATTCGGCGTCCGTCTCTTGTTCGTGACGTTCTTCTGAGGATGTTTCCGGGGTTTCTTTCGGCCCAGTGAGTGCAGCCATTGTGGTCATCATCTCCTGGAGCTTTTGTTGCTGCTCCTGAGCCTTGGTCACTGATCGGGTGAGCGGTCGGTGACCCGTAGAAGTACGGCTTTCTTCTTTTCCCGAAGCCATATAGACCGTATGCACTGTTATGCCCCCTGACTTGGGGCGTTTAGGTTCACCGCTTTTAGACTTTGTCAGTGTCACGTGAGCTTTCTCTGGCCTTTTCCTTTTATGGACCTTTGATGTTGAAGGAGCCGTTGAAGTGGGCATCCTAGCATTTGTTGCCCCCTGCCGTTTAATGGGGGGGGGTTCTTGTCTTTTTCCACCTTCGCCCTTTTCTGGCGACGGAAGTGGTCTGAGTCAATCACGGAGTCTTGAACCCTCCGCCAAACTTTATAAATTTTCGACGACAGCCCTTGAGAGGGCTGTTCCTGTTTTGCCTCCGGAGCTTTCTCCACGGGCGGAGGAGATCTCTTCAATATGGCGATTGGGGAGTTCTTTCTCACTTTCCTCAGTAATTCAAAGCTGTTCCCAGTTGGAACAGCAGCGTTGACCTCCGCCACTGGAGCAGGCGGGGTTAGCCCTGAAGGGGAGTTGCCCCCTGTTTTCCTTACTCGTTGCCAATGACGACGTCGCGCACGACGAGCCATTGGAACTGGCTCGGAAATCGAGATAGTTTCTTGTTGCCCCCTGTTTGGGTGTGGGGTAACTGCCGATGTCAGCCTATCAAAGACTGATGCTTTTTGACCAGCTGGAGGAGGAGTAGGAACCGTCAATCTTGTGAAGACCGACTTTCTGATAGGAGAAGCCGCTTCAACGACTACCGAAGCAGTGGCCGTTGCCCTCTTTGGGACAACCACTTTATGATCCTGACCTAGCCTGGTGAAAACAGAGGCTGTCAGCTTAGTAGCGGGCGACCCGTTGACAGGGGTCGTGGTAGCAGTGAGCCGGTCGAACACCGACTTCTTGTTCGCTTCTGGTGCGGATATCGGCATAGAGAAGCTTGCAGGGGGGACCATGGTCCCGAAAAATAGGCCGGTGGTGGCCTGGGTCACCTGCTCTACCGGCAGAGTAAGGAAAGAGGCCGCTTGGGGCCCATATGTTACACCTCTCGGTGAGGTGGAGCGTCCGTTGCAGTGGTGCTTCGCGCATTTGGTGCAGTGGGAATCCATGGATGCTTGAGTTCTGCGCCAGATAAAAGACCAAATCTTAGCAACTTGAAATCCGAAGACAACCATTTAACAAACCGCGATTGATTCGCGAAGACGACACACGAAGTGTGGAGTGGAAAGAGGAAAAGGTCCCACCGGGCGTGCCAGAATCTGTTCCCCTCCGAACGGCGGCGCACAAGACTGCGATGTCCTGACGCTGAGATTCGGGGCAGATGCTATTTGGTTTTATCCATCTACCTCTCCGAAGATGCCAAGTTGATTTATGGCACCGTGTATCGGAGGTTTAGACGGATGCGGCCGATGTAGCAGACTTTGTCAGATTCCCCCTCGCTTGAGGGGTTTTTGATTGTGGGGACGCTCTTCCCTGCAGGCGCAAGCCCCTGCAGTTAATTACGCTACCGCATCGCGGTAACAACTTTCTCCTTCTCCAGAATTTCACTTCGTGTCGTGTGTGTTTGTTTTGTTTGTGGTTGCCCGTGGATTGTATACGGAGACTGAGTAATGCCGTCGCCCGTAGGACGTGGGTTAGTCCAAATCCGTATTTACTTAGATTTGGGTTTGGTGTTTTTTTTTTAGTTTAAGGATGCATTAGTCGCATTGCGGCTAAGATCAACTTAAACCTTCGTTAAGGATACATTAGTCATGTTCTTAGACTAAGATCAACTTAACATAGTGATTGATTTAATTATCTGGCCTTCGGGACTCGTCACCTCTCCGACGTCGTTGAGGGATTACAACGACAGGCGTCTGAGGAGCTCAGAGATGTACCCTTGAACCAAAGTTGATTTGGAGTTTCATTGTTTATTTAAAGATCTAAGGACACGTTAACCGTATTTGGGGTTAAGATCAACTTAGACGGGACCGTTTAGATCCGGCAAAAGAGCAATTGGCTCTATTGTTCCAGTTTAGGGACGTGGTGGTCCATCGCCAGTTTCAGGGACGTGGTGGTCCATTATTAGTTTAGGGACGTTTCGGTCCGTCGCCAGTTTAAAGACGTAGTGGTCCATATTCCAGTTTAGGGACGTGGTGGTCCAATATTAGTTTAGGGACGTTTCGGTCCGATTTTAGTTTAGGGACGTTTCGGTCCGATTTTAGTTTAGGGACGTTTCGGTCCGATTTTAATGTGTGGTCGTTGGGACTCGTCACCTCTTTGACGTCGTTGAGGGATTACAACGAGGGATGTCAAAGGAGTTCGGAGATGTACCCTCGAACCGGTCGTGAATTGGTTTAGGGGAGCCATTTTGCTCAATCAATTTAATTTAAGGACTTACAGCCAGGGTTGGGTTAAGTCCAATTTTTTTTTATTTATTTTAGGCTCTGCCTGACTGAAAGAACCAGTCCAAACAGGGCTCTGCCCCTTTATTGTTTTGCAATTTGATTTGGGCCAGGCTCTTTTTAAATAATGAGTTGCAGAAACTCAAGAATCTTCCAAACAGGGCTCTGCCCTTTTATTATTTTGTAACTTGGGCCAAGCCCTCAAGAATTTCCAAACAGGGCTCTGCCCTTTTGTGATTTGATTTGGGCCAGGCCCTTTTTAAATAATGAGTTGCAGAAACTCAAGAGTTTTCCAAACAGGGCCTTGCCCTTTTATTATTTTGCAATTTGATTTGGGCCAGGCCCTCAAGAATTTTCCAAATAGGGCTCTGCCCTTTTATTATTTTTGTGATTTGATTTGGGCCAGGCCCTTTTAAGTAATGAGTTGCAGGAACTCAAGAATTTTCAGATTGAAGAACAAAAGTGCATGGCACTTTTGATCTAAATTTAGATCAAAAGAAAACAAGTTTTTCTTCTTGTTTTCTTTTCACAGAACCAAGGGTTCATATCAAGTGCAAGGAACTATTTTTTTTATTTTTTATTATTCCCTTTTTTAATCTTCTGTTCTTCAGAAATTTTACCTTTCTTTTCCTTTCTTCTGTGTTCTTGATTAATCTTCAAGGGTTCCTTTTTTTTCCAGAAGTTGATCCTTCTCTTGATGATTCTCCTTTTTTTTTGAATGAGGTCTGGGCTCTTATTTATAGTGCTCACAAATTTGTTAAATTTGTTACCAAGATCTTTCCTGAATAATTTTGGGAATTTTCCCACCATTGGATCTCTGATCCAAGGGTCTCTGTTTTACAGAAGAACAGAAAAGATTCACTTAAATTTTCATTCTGTTGCTGCGCAACTCACCAGCGCGTGACACGTGTCGCGCTGTCGTGCGCTTGCGCAGTTGCGATTGCGCAACTGCGCAGACACGCGTCGCGCGTCCGTGCTCTTGCGCAGTTGCGATTGCGCAACTGCACAGACACGCGTCGCGCGTCCGTGCGCTTGCGCAGTTGCGATTGCGCAACTGCGCAGACACGCGTCGCGCTGCCGTGCGCTTGCGCAGTTGCGATTGCGCAACTGCGCAGACACGCGTCGCGCTGTCGTGCGTTTGCGCAGTTAAGTCTTAATTATGTTTTCTGAAGAGCCTTGCTCTGATGGGACGCACTGTCTCGGGCGTTACGCTGCCGAATCAGCTTCTGCCATGTGGCAAATTGCGCGCTGCGCATGGGGACCGAAGCGTTGCTTCGAATTTTGAATTTTCAAAATTAAGTAGAGCCTTGCTTTGATTTGGGGAAACAGTACCGACGAAATATCTCGAAACGGATGAAAACACAAGTGAATGAAGGCGTTTGCTTTATACATTCTTAACTTGTCCACACGGGACAAATCTATGGGTTACCATACGATTGAATTTTCTCGTCGCGTAGACTATACGACGGTTGTTAGTATCGAGCTATACTGTCCGATATTTAACAACCTTCGTATAGTTCTAGGTCACGACGAGCATCGCACGTATGTTAACCGATAGACGGGGACTAAGTGGCGCTTTTAGTTTCATATATGAGTATCGATGGGAATATGAAGGTTTCATATTATCATCGAGTATCATATATTGGTTTTAACCTGAATATCTCGAGTCGCTCTCTAATTATGCGTTTGTTGTGCATTCGTGTTGTATGTGTAACATGATTTTAAACCATTGAGATCAAGATTGATAGAACTGATCATCCTACATTGCAATAGCATTCATCAACCAAAAACTATTATTGCAATGGTATTCATCTATAACAATCAACAATTAAAACTACAAATGTAGGATACTGATATCATAAAGCGTTATACGCAACATTGATAGAACTGATGAATAAAAAAACGAAACACAAACCGTATCAAGATTTAACAACTTTGATTATGTCATATACGCGGGCCGATATTTTCATATTAGCCAATAGGCAAAAATAGATTGCGGTCTGGATATGGCATATTGGCAGATGTTACCTATATGCATACATGCATGTTGTCTCCCCATTTTTTCATAAATCAAACAAACTACATACATCAAACTAGTCCATGCCATCAATCGGAAACTCCACCATGTCTTTGAATTATTATTTTTCCAAATAGCATTGAGCTCCTGTTGACATTGTCCCATCCAACAAATTTATTGTGCTTGCCTCGACCTTCATCTAGCTTTCACATGACATACACATTATATGAGTAATATAGTTATAAATTATGGTATTTTGTTGTCATCAATCCACCTAACCCTAACCCCAAGTTGCTCTCTGAAAGCACATAGAACCATCCCCCCTAGTCAAGCATAGCTTTTTCTGTGCAATTGTTCTCATTCTTAATTTCTCACATTCATTACTCTCTCATTTTCTTGTCAACAAATTTATTGTGCAATTGTTCTCATTCTTAATTTTTCACATTCATTACTCTTTCATTTTCTTGTTTTTTTCCAACTTCCCACCACTTAACCCCAACCCAGCCTCAGCCCCAGCCCCAGCCCAGCCCCAACCTAACCCTAACCCCAGCGCGGCCAGCTAAACCCCAACACCAACCCTAAGGCAAACCCTAACCCCAGCCCCACCCCAGCAGCAGCCGAACCCCAACCCTAACCCTACCCCGACCCCGACCCCAACCCCGACCGCAACCCCTGCCCAACCCCAACTCGCGCGCGCAACCCCAGACCCAGCCATGAACCCTAAGCCTAAAATAATCCAAAAATTCTTTAATTTACCTCGAGATTTACTCACCTGAACGGCTGCTGCTGGGGCTGGGGCGACGACCTGAACGGCGGTGGCGACGACCTGAACCGCGGTGGCGACGAGAATTACGGTGGCGACGAAACCGGCGGTGGCGACGAGGAGAACGACGGTGGCGACGACGGCGTAGCGATTTGGGGATTTTTTTCGCGCGCGATCGAGAGAGAGAGAGAAAGTGAGCGTAGGCGATCGATCTGGGCTTTTGTTAAATCGATATTTACCTGCCCCTACGGATATACCCGTAGGTCTTTTGTTTGCGGCTCCGTAGGGGCAAACACCAAATTAAGAATTAATATTTTTATTCTTGGACGTCTGTGCCCGTAGGGGCAACCTTTTAGCCCTACGGATTAATCCGTAGGGCCAGGTTAAATCTGCCCCTACGAATTCCAATATCCGTAGGGGCAACCCCCTATTTTACTAGTGTAGACTTAGGGAATTAAAAATCCTAAAGATAACCTTCTTTAAAGTTTAACAGTAGAAAGTATATGCTTTGTAGTTTATTTAGAAATAGGCAAATTTTGAGTTCACTTCTTGGGCTAAGTCGAAACAAAGGAAAAGTATTGATGTTCTTATTAGAGTATAAGTTTGAAAAATAGTTCCTACCTTAAGTCTAGATTCTGAAAATGTATACCCTACAATTTGCACAATCACGCACCTTAAAACTTGGAATAGTAGAGGAGACCTTGAAATGCTCTTGTCTAAAGTCCTTAGTACGAAGAAAATAAAAGAAAAAAAAGAGTGAATAAAGAAAAGAAAAAAACGAACACTGGTTTTTGTGATCACTTAAGGCTGTAAAAATAGAAAAATATTTAGCGAGAGTGCCTCATCACCTAGTGCCTTAGACCAACTGGTTTGGGAGTCACTGCTAAAAGTCTTGGGTGTTGCAAGACTATGAATTACGCTTTAAAGTGTAAACATATCTTGTAATCGGCTGTTGGTACCTCAAGAAGTATTAACGGTCGCATGAAGGATGTGTAAGCGAAATTTATTTAAATTCACCAACTAATTAGTACTTTGGACAACGGACAAGGGTATGATTGCTTGATTTGAATTTCCAAGCATAGGGGTGATTTATACACACACGTGGGGATATGTGATTGGAGTTTAGATGAGAGAAAGGAATAAAGAATAGAACTTGTATCTTTAGTAGAAATGATAAAAATTCCTAAGTGGAGATGGAACCCTAGAAGGAAAACTTAAGAGATGCCGAAAGCTAGGTAAGTCTATAGAGCATATATAATCTTAAGTTAAATAATGAGAAAGTGTGAAGAATATGGGTGGATAATTTGCGGGTCGAAGATAATAGAATTCCTTGTTAGAAGACCTAATTGGAGAACAAAAGTTAATGGGCCGAATTGATAGGATTTTGTGGGTAGTATCCGCTGAAAACCCTCAGGAGACAACACTCCTCCTACTAGGGACACTTAGAGGTTTAACGGCTTGTTGCACGAGCTCAGTGCAATCGCGTTTCCCTGCGAAAGTGCGGCTAGGTTAGGATTTTAGTGAATAAAAATAAGTTTGCTCGAGGACGAGCAAAAGATAAGTTTGGGGGTATTTGTTCACACCATAATATTGCATTATTATATTCCCCATTCTTATTCTTTTTATAAATAAACAGGTGCTTTTGACGCATGTCTTCTACATGTTACAGGTTACAGGTTCTTGGACAGGAAACAGTGAAAACGATGAAAAGACGACGTAAAAGTGAGACTTTGACCGACAAACAGAGAATCTTGATCAAGCATACATAAGGAACAATTCACAAAGCAAGATTCAAGACATCGACTCAAAGCGAACGGTTAAAAGTCCACTACAATGTTCACTGGAAAATCTGGAAGAGAACCAGAAGCTAAATTGAGAAAAGGCAGAAAGAAATAAGAAGACAAAAAGCACTAGAAGCAGCCCAAATGTTTTCAGCCAATGATCTTTCTATTGGGCCGCGGAACCGCGGCCCAATCCTTACCCAGGCCGCGGTTCCGCGGCAGTTGTAATGATTTGAAAAGTAAAATTTTTACCATAATTCTTGTGAGGCGCTGAAAAGATTTCCTAGGGCTATTTTTGTAATTGTAGACATGCGGATCAAAATGTAATCTAGGGTTTCTATTTCCTATAAATAGAACTCTAAATCATTGTAAACTTTATGCCTCCTTTTAATAAAAATTCAGAAATCCATTTTGGAGAGCATCGGTGTTTCCTTTCCATTCAGAAATTCAGATCTGACAACCCTGCATGGATGATTGGAGGGATGCATCTGTAAGTAGATTTAATTTCTCGCCCTAGTTTAGATTTCAATTTTTTGCCCTAGGTAGATTTAATTTCATGCCCTAGGAACTTGTTTAGGGTTTAGCTTTGGGGAAGGATTTTGAGAGATGAGATCTCTCATCCCTTTCTTACCCACCAAATATTTACAATAGGACTCCATGCATACACGCACACACCGCACCCTACGGCATCCTACCCCTCGAGGTAACGATGACACCGTAGTGTAAAGGCCCGGTTGCGCGCGTTTTCCATGGAGGTTAGGGTAAGGATCTCTAAAGGAAGGACAAGAACCTAGAGGAAGGAACACCTTCCCGAATGGATTTAATCCCCTTTATTGATAATTACCATAACTCCTCATAGATCTTCATTCGGGTAAGAAAGCGTTGAGATTTAATTGCATTTCCAAACCATCCCTAAACCTAACCCTAGAAAGAATAGATTTAGATAATTGCCCTAGGTTAATTAGATTTTTAGATTTAATAACAACTCCGAACACCCTTCGGAATTAACTCGTAAGAATGAATCGGAGATTCACAACATCCCTGTGGACCGACCCGTACTCACCGGCTAGCTTCATGCGACGCCGTTCTTGATTGCGGTTACAAATATTTTTGATCTATCTTTTAGAAAGCGCAAGCACGCTAAATCACTCAAATCAGCCCTCAACCCTCGAACTGAACACCAAACATGGAACACAGACTCCTTCTTCTTCCTTCTCTTTCTTCTTCTTCTTCTTTGCTTCGCTTTTCTTTCTTGATCCGTTTTCCCCGGCCATCACCGGAGCCGTGCCGTTGCCGACGACCCAGTGAGCCACCCCAACCAGCGTGGTCATGCTTTTGCCCTCCTGGACCCGTGCGCGAGTGTGGTTGTGTGACGTTTATCCGACGTCGAGATCCTGTGTTGCATCGTGCTCCGTTGTTGTTCCGTTAGCATATTCATCGTTCCCGAGGCAAGTTAATCTTGCTACATGCTATTTTAAATCATTATATACCTGTTCTAATATGTAACATACCTGTAGTTTAAATCTAGTACCCCATGTATCATTTTATAACATTTCGATGTTCCGTTTACATCCGTTTATATCATTTTAGATCTAAAACATGGAAACTTATCTTCTTGCATACTAGATTACGTTATACTGCATCCATACCAATATTTATATCACGTATTGCTTTGTTGTACATCCCATGTTACCATTTTATAGTTTTATAACTTCGGATACCGGTTGCATTCATTTCATTTAGAATATATATCATTGTATCCATAGATCACTTGAATATATAACACCGTAATATTGACACCCCATGTTTAATAAATTGCACCCTATTTAGTTGGGAACTATGAACGTAATCGCATTTATATGTTAGATCTCATAATCATAATTGTTTTATAGCCATATTACCCTTTTGTAGTTTTTACCCTATCGGACGACCGGTTGCATACATTTAGCCTTATTCACATTCAATTGCATCTCTAGATTGTTTTAATACATATTAATATGATTTTATCATCTACAGTTGTTATACAGCATTCCTGAAATGTTAAAACTATCCCTTAAACCTAAACTGATAACCGTGCATCCAAGTAGTTTAATCCGTACCTATTTACATATCATATTACATGTGCCAGTTTCTTGTTCTGATAATAACCATGCTTGTTTATTTGTAACCATGATTTTGCTAGTTGATTATGAACACCCACATGACATCTTGTACACCGTGACGTGGCTTGCTACACATATTACTTGACCCGACATGGTACCGTACACTCTTGACATGACATGGCACCTAAATACACTACTTGACTTGACCTGATGTACCATGGCTTTACCCATTACCTGATCTTGTGTCTAATGCCAACAAACATAACCTGTAGTCCTTACGGACCGTTCCTGTTGTCTATCCAGACAAACCTGTACTTGCCTGATCCTGTGTTGGCATTAGCTCCAGATTACTTGAATACCTGACTTGAACACATATAACTTGGGGATATGGGGAAATCAATGATGAAACCTGACCTGTAACTCGACAATTGCTTGCGTTTACTGATCAGTTTAGAGGCTAGGCCCGCCTCGGGATGATGCTGCTGACATCATTCGTCTTTACATATTCTCTGTTTTAGTGCCTAGCGGCACGTCTCGGTTTCAGCCCGAGAGTCTTAGACCGTGGTCCCGGGCATGCACGGGATACTATTGAGTTACATCGATGATTCATCAAATTGATTTCAAAGACTTAAGAGTAGTTAACCCAATAGACCAGTTTAGATAACTCACTACACATTACCCCACTGCCCTTACTTGTAATACTGTTATGCTTGTTTACCATTTTATACTCATACTTGCATGTATTGCTTCCCCTATTTATTTATTGCTTGATGTTATGACGCTCTGACGTCTGGGTTTTGCATGGCCCAGATCCTTCTACCTTTGTTGCAGACTGATCAGGAGTATTGCCGCTGTTAGACCGAGCGGTGAAGATCCTGTTGGTATGCAGTTTTCCTTCCAGGTGGTTATTTATTGTATCCTTTGCTTCCGCATATTATCATTTCTTGACTCATTTATTCTGGCTCATGGACATGTACTAGATAGTTTAGTTTACTTACCTGTTCTTGATATCTCTACAGCCGTAATGTGACTGTGGAGGGATTTTTCCTATCCACAGGTAGCATGGTTAGCTATGTCACGTGCCCATCTTAGCGTACTCTGGGAAGCGAGGCATGACATGGTTCTTTTGGTATCAGAGCCATAGGATATAGGTTAATCGAGTGTGATTCTTTTGTAGTTGGGTATTGGACCCAGTACACGAATCAGAATACTCGTGATTAGGAACATGTCCTGCCACCTTGTTATCTTGATTCTTGAATCATATCTTTCTTTTATCCTTCGTCCTTGACGATATGCAAACAACTTTGCATCTCGGCTTGAAACCTTTTGGTTCTTTATTGTTTCTCCTTGTTCTTTGATTCTGATACTAGGATTTGGGCGACTTGAGTGGAGTTATGTAATTGTACCCATGAACTGCAGCATGGTTACAATGCGGTACTCTATTTAAGTAACTTAGAGTCGTGGTCTTGATTCACTTCCTTGTTTCATGGTCGATATATTACCTTACTTCTCTCGGTTTCGTTGCTTACCAGTTATTGTTTCATCGCCAGTTTGAATCATGTTTACCGTGCTTGATCCTCTTCAGTTCAGATGAAGTCATCTCGATATCTTACTTGTTCATGTTTTCCCCGCATTAGGATTATTCAATCCCGGTGCATTCCTTGGTTGTTGTTGTCTTGGGAATGGATTTTCGCGGCACTTTCCACGCTTATATTGATGGTAAGGAAAGGAAAGTGATTCTCCAGATTCCCGGACACCCGGAGTTTGTTTTGTTAGAGGAAGCAGTTCTGTCAGGCCAGTCGAGTTTAGAGCTAGGCTGACAAACAGTGTTCTTTCATCGATGGAAGTTGATAAGAAAGAAGCGCCGGCTATAGTTCAAAATTCATAGACGTGTTTGAAGACACCTCGGGTTTACCGCCGAAGCGAGACGTGGAGTTAGCAAATGATCTTGTTCCTGGTGCAGCGCCAATCTCAAAGGCGTACTATCTAATGGCACCAGTGGAGTTGGAAGAAAGTCAAGAAGCAGGTTACCGAATTTCTTAAGAAGGGTTGGATTCACAGCAATAACTCACCTTGGGGAGCTCCAGTTCTTCTAGTAAAGAAGATGATGTCACAAGGAGGATGTGCATCGATTATCGAGAATTAAACCGGGTGATTATTAAGAACAAGTACCCGATCCCTCGTATTGGTGAATTATTTGAGCAGCTTAGTGGCGCGAGGGTATTCTCGAAGTTGGATTCGCGATCCGGATATCATCAGGTCCGAGTTAAGTCAGAGGATATTCGCAAGACTGCGTTCAGAACTCGGTATGGACATTACAAGTATTTGGTGATGCCCTTCGGAGTAACGAATGCGCCGGCGATATTTATGGACTTGATGAACCGAATTCTTCACCGTTCTTGGACCGGTTTATTGTGGTGATCATCGATGACATTCTGGTTTACTCGAGGAGTAATGAAGAGCATGCAAAACATTTAAAGATCGCACTGCAGACAGCGAGGCAAGAAAATTATATGCAAAGATGAGCAAGTGCGAGTTTTGGCTTGAAGAAGTGAAGTGTTGGGATACGTATGGCTAGAAATGGAATCGCCGTTGATCCTGAAAGATTACAGCAGTTCGAGATTGGCCGATTTCGAAGAATGTTGCGGAGATAAGAAATTTCTTGGACTTGCCAGGTATTATAGAAGAGTTGTGGAGAATTTTCTCAGTTGGCTTAGCCGTGGACCAAGCTTCCGCGCAAGGAGGTACTATTTGTATGGACGGAGAAGTGTGCGTCAGCTTTAGAGGCGTAGTTGCAGAGATTGATAACCGCTCCTATTCTGACCATGCTAGACAGTTCCGGAGGAGTGGTAATTCACAGCGACGCATCTGGGAAAGGATTGGGATGTGTTTTGATGCAGCATGGGAAGGTTATAGCTTACGCGTCGAGACAGTTGAAGACCCAAGAGAAAAATTACCCAACTCATGACTTGGAGTTAGCAGCTGTGATTTTCGCCAGAAGATTTAGAGACACTACTTGGGCCGAAAGGGTCGAAGTTTTCACCGACCACAAAAGCTTGGAGTATGTGTTCACACAGAAGGAGCTCAGTATGAGGCAGCGTAGATGGTTGGAGCTGATGCCTGACTACGATCTTGATCTTGAGTACCATCCGGGAAAAGTAATGTTGTGCCGGATGCGCTTAGTCGGTTGCCAGCAATTCAGATGTTGACTGCACAAAGGGAACTTATTGAAGGCTTGCGAAGCTTGGATTTGGAGGTCATGCTACTGCATTCTTCAGGACAGTTGATGCAGCTGTAAGTACAATCGTCATTGATCGAGGATATTAAAGCAGTGAAATTGCAGGACCCAAGATTTGCGGAAGTTCCGAGAACAAGTTGAAGCTGAACTTCGAACGGACTTATTGATTCATGAAGGTGGTTCGTTACGATGTGGTAGTCGTTGTGTGTGCCAAAGGGAGACATCCACGAAGAAGATATGAAGGAGGTACACAGTTCCGCATATTCTGTACATCCAGGAGGCATGAAGATGTACCGAGATCTACGACAGCTATTCTGGTGGGAAGGCGTGAAACCGGAGATTGCTCGCTTGGTAGCAAGGTGCTTGGTGTGTCAGCAAGTTAAGGTTGAACATCAAAGGGTTGCTGGTTTATTGCAACCACTTCCGATTCCTCAATGGAAGTAGGAACATACAACCATGGATTTTGTGACGGCTTTACCGCGGAGTCCAAAGGGCAACAATGCAGTTTGGGTGATTGTTGATCGATTGACCAAGGCAGCTCATTTCATACCATTTCGAGTTGGGCAATCAACAGAAGCTTTGGCAGAACGATTCATGCAGGGGATTGTAAGATTTCATGGAGTATCGGTGAGCATCGTGTCCGACTGTGACACCCGCTTCTTATCGCACTTCTGGAAGAGCTTACAGGAAAGTTTGGGGAATCGATTGAAGTTTAGCACAACTTACCACCCCCAAACAGATGGCCAGTCGGAGAGAACAATCCAAACTCTTGAAGACATGTGGAGAGCTTGCATGTTAGACTTCAAGGGTTTATGGGAGGATCATCTACATTTGGTGGAGTTTTCGTACGACAACAGTTTCCAGGCGACTATTCAGATGGCTCCATTCGAAGCTTTATATGGTCGCAAGTGTCGTTCACCTGTTTGTTGGGACGATGTTGATGAACGAAGTTGTTGGGACCAGATTTGGTTGTGCAGACAGTTGAGAAGGTTAATAGATTTTGGAATCCTATTAAAGTAGCACGAGACCGACAAAGAGTTGGGCAGATAAGTCGAGAAGATCTCTAGAGTTCGCCGTTGGTAATTTGGTATTTTTGAAGGTATCACCGACTAGAGGGGTGATTCGTTTCGAAAGTCGAGGAAAGTCTTAGTTCTCGATTTGTTGGACCTTTCGAGATTTTGGAGCATGTTGGAGAAGTGGCGTATCGATTGGATTTACCGCGATCCTTGGCGAGTGGTCATGACGTGTTTCACGTATCTCAACTCCGTAAGTATGTTCGAGATGAAATACATGTGTTGGATCATTCGGAGCTGACTGTACGAGAAGATTTGACTTTTGAGGAGCGACCGATGTCGATTGTGGATCGAAGGGAAAATGTTCTTAAGAACAAGGTTATCCCTCTTGTACTTATTTCTTGGGGAAATCGCTCGCATGGAGAACCAACTTGGGAACGAGAAGATGAAATCCGACAGAAGTTTCCACATCTATTCTTATAGTTTCGTGATTGTTTATCCTTTCTTGTTCTTGGAATTTCGAGGACGAAATTCTTTGTGTAGTTGGGTATAATGTAACACCCGAGTTCATTTATACCAATTCCAGTTCTCATATTTCTTATTCATGATATTTTTTTGATTTATCGTGTTTGGGTGCGAATGGTAGTTTACATTTTATATTGCATTCGACCCGACCCGCTTGCTTGAACCTGTTTGATTCTTATCTATAGATTAGCTTAACTTGTTGCATGGATACGTGCATCTCATGATTAGTACATACTGGTATTTTATCTAGTGTCGCATCTTTTATCATACTGTATTCTAGGTCGCAGAAAATAATTTAAAATTGGATTTCATAGCTTGCATGATACCCCTAACCTCGTAGTAGCGTCCGCGCATCTCGTTCTCGTCCCGTTCAGTGAAACGGACGTGTTTGGATGGCTACGCGCACGTACGTGCATCCGTTCTTAGGGGTATGCATTTTCTTTGGCTGAGCATTCATTTTGAAATTTGGAAGTCGCATGTATTTTTCATATTTTAAATCCGAATTTTTAGACCCGATCCGGGTATGTTCTGGAGTAAGTTTGTATTTGCCAAAATCTCAAACCGGACTAATATTATATTCTTTATATATTCTAAACTATTAATATAAATTTAACTATATATATATTATTTTATCATCATATCTAACAGTTAGATTTATGTTAGATTTTATATACGTATATAATTTAATATTTTTGATAACATGCTGAAATCTCTCTCTCTCTCTTTACTAATATATTATTAATATATTTAAATAACGTACAGCTCTCTCTCTCTCTCTCTCTTTCTTTTCTCTTTTTTTTTATTTCTCTCTCTCACTGCGATCTCTCTCTCATTCTCTCTCCCTCGCATACGTCCAAATTTCTTTCTCTTCACTGTTCCCTCTCTCTCTCTCTCTCCTCTCGATTCTCTCTCTCTCTCATCTCGCAAATCCTGTAGCTCAGGAGATCTCGTCACCTCCCTCTCGCTTAGGATTACCACCCTTCTTTATATTCCCTCTTCCTCGTCTTCCTCCTTCGTCGAAAACCCGAGCCTCCTCATTTCTCCTCAAACCCTAACCATGCCGTCGCCGCCTCCACCTTCGACCTCGCCTCTATTCCTTCGCCTTTCATCCCTCTCTTCCTTCTCCTCACCTACCAAACCCCTACCCTGCACATGACGAGAATCACCGAGCACCCATATCTTTTCTCCCTTCTCCCGCGTGGGTTTCCTCCCTCCATCACGCTCGTGCTCGTGGCCAAGACCTCCATTGCCCTCATCGTTACCAACCTATCTTCCCCTTCTTGACGACCCATAGCACGAACCCATCTTGTTCTCTCTCCCTCGCGATCACCTCCTTCCCGAGACCACCCTCACCTCACCGCCGGCGATCCCTTCACCTCGTCGTCCCCACCATCTCCTCCTCTCCTCGTCCCTTCTCCCTCTTATACCAAGGTCCATGCACCCCGAGAACCAATCAGCACCAAAACCCTAGCCTAACCCTAAGACCTCTAAACCAAACCCTAGCCTCGCCGGAAACCCCTTCATCGACGACGTCACCATCTTTGTTCCATCCTCGGCCCTCAACCCTCGAACTGAACACCAAACATGGAACACAGACTCCTTCTTCTTCCTTCTCTTTCTTCTTCTTCTTCTTTTCTTCGCTTTTCTTTCTTGATCCGTTTTCCTCGGCCATCACCGGAGCCGTGCCGTTGCCGACGACCCAGTGAGCCACCCCAACCAGCATGGTCGTGCTTTTGCCCTCCTGGACCCGTGCGCGAGTGTGGTTGTGCGATGTTTATCCGACGTCGAGATCCTGTGTTGCATCGTGCTCCGTTATTGTTCCGTTAGCATATTCATCGTTCCCGAGGCATGTTAATCTTGCTACATACTATTTTAAATCATTATATACCTATTCTAATATGTAACATACCTGTAGTTTAAATCTAGTACCCCATGTATCATTTTATAACATTTCGATGTTCCGTTTGCATCCGTTTATATCATTTTAGATCTAGAATATGGAAACTTATCTTCTTGCATACTAGATTACGTTATACTGCATCCATAACAATATTTATATCACGTATTGCTTAGTTGTACATCCCATGTTACCATTTTATAGTTTTATAACTTCGGATACCGGTTGCATTCATTTCATTTAGAATATATATCATTGTATCCATAGATCACTTGAATATATAACATCGTAATATTGACACCCCATGTTTAATAAATTGCACCCTATTTAGTTGGGAACTATGAACGTAATCACATTTATATGTTAGATCTCATAATCACAATTGTTTTATAGCCATATTACCCTTTTGTAGTTTTTACCCTATCGGATGACCGGTTGCATACATTTAGCCTTATTCACATTCAATTGCATCTCTAGATTGTTTTAATACATATTAATATGATTTTATCATCCACAGTTGTTATACAGCATTCCTGAAATGTTAAAACTATCCCTTAAACCTAAACTGATAACCGTGCATCCAAGTAGTTTAATCCGTACCTATTTACATATCATATTACATGTGCCAGTTTCTTGTTCTGATAATAACCATGCTTGTTTATTTGCAACCATGATTTTGCTAGTTGATTATGAGCACCCACATGACATCTTGTACACCCTGACGTGGCTTTCTACACATATTACTTGACCCGACATGTTACCGTACACTCTTGACATGACATGACACCTAAATACACTACTTGACCTGACCTGATGTACCATGGCTTTACTCGTTACCTGATCTTTTGTCTAATGCCAACAAACATAACCTGTAGTCCTTACGGACCGTTCCTGTTGTCTATCCAGATAAACCTGTACTTGCCTGATCCTGTGTTGGCATTAGCTCCAGATTACTTGAATACCTGACTTGAACACATATAACTTGGGGATATGGGGAAATCAATGATGAAACCTGACCTGTAACTCGACAGTTGCTTGCATTTACTGATCACTTTAGAGGCTAGGCCCGTCTCGGGATGATGCTGCTGACATCATTCGTCTTTACATATTACCAGTTTTAGTGCCTAGCGGCACGTCTCGGTTTCAGTCTGAGAGTCTTAGACCGTGGTCCCGGGCATAAACGGGATACTATTGAGTTACAACTGAAAAACTAGTGTAGTTGGAAACTCTAAATTTTCAAAGTATTTCTTTTATGGTTCTTATCTTTATATGTAAATTTCACCATCTTTCTTTTGTTATTGTATTTTGTGGGTGTAATCTGCTGAAAACCCTCAGGAGACAACACTCCTCCTACTAGGGACACCTAGAGGTTTAACGGCTTGTTGCACGTGCTCAGTGCAATCGTGTCTGCCTACGAAAGTGTGCTTAGTTTTCTCCTTTCTTTTTCTCCTCTTAAATAAACTAGTTTGCTCGGGACGATCAAAGATAAGTTTGGGGGTATTTGTTTAGTTGATAAAACTGCACATTTGTATTACATTTTTCCTACCATTTTCATATTAAAAAAGAACTTTATTATGATATATTATACATATGAGGGTTTATGTGTAAAAACATTATTTTCCATGTGTTAATATATTTTAATTAGTATTTGGTAGAAAAATGTATGCAAATAAATCTATTGACCAAATCCTAGTAGAACTAAGTCTACTAAATATTATTTGAGATTATTGTGCAGAATTTTCCAAGTTGTTATGCAGAATTTATCAAACAAATCAATTTGTTGAAGAAAACTTGCCAAATTAAGAAGCAAAACTTGGAGACCAAGTCTGGAAGCAACCGAGAGAAGATTTCTGAATTCTGAAGGTGCCTAGGATTGCCACATGTCACAAGAAAACTCATAAAGAGATCTCACCTTTTGAGCGCGGATCCGCGGCCAAACCCCCCCTTGGGCCGCGGATCCGCCGCAATAATAAGGAGTTGGAAGGCAAGATTTTGGGAGATCAATCACTGCGGAATTTTACCAAGTTTCCAGTCTAAAGATTCTGGCTTTGCACTATAAAAGGGCACCGAGAGCCTCTTGGAAAAGCTATCAAGCCGAAGAGATCACGAAGCTCCCGACGCTCACACATCCAGGCTGATCATCGACTGTTCGACTACCTCCTTAGGAAAGATCGAGAAGCAACTAGTTTGTAATCATTTTCTACGGATTAAAGTGTAGTTTGTTCAAGTTGATTAATAAAGGTAGTTATTTTATTTAATTCTTTTTGCATTTTACATTATGTTTTTCCTCTCTTTCTTTTCATCTTCTTCTCCCAACATGCGCGAGTAATTCTCCGCTTGTTAGGGTTCGTAAGATTAGGGTAGGCTAATGGACGATGAAAATAACTAAACCCTTTTTAAGTCCTATAAAGTTTAGGAACTTTATCAAAAGAATCATTAACATCCTAATCGGGCGCGCTAGCAATTCTTTGCTAGTTCCGACCGCGATTAGAGATTAGATTAATGATTGTTTTTGTAAAGGCTAGATATGAACGGAGTTCCGTGTCGAGATAAGGGTTAAGAGTGGGATTCCTTTTCCCTCCAGAAACCCTAATCTACACGCATCACCGTCGTTCTAGTTCTAAATCTATTAATGGATAAAAAGGGTAACTTTTAATTAATCGTCCATAACTACTAAATCCTAACGAACCCTACAAGCCTTCTTATTATATTATCTACATCCCTAAAATAATCTAGATCTATATTTTACATTCTTGTTTAACGTAGATCTAGAAACCATTCTATAAAATTCTTTATCCCTCCTCTCTTTCTCAACACATCTAAAGTAAAAATAAAACCTTCAACGTTTCCCTGAGGACGACCCGTACTCATCTCGGTCTAGCTACACGCGACACCGTTATTGATTGCGGTTAAACTACAAAAACACTTTTTCGAATCAATCAAATGGCGCCGTTGCCGGAGAGACGTGCGTAATTTTTTATTCCTATTATTTGTGTTGAATTCTTAGACGATCTATATCATTATTAATACAAAACTGCAAATTGCATATTTAACGATTTGTGCGTGAATTTTGCAAGGAGATCTGGAGTCACATAATTAAGGAAAACAGGAAACAGAGACATTTTTAGAGATCTAGAGGAGCAAAGGAGGCCACAGGAAAATTTTCATCAACTGTTCTCTCCACATTGCGGCGGAACCGCGGCAAAAGCACCCCTTCTGCGGCGGAATCGTGGCAAGTTGGAGGAATTAGGGAATCAATCTTCTCTGGTATCTTTCTTAACTCCTTCTTCTCCTCTCAAATCCAATAAAATCTATTTTCTGCAGGATTCTTTGCAAAATTGCGCCGCTAAAAAATCTTTTTGCAAAAGTTTTGTGATTGGTTTTGTTTTGCATATTTAATACGGACTTTAAGGGGCAAAGACCAAATCAAGATTAGGTGGGGATTTCATCACCCTTCCTAAGCCCCACAAATCACAAACCGAGCATATAGATCAACCCTTCATTAATTTAAAAAATATCTAGACCAGACTCTAAGGACTGTCGCGCTCAATAAGGACAGAGGAAGGTCGTGGGTAATCTATCGTTTATCTGCATTACTTTTGTAGTGCCTAGGCAAGTGTGACAAAGGCTAGTGGTTCTTAATTAGGCCCACGATGTGGTTCCTTCCCACTTACCTGGCACTTACCTGGCTACAAGGGTAGTACGGAGGCGGTAGAGGATTTATCCTGCGGCTTGTCCTTTGGAAGTCTAGGAGCGGTCTAGAGACTGGACCTAGGTGACCTTAGTTCTAGGGTTGCTTGTGCATCTTAGGGTGATTTGTCTTGAGTCCCACTTTTTCAAAAACAAGCCAATTTTTAAAATCACACACACGCTGCCACTTGCACTAAACCCGCTTAGTGCATGCTCGGCTGGACACGGGATTCTAGTGCCCGTCTTGTCCGCGTTCCTGCTATCGACGCCGAAGTCGGTACTTCTTCATCTTCTTTTCCCCCACCACACACCACATCGATCGTGATGGACGGCACTCCATCTAATTATAACACCACGCTGCCACCGCCCGTAGGTGCGCAGAATCCACCGCGCATTTCTCTCCAAGAGAGATGCTATCCTATCCGTGGTCCTCTTCCCACTTGCCTATCTCTTCCACCACCTAACGGGGATAATTTCGAAATTAAACTCCACTACATCAATCTGCTGCCCAAATTTCACGGGCTTGAGTCGGAAGACGCGTACGTTTTCATCACCAAATTCGAAAACGTATGCGCAATGATGGGTACTTCACAATTGACTTTAGATGCTATGCGCTTACGTCTTCTTCCATTCACACTGTGCGAACTTGGCAGAAAAATGGCTTTATAATACTGCCGCACACTCTATCACTAATTGGGATGAATTCGTCATAGCATTTCTTAAGAAGTTTTACCCAAACCATAAGACTGCCCATATTAGGAGCGAGATCAACCAGTTCACCCAGCTTCCCAATGAACCATTTTGGAAGTGCTTTGAACGTTTCAAAGATCTGCTTGTCCAATGCCCCCATCACGGAATACAAAGATGGGATTTATGTCGGATTATATATGAGGGCATTAATCCAGCGACAAAGCAGATGCTTGAAACAATGTGTCAATGCAATTTCATGTCTAAAGATGACGGTGAAGCGTGGAAATATCTGGAAGACCTCGCAGAAAGCACTTTGCAGTGGGAAAGTGTAAGACCACCTTCAACTAAGGGAGGTATTCACCAGCTCGATATTTCTATCGCAGTAAAAGCCGAAATGGCAACAATACAAAAGAAACTCGACGCTATTGAAAACAAATTCTCATCATTCTCCCTAAATCAGGTCACGCTTCCTAAGACCGTCTGTGGTTGTTGTTCGGATCCTTCACACTTAACGGAAGAATGTCCTTTGAATGCTTCGTTTCAAGCTAATGCTGCTTTTCAGCAGCGACCTAGAAATGACCCTTATTCTTCCACGTACAATCAAGGATGGAGGAATCATCCTAACTTTGCTTGGAATCAAAACCAATAAAGCAATTATCAAATACCTCCTCCACAGCAACCACAACCACAGAATCAGCCCCCCTTTCAGTCACAGAATTTCCAAAATCCGGCCAACATTTCTACACCACAAGTGGCCGGTACTGACAACTCACTTGCACAAACTTTGGATATGTTCATGAAACAATCCATGCAAATTTCGGCTGAGATGAGGTCTTCTATTGATACCCTAACGAAAAACACTTCCTCCCATGGTGAGAGTATTAAATCAATAGAAAACCAAATCGCACAGTTAAACGCCGCAATGAGTGCGAGAGAGAAAGGGAAACTCCCATCTCAACCCATAGCTAATCCTGGCCACTCACAAAGTTATAATGTGAGTGCTGTTACCACGTTGAGATCGGGAAAAGTGCTGAATAACCGAGTGGGTGAGCAGTGTGATGATAGTGACACCAATGATACCCCTTCTTCTTCTTCTTCCCCTAATTCGTCTAGTCTTCCACCTTCAACCGAGCCTATTCTCCATTTTCCCCAAGGCTCGAACCCTTCGCCCATTTCGCCAAATCTATCTAAGTCGATTCCCACTCCAATTTTGGGATCGAATCCATCCCCACAATCCTCTCCAATGTTGGACCAAACCATTATTGTAAAGCACCTTATCCAAACAGGTTAAGGGGCAACAGACCAAGTCCACAAATGGAGAAGACTGTGGAAATTTTTAAGCAAGTTAACATAAACATTCCTCTCCTAGATGCTATTCAACAAGTTCCGTCATATGCAAAAATCTTAAAGGACTTGTGCACTAGGAAGAGAAAAGTTCAAGTACCTAAAAAAGTTTTCCTTGCGAGTAATGTAAGCACTGCTTTTACACAACAACTACCCAAGAAACGAAAGGACCCCGGAAGTCCTACAATTTCTATTTCTATTGGGGGTAAAAATATCAATCGTGCTCTACTCGATTTAGGTGCTAGTGTTAACTTGCTTCCATATTCTGTTTATGAGCAATTAGGGATCGGAGAGTTAAAACCTGCGCATTGCACTCTTCAGATGGCCGATCGATCTATCACCCAACCTAGGGGTGAGCTAGAGGATGTGTTAATCAAAGTTGGGGAATTCATATTCCCTGTGGACTTTATCGTTATTGATACACAACCTGTGGCAAACCCACGCAATCAAATCCCGGTGATACTCGGTCGACCCTTTTTGGCCACTTCCAACGCAGTAATCAATTGTAGAAACGGCTCTATGACCCTATCTTTTGGAAAGAAGTCAATTGAGCTTAACATTTACAAGTTGGGAAGTGAACCCTCCGAACCCTATGCTCATGTGTGTTCTGTCGAATTAATGGATGTCGACAGCAGCGAATTTGATCAACCTCATAATTCTGATGATATTTTTATAGAGTCTGACGATCACCCCATTTTTTCTGATGACATTATTTTTCGGGGTATCGATGAAAGCTTTGAGGAAATTTTCGCTGATGAACTCGCATTTTTACAAGACACGGGTGTTGAGATGAATCAACTCCAAGACAAAGAAATTGGACCTCCAACCCTTCTTTTGGATAATCATGATAATGCGAGTAATCCATCATCACTATCACTGTGTCGTCTCTCCAAATTGAGATGCAATCCTTTTCCATTACACCTCTTATCACCTCCCCACTTCTTCTTGTCAAAAAGTGACATGTTCTTCCACCAACCTTGGTGCTTCATCGATAAAATTTTTGAATGGTTGGTGTTGACTTTTGGTCTTTGTAAGGCTTTACTCTGACCAATAACTTTACCCCCGCCAATGATTTTAATTGCTTAACATTATTTAACTCAAGTTTGGGGGTAGGGGTGGGGGTGGGGGGATATTTTGGCTCTTGAAAGAAAATGATTTTTACAAAATTGTGAGCCAAGAAATAAGTTTGGGGGAGGATTTCACTTGCATATATTCTTGCCCCCATTAATAATTTCCTCCCAAGTCTACAGGTTTTTGAGCTTAACGGATGATATCAGTGAGGACACTGCTATAAACAGGTTTGGGGGAGGTTTGTGCTTATTTACGCATCAATTTACATCATATTTTGCATAAGCACAACATTTTCAAAAATTTGAAAAATAGTTTCTTTGATAATAAAAGAATAGAAAGTGAAAAATTACATCCAAAAGATAGGAATAGTTTAAGAAAACCAAGAAAATTAGAAGTTTTCTTAAACGAACTGGTAATAAGTAGTTATGAGCCGTTGTCCCAAGGGTTAGTAAGATGAAGGAAGTCACTAATCTGAGGATAAAAATAAGTCTGAAAAATAGTTTCTATTCTAGAAGCCAAACATTTGAATGTTGATACCCTACTATATGCACTTACACACGTCTTGAAACTTGGGATAGTAGAGGATACCTTGAAATGCTCTTGTCTAAAAGCCAAAGTATGAAGGAAATAAAAAAAAATGAAGAAAATATAAAAATGGCGAAAAGAAAAAAATGAACACTGGTTTTGTTATCGTCAAGGAAGCAATAAAAAAAATATAGCGAGGGTGCCTCTTCACATAGTGCCCTAAGGCCAACTGGTCTGGGAGTCACTGCTAAGCCTTAGGTGGTGCAAGACGAGGAAAATACTATCACCTAATCAGCAAGTACACGAGTAATCAGTCTGTTAGTACCTCAAGAAGTATTAACGGTCGCATGAAAATGTGTGAGCAAATCTAAATATTCATTAAGTTAAAAAGTACTAAGGTAGATGGACAAGAGTATGATAGCTTGAATTGAATTCTCCGAGTGTAGGGATGTCCATTTCACACACGTGGGGTTATATGATCAATGTTTGGATGAAAGGTAGGAATGAAGAATAAAGACGATATTTTATTGAGGGATGATGTGATTTCTAACATTTTTTCATGACTATTAAGATAGGGCTCATGACAACTGAAAAGCTAGTGTAGTTGGAAACTCTAAATTTTCAAAGTATTTCTTTTATGGTTCTTATCTTTATATGTAAATTTCACCATCTTTCTTTTGTTATTGTATTTTGTGGGTGTAATCTGCTGAAAACCCTCAGGAGACAACACTCCTCCTACTAGGGACACCTAGAGGTTTAACGGCTTGTTACACGTGCTCAGTGCAATCGTGTCTGCCTACGAAAGTGTGCTTAGTTTTCTCCTTTCTTTTTCTCCTCTTAAATAAACTAGTTTGCTCGGGACGATCAAAGATAAGTTTGGGGGTATTTGTTCAGTTGATAAAACTGCACATTTGTATTACATTTTTCCTACCATTTTCATATTAAAAAAGGACTTTATTATGATATATTATACATATGAGGGTTTATGTGTAAAAACATTATTTTCCATGTGTTAATATATTTTAATTAGTATTTGGTAGAAAAATGTATGCAAATAAATCTATTGACCAAATCCTAGTAGAACTAAGTCTACTAAATATTATTTGAGATTATTGTGCAGATTTTTCCAAGTTGTTATGCAGAATTTATCAAACAAATCAATTTGTTGAAGAAAACTTGCCAAATTAAGAAGCAAAACTTGGAGACCAAGTCTGGAAGCAACCGAGAGAAGATTTCTGAATTCTGAAGGTGCCTAGGATTGCCACATGTCACAAGATGCAAGCACAAGAAAACTCATAAAGAGATCTCACCCTTTGAGCGCGGATTCGCGGCCAAACCCCCCCTTGGGCCGCGGATCCGCCGCAATAATAAGGAGTTGGAAGGCAAGATTTTGGGAGATCAATCACTGCGGAATTTTACCAAGTTTCCAGTCTAAAGATTCTGGCTTTGCACTATAAAAGGGCACCGAGAGCCTCTTGGAAAAGCTATCAAGCCGAAGAGATCACGAAGCTCCCGACGCTCACGTATCCAGGCTGATCATCGACTGTTCGACTACCTCCTTAGGAAAGATCGAGAAGCAACTAGTTTGTAATCATTTTCTACGGATTAAAGTGTAGTTTGTTCAAGTTGATTAATAAAGGTAGTTATTTTATTTAATTATTTTTGCATTTTACTTTATGTTTTTCCTCTCTTTCTTTTCATCTTCTTCTTCCAACATGCGCGAGTAATTCTCCGCTTGTTAGGGTTCGTAGGATTAGGGTAGGCTAATGGACGATGAAAATAACTAAACCCTTTTTAAGTCCTATAAAGTTTAGGAACTTTATCAAAAGAATCATTAACATCCTAATCGGGCGCGCTAGCAATTCTTTGCTAGTTCCGACCGCGATTAGAGATTAGATTAATGATTGTTTTGGTAAAGGCTAGATATGAACGGAGTTCCGTGTCGAGATAAGGGTTAAGAGTGGGATTCCTTTTCCCTCCAGAAACCCTAATCTACACGCATCACCGTCGTTCTAGTTCTAAATCAATTAATGGATAAAAATGGTAACTTTTAATTAATCGTCCATAACTACTAAATCCTAACGAACCCTACAAGCCTTCTTATTATATTATCTACATCCCTAAAATAATCTAGATCTATATTTTACATTCTTGTTTAACGTAGATCTAGAAACCATTCTATAAAATTCTTTATCCCTCCTCTCTTTCTCAACACATCTAAAGTAAAAATAAAAGGTTCAACGTTTCCCTGAGGACGAACCGTACTCATCTCGGTCTAGCTACACGCGACACCGTTATTGATTGCGGTTAAACTACAAAAAAACACTTTTTCGAATCAATCATGACCTCTCACCGTCGACCATGCACCGACTCCCCTGCACTGCCCAAGCTTCGTGCCACGTCGTGTCTCACTGTGCCACGACTCGTGCCGTTCCGGGTCTAGCACCGTGTCACCGCAGACCCACTCACGTGTTACACCCGTATCATCACCAGGCCCAGCACCGCGTTGCGCCCGCACGTCACCAGGCCCAGTTCCGTGTCGCGCAGTGCCACGCACCGAGCCAGGACCACGCCCACTGCCGTATCACGCCCGCGTCGCTACCGCATCCAGTACCGGGTCACCGCGCACCGCGCGCCGTATCCAGCATCTCACCGTCCCGTGTGTCGAGACAAACCCTGCATTGGCGTCTCTTCCATATCAAGCGACCGAGGCAAGTGATTTCCACTTGCTTTATATGCTATTATTGTTATACACATAATCATTTATATCTTTGCATAACCGAACCTTTGATCACCTTACGTATAAACAAGTATTTGATATTAAACTCTAAGTGAAAAACTATCCTTAAATGGCGGAACTTGTGACCCTTAGACCCTTCTACTGTTTACTATTGTGTTGTGGTAATTTGGTTGAAAACCACGGTCGTTTCACCTATGTAATGCTGCTCCCGACAGTCGGTGCGAAATCTGAATTTCCTGAACATGCTAGACCGTTAAATTCATATTAAATCTTCTAAAAGTCAGATTTTGGCGTTCCATGGCTCGTATCGAATCCAACGGAATAAATTACAGAACCCTATAATTGATATTTAAATTTGAACTAGTTACAATAGAGAAAACTGCGGTGGATTACGATTCTGGACTGCAGTCCAGAACGGAAATCCCAGTTAACCCCTGTTTTTAAACCCCTGTATTTTCCTGTTCAATTATGAGAATGCATGGAACCCTATATCGTTACGTAGATAATTGAATTGTATTTCTTCCTTCACTGGTATCACTGGATTCCTCAACCGTTTGATATTTTTAACTCATTTTAAAATGTCGATACGTCTTGCTGAATTCTGCAGAGGCAGATTTTACGCATCGAACATAACCTGTCCATAACTCCCTGTCGCCATAGTATATTACTGATCCGCCAATTGCGTGGAAACCTAACTGATAACCCTAAATATTGTTCAAATATAGAGTCGCCTAAATACGGTCCCAACTGGGATTAAAATGCGTTACGAAACGGACTTCCGATTCTGAAACCGGATTTCCAGCAGTGAACGCTTAAAATGAAATGGCCATATCTAGCGACTCTGAAACCCGATCAACGTGAAACCAATTTTTATGGATAGATAATTAAACATACTACTTACCCCCTTTTTATTGTTTTGCTAAATTTTGCATGTATGATTTATGATAAATTATGCAAGTGGTAGGACACCGACTGATGATATCTTAATCATGCCTTAATTACTGTATTCTCATCACATTATATAGATGTCATTGCATTGGTAACCTAGTGATCATATGCATTACCCAGTGTTAGGTATTAGTGTTTGATTGTGTCAAGTATGTTAGTGTTTAAGTATGAATGGATAAGTGAAAGTGACACGTACTTGTACACAATCAGTGGACCCTATTGATTTATTGCATTGTCGACGTCTGTGGGAGTATATAAGTGTGACTATAATTGGTATGGGAAGATTATGGAAGCACTTGCATGGGTGTCATAGGTAAGGTACCAGACACTGTCCATTTATCTTGGGTATTCGTGGGTATCCGTCGAGACATGCTTGATGGAGACCCTGTCTTCAGTTCTCACATAGACTTGTCATGGACCGACTGGTATTTGAGTTTGTGGTTGGCGTTTGATGTAGACCACGGGGTGTGGGGTAGTTTGAGTGTGAGTTCAACAGAATCTCGGGAGTCCCATGCCGGCACATACAGCGATTCTGGAGATATATATGGATATTACTGATTATTAGCGAGCGACTCGGGCCCGTGTTCCCTTGCCCTTGGGTGGAGGATACTCACGAGTGGTTGATTCTCACACTTGGACTGACGATAGGCTTAATGACCTGTACAGTGAGATTTAGAGACTGATAGGGTTAGTGACATTGACATGCATTGCTTACTGATTCAACATACATGCCATACTGTTTACTGCTTTACTGTTTGCTTACTCTATTAGCTACCTGCATTGGCTACTTCATGTTCACGTCTTTATTCCATGATTACTGTTCCATGTTCATTATTATTGCACGAGTTCACATTTGTGTGTGTGTGTATACATATATATATATATATAAATATATTGCTATCGTGTCGCTCTGACGACCTGAGTATGCATGCTCAGAGTGAGAAGTGGATCAAGCTTGGATCAGGACCTGGCGTACCTCGAGGACATCGTGGATATCTCGATCAGCGACCCAGATCTATACCCTCTTGATCTCTATCTGGTTAGTTCTTTTATATTTTTTTTTGATTTAGTGACTGTATTTTTCATTACCTGTGCATTGATTACTGATTACCACATAAAGCTAGAAGCCGAAGTGTAACTACGGAGAGATATTCCTCGACCGTAGGTGCATGGCTGGCCTTTTCGACCCCTCGTATTCCGTATTTTGGGAAGCGGGGCGTGACACAAGCCACCCGAATTGTCTGGCACAATCAGGATTGGGGCCGTGGTCAACTTCAGTTTCAACAGCTCGAACGCCTGGGTGCATTCCTCAGACTAAACATACGGCACCTCCTTGTATGTGAGCTTCGTCAAGGGTTCCGGTACTCTGGAGAAATCTTGGACGAACCGCCGATAATACCTAGTCAATCCCAAGAAGCTTCTTATCTCAGCAACTGATTTCGGTGTCGGCCAATCTTTCATAGATTCGATTTTCTTCGGATCCACTGAAATGCCGTCACTCGAAACGACATGCCCCAGGCATTGCACCTTGTCAAGCCAAAACTCGCACTTACTTAGCTTAGCATAGAGCTTCTCCTCCCGTAGAACCTGCAATACAATTCGTAGGTGCTCGGCGTACTCCTCTCGACTCCTCGAATAGACTAGAATATCGTCGATGAATACAACGACAAACTGATCCAAGAACTTGGAGAAAACCATGTTCATCAAGTCCATAAATATGGCCGGTGCATTGGTAACACCGATCAACATCACGAGAAACTCATAGTGTCTATATCGGGTTCGGAAAGCCGTCTTGCATACATCCTCTGCCTTAACCCTGATTTGGTGATACCCGATTGAAGGTCTAGTTTAGTAAATACTCGAGCACCACCAAGCTGGCCAAACAAGTCGTCGATGCGGGGGATGGGATACTTGTTCTTCCTGGTCACCCCGTTCAACTCCCGGTAGTCAATGCACAAGCGTAAGAACCGTCCTTCTTAACCAGTAACACAGGAGCACCCCACGGGGAAGCACTTGGACGGATAAATCTCTTGTCCAAAAGATCTTTTATCTGCTTCTTTAATTTTGCCAACTCAACTGGTGCCATTCTGTACGGTGCTTTCGAGACTGGTGATGTACCCGGAATCAAGTCGATTGAGAATCCCAAGACACGAGGAGGTGGTACACCTGGTAAATTTTTAGGGAACACATCAAGAAAACCCCAAACGATCTCTAGGGCTGGACTCTCATCAATCTCCATAGCCGTCAACGCTTTTGGCTTGGCTCTAAACTTGGCTGGCTCCAAAGACTCGATTCTGCCTTCGAAAACAAACTCAGGGTGATTGGGAATACGGAAAGTCACTTTCCTAGCTCGGCAATCGATGATCGCATAGAAGGTACTCATCCAATCCATCCCGAGAATTGCGTCATAGCTTTCCGTCCCAATTAAAAGGAAATTCGCATAGAATTCTCTCCGCATACTACCACTGGACAAAACCTACACTTTTTGTTGGACACAATAATTCCGTTACCCGTATGTATCTCCCAACCCTTGGTCAACGGCTCGTGAGGTATAGAGTGTGTGTCAACAAACCGCATAGAAATAAAGTAATGTGGAGCACCCGAATCAAAAAGAACTTTAGCTGGTACAGAATTGTTGGGGTTCCTTAGCACCCTACTGGGTTTTCACAGGAACTACTTGTTAGTTATATGTATGCCTTAGAGGCCATTACTATACATAGGATTTATATTGTAGTGGGTGCTTGGACATATATAGGGAGGACTTTCTTGCTCGACATGATAGTATGCTATCTGGTTACTCTTTACCTTAACGTGTACACTGATTGTTTCTCTGTTACATGTTGGTAAAGCCCTTAGGATGTGTAATTGACTACCTGGACTATGATGCGGATCATACTAATGGGGACATGGTAGTCCATAAGTACATCCTTCAAGGTCCCTAGTCGTGGGTGTATCGAGACAGGGCGTCGATATACCAGAGTAGACTAGCGTATACCTTCTCGACCCATACAGATGGGCGATGGATGATCCCATATCCATTGGTGTTTGACATCAGAGATGATATACGGGTGCTCAGTGGAGACTGGGTACACTGGACGGACTCGCCGAGAACTCCCAGATGGTATTATACCTTACGTCAGATGGCAGTTCTCTGGTGACACTAGTACAGAGTAGTCTGTTGACCCGAGATCGTCATAGAGTCTTGTGTGGTTCCCACTGTGCTTTGATTTCCACCTTACCACGTCCAAGAGGGCGTGCAAAACGGTGGTTTTTGGGTACATTCCTGAGTCACATGGAGGCAATGAGCGATAGGAGGGGATTCGTCTCTCCCGGTATAGGGAGTTGATGTTGCGCAGTGTTCGATTGGCTATAACCGGAAATCCCTGGCCAGGGTTGCTGAGATTTACTGGTAAGTGTTACCAGTAGTTTCTCGAAATGTTATAGACCTCATATCGGCACGACTTATCGAGCTATTGGGGTCTGACGTTTACCACCCCTAGGCGAGATATGCGACATATTAGACGAACAGACCAGACTGTATGGTAAGTGTTACTGGTTGGATTCACAGGAGTATGAGCGGGCTTGCTCGTCGATCTTCTGATCGCTCAATACCCGGGTGGCCGTTACGTTTAGCAGACCGCTTGCGGCTTGTGGGTGTTTGATATGATCATCATCTGCTGCCGGCGTATTGACGAGTCTTTAGAGTCCTACACAGAGGTTTCCTGGCTCAAGCGAAACGAAATAGGAGCACATATGAGATATGTGCGGGACAGAGAATAATGCGTGTATGTGATACCGTATTATATTCTTGCGATGAATGTATCGATTGGTTGTATGCGATATAACCTAGTTATCGAATCGAGGATTGATTCGATAAGCCGATACATTGGATATTAGTCGTTCATATGCGATATGACCGGATCGTTAAATCAAGCGTTGATTTAATGATTTAATGCATAATTATATATTTGATATATTACTTTGCATTAACTAGTATTGGTTCACTTTAAATGGATTTTCTCACTTGGAGTTCACAAGTTGTATATGTGATATACTTTTGTGCACTTGTTTGTATCATGTTTGATGATACATGCATACTTAGTTAAGTGTATGATTAAACCATGGTTGTGTAATGGTTAGGGTTTTGATTTACTTATTCATTTATTTTGTTTATTTATTTTTGCAAAATAAATGAATGGCGGCTTTCTTTGTTTGCTAGTTGAAGCTTCATGAAACTTTGACTAAGTGACCTTTTTGTTTTCATGCTTAACCCTAACCATTCCACTTAACCCTAGTTCATTCTCTACACTTGACCATGGTTGCTATATGATAAGTATTCCTTTTATTTTCTATTTTAGATAATACTTATCATATAATCTTCTTCTTCTTCTCCTTCTTCAACATGAAGAAAGCTTGCCTCCATCAATGGCAACTTGAGAAAAAGAATGAGAAATCCAATTCTAAAGTGAACCCACTTCCTATTTCTTCATCCTCTACCACTTGCCAAGTAGTATAGGGTGTTTTCTTCACAAGTTTCATGGCTTGGTGAAGTTGGAGCTTGATCTAGTGTTGCCTCGACGTAGATCATCTTTGGCATCGAAGTCGACGACCTAGCCCGCCCATTTCTCCGATGAAGCCAACGTTAGAGCCCGGGATCCGATGATCGCAGCGAGGGGACTTCATCACGGAGCTATGGAGGTGGAGGACCGAATCTACAAAGGTTGTATTTTCGGTTTACTCATAGTTAAGTTGTTAACTAGCTTCTAGTTTCGCCTAAAATCTAGTTAACGATCCGTATTAGGGTTTCTCGGCACTTGTAAAATCTGAAATTGGCATGGTTGATGCCTTATGAGACCTCATTAGTGTGCCTAGGAACCCTACAGTGGTATCAGAGCCTAGCTAGAGCCTTAGGCGATGCGTAGACGATGTTAGAAACCCGATCGAACCCGAAACCCCAATTTTTCACCCTCTCTGGACTTTTTTACAAAACTGAGTTTTTTCCAAATTAAAAATTCTTAAAAAATTCAGCAGGAGATTCTAAGAATTACGGTGCAAAATTTACCAAGAGATTCATCTAAAGCGCGGCGGTTCCGAGGCCAAGTTGTCACATCACCTCTTGAAAATTGCACAGTAATTCCTATCTTTTAGTTCTGTATTTTCTGGGAATTTTTAAATTATACTCTACAGTTGAGTTTTCTGGGGTTGTTTTGGGAATTCGACGTTTTGATCGGGAAGTTTAACTTCGTATGTGTTTTTCCGGATATTTAGAATATGTTAAAAAGTTTGACCGGATATAAATACCCAATTTTTCCCCTGTTGGGAAATTTCCAAGTTTTGGATTTTTCCATGGTTTAAAGACGTTCTAAGTAGTGCAAGTAACTCGATGGACCCTCTAGAAGACAACAAACCTTAACTCGATTATGTGACCGTCTTGAACTGCCCTTTGAACTTTTGGGTTTGGGGCAGTACGGCGTGCCACATGTGAGGCGTTGGCTTGACCCTTCTACGGCTGGACCGTTGGTACTGAGGCATGAACTGGATGTTTTTAAACTTGTTTCATGTGTTGATCTGTTTCGGAAAAACTTGGGTGTTCGTTTGTTCGATCGGAAAGTTTAACATTTTCTATTTATCTGGAATGTGATACAATAATTGGAATTCACAAGCAGTTATGAGATAACTGATTTGAATGTTATAAACATAGCACTTTAGTCTCACTTGATCGGTTGCCACGGAATTTTGATGCGATCAAAAGTTCGTCGCAATCACGTAACGTACGCGGATACTCGCCGGGTAAACTTAATAGACAGCCTCACTCCATAGCCCCGACCAAGTGACTGTAGGAGAACCCCGTCGCCGAAAGCATCCGTTCGGGTGCTCGCGGCAGCGGTGTTCCGCCTTGGTGCACTTCGTCGACGGCGTCGGGGGTGCGGCCGCCTACTAAAGTTTGCGACGAGCATTCGATCAGGATGTCGGGAATCTTGTTGAATTACCCGACTTGATATTGAAAAGTGTTTTCGATAATGAGACTAAAATGCTGGGCTTATAATTGTTAGGCATGCGATGTCTAAGTATTTCATTTGATTAGGCATGCGATGTCTAAAGAGATTGCGGATTCCAACTGTTGTAGTTTTACACTTTCTTTTCTGTGACCATAAGTGTAATATGTGCTATCGCCGGTTTCGTTGCTATATGTCAACGACAATTGGGATGCGCATATTTACTTACGTTGATGACATGTGATGTTATGTGTTGCTGGATATGTTATATTGGATCGTCGTGTTTGAATAGCCGGGGTTTTTTTATGTGAGATGAGTGTTTTTCATTTTCATTCATGTAAAAACTTGTATGTAATATTCTTTTATTGGGGCACTTCCAGGTTGCGGAAGATGTCACCTTTTGTATATTATTTATTTTTCCGCACTAGGATAGACCCAAGGAGGAGGGCACAAGTAACCGGGTTCTGGAGTCCAGTGGGAGACCAACTCGAGGAGTCGAGTCCGGGTCTCCTAACTCTAGAATTGGTAGGGTTGCTTGCCGCTCTCGTAGGGGTCTAGGGGTGTGGGTTTGGCTATTCATCGCGACCGTGGAATCCGTGTTTTATACTGGCTCGTATTGAAAACACGGACGTCCTAGTATATCCAATATTTCATATGATTCTTCTGCTGCGATATCTGTGATGTGATCATGTGATATGTTCTGTGATGGATACTGTATATAGTATATATGATATATTATATAGACGTTACTTATGTTTTACACCCGCGCTAGCCCTGCCCTGCTCTGCCGTTAGTTACCTAAGCTAACGGTGCACGAAGGGACATCGAGGCGAATGCGGATGGCATAAGTGTACGTCGTATTTATCTGTGATGTTTAGGTGTTTTAAATGATGGGACTTCATTAATATGATTAATGAAATAAAAGAAACCTAAGATGTTGTAGAATCGAATTTCAAAAATAAAACAGGTAGCTACAGTTCTTGCTTTGCACAGCGGTATATATGATATATCCTACACCTTATTCGATAAGGAAAGGACCGAGATCCCTTCACCGGGAGTGACTCCTTTAGCAATAACTGGCAGATGCTACAACTCTCGGTTTGTCTTTTGATTGCTTCTATAGTTTCTGCTTTGCACAGTGATATATATGATATATCCCGCACCTCATTCGACGAGGAAAGGGCCGACGATCCCTTCACCGGGAGTGACCCCTTTAGCAAAACTAGAAAAGCCTCAAAAACACTCCATTTTAAAATCATTTGATTCTACAACGATATCAAGTTCATTACGCAATAGGTTTTCAGAAAAACCTGTCGTAGCCCTCCGTCATTTCAGATAAGTAGTAGTTAGTATTCGTGCTACGTTTGTTGGCCTTTGTCAAGGCGTAGTGTGCGGTAGCTCACTGGTGCTTATCTGCTTATGCATATGATGCAGATTGGATTAGGGTAGTCGTGCGACCTTGTTGGCCTTTGTCAAGGGCCGTGCGGGTGGGTTTAATTCAATCAGGAAATGACGGGTTGAACTTGACTAGCATCCTATGGTTTGTTGGCCTTTGTCAAGGTCATAGGAGGTTAGGGGCAAAATTATCGGGAATTTCAAGTGTTGAAATTTGCAATGAGATTGCATACCTTCTATGAGATAGTTGGATCCCGATACCCACTGCGAGTAAGAGTTACTCCTGGGAGAGTTTTACACATTACAATTAGCCGATCAAGTAGGTGTCTAGAAAGGTGTTAACGGGGTTACGCCTCTGGGAAAACGAGGTTTACATTAATTAGGTTCGTGCGAAAGCACGGGGGACCTCCCTCAAAGTACCGACACTAGCCTGGCTGAAAGATTGGCGAACTTGTAGTGTGTAATTAATCCCGGCTAGTCTTTCCTTTTAGGGTTTGAAGGAAGATTTGATAAAAACAGTGGGAGCCATCCTGATTAGATAAAATTATAACCAATCTATTCTTGCAAAGAGCGCACGCTGAGTGTTTTCTTCTCTCTCTCTCCAGGTAGCGACCATATCATGCCTTAATCAAGATAATAATATGATGTATTGACCGAACTCGCTTGTTATACTGAGCTGGGGAACGTTGGTCCCGCTCCAACTTATAATTGTTATAAGACAGAGCAGGAAATTGGGGATTACCAGAATTCCCGTGCCGCCCAAACGAAGAGAGTGCATGCTGATGCATCATCTTCGGGTGTGCTCATTACAAAGAACTGTTTCTCTGTATCCTCTACGTCCTGGGTATGTGATACCAGATCAGGATCCCAGATATGTAATATGTTACATAGGGCTACAGAAAGGTAGAGAACTGAGAACGGGTGATAAGTTTCATGAGACAGAAAACAGGGGCAAGTGTTGCAGCCAAGTCTGTTGGTCACTGTCACCCTGTATCCCAAATACATTGATTCTGAACGAATGTTATTAGATACCGAACCTGATATACAAAATCATATCAGTCTCTTTATTAGTAAAGAAAGGATATAATTTTGTATTGTTGGATTATGTTTTGAACATTTCCTATATCAAAAGTTGATCGGTTCAGGCACGTTATCTAAAAGTATTGATGTTCTAAATCAAACTACAGTTCTTAGTATATGGAACACACACAAGAGGAAGAGTTCAGAAATGAACAAATCCTTCTTGAGGTATTGTAGACTAGGTCATATCAATGCGACCCGACTAGCTTAAGTTACATATAGATGCATATTTAAATTAGTTTGAATTTACATCTTGTGAAACTTGCCAGTCATGTCACAGAGATAAGATGACCACGGCTCTGTTTATTGGAAACAGAGAAAGAGTTAGTGAACTCTTGGGATGATACATGTTGATGTATGTAGGTCCCCTGTCTATACATACCAAGACCGGTTCTTTATACTTCATTACGTTCTCTGATAATCTCTCAAGATTCAGACATATGTTCCTGTTGAAACACAAGTCCGAACCTTTTGAGATATTCACAGAATATAAGTTAGAAGTAGAGAACCAAAGAGGGTATAAGTATTATGTCCTTTGATGCGATCAGGGAGGAGAATACTTGAGCATAGAATTCCTGGACTATTCTAAAGGAGAATGAGATTCTCTCTCAGCATTACTCCTCCGTATACACCATAGCACGATGGTATATCGGGGCGGAGCAATTGCACCCTATTCGATATGGTGCGCTCTATGATGAGTACTACTGAGTAACCTGTTTCCTTTTTGGGAGTTATGCGCTTGAGAAGCTTCATACCTATTGAATAGGGTTCGAATCAGATCACTGCCTACCACTCCATATGAGATATGGAATGGGAAGAGCCCATGTCTTAAGCTAGTTAAGATTTAGGGTTGTCCGGCCTATGTCTAAAAGCAAAATCGGGACAAGCTCGAGGCAAGATCTGTTATGTAGAACTGGAAATGTTCCAGCTATACAAACTGCAGCTGATGATTTGAAAGAACCAAAGGATTCAATAGTTACCAACGAACCTCAGCCTCTCCGCCGATCTAGTAAGGTTCCTCACCCGCCTGAGAGATACTTCGGTTACTCTATGACAGTGGGAGCGAGAATTGCATCATGAGATGATGACCCAACTAGTTTCGAGCTGGCCATCAGGAGTGGGACTCTGTAAGAATGGCTGGATGCTTAGCGATCTGAGATGGAATCCATGTACACCAACAAAGTATGGACTTTGGTTTCTATATCTGAAGGGTTAAATCCCCATCAGGAGAAAGTATATCTTGAGAAGATTACTTGGTGTAGATGGAAAAGTTGAGACTTTCAAAGCTAGACTTGTTAAAGCTTTTCGTCATCGACCAGGCGTGGATAATGAGGAAACCTTTTCAAGTGGCTATGCTTAAGTCCATCCAGATCCTACTTGCCACGGCTACATACCATGACTACGATATCTGGCGGTTGGGTGCCATGACTGCTTTTCTAAATGATGTTTTAGAAGAGAACGTCTATAAGTACACAGCCAGAGGGCTTCGTAGACAGTGGGAGCAGCGGAAACGTGTACAAGATGCTTTATAGGATAAAGCAGGTATCGCGGAGTTGGAACATCTGTTTTGATGTGTTAGTCAAAGAGTTTGACATCATCAAAATGGTAGATGAACCTTGTATAAACAAAAAGGTAGTAGGGAGTATAGTGACGATCCTCGTAGAGTACGTGGATGATATGCTCTTGATACGGAAGGAGTTTCCTATGCTACGCTCGGTCAATCTCTGCTTATCACAATGATTCTCCATATAGGATCAAAGTGATACCTCCTAAATCCTGGGTTTTGGATCTATGAGATAGATCTAATTGGATGTTAGGATTCTCACTAGTTGTAGTGAGATGGTATCAACCGATCCTGGGGAGAATCACTGGAAGGGTTCCAGGGTGATAAAGACGACTGAATGTCAGTCACAGGCATTGTCTTCACCCTCAGTAAAGGGACGGTATGTTGGAAGAGTTCCAAGCTAGATACCGTGGCATACTAGACGATAAAGGCTGGATACATCGCTACTTAAGATGCTACCAAAGTGGCTGTCTGGGTGTATATTTGTTCATGAGATGAACTTAGTTCCACCCATTGTGTGATAATGGAGTTGTGGCTTATGCCAAGGAACGTCCGTCCCATCAGTGATCCAGACATATTCTAAGGCAGTATCACCTGATCATGGAGATGGTTGATCTCCAGGGTGATCGAGGTTAGGAGAGTTGACTCAGAGGACAACACGGCGAATCCACTCACAAAGGCCTTTTCCTAGAGAGAGACTTTTATGGGATGGTTGAGTATGAGATACTACAACCACTGCTATCAGATGGCCCTAGTGCAAGTGGGAGATTGTTAGTTATATGTATGCCCTAGAGGCCATTACTATACATAGGATTTATATTGTAGTGGGTGCTTGGACATATATAGGGAGGACTTTCTTGCTCGACATGATAGTATGCTATCTGGTTACTCTTTACCTTAACGTGTACACTGATTGTCTCTCTGTTACATGTTGGTAAAGCCCTTAGGATGTGTACTTGACTACCTGGACTATGATGCGGATCATACTAATGGGGACATGGTAGTCCATAAGTACATCCTTCAAGGTCCCTAGTCGTGGGTGTATCGAGACAGGGCATCGATATACCAGAGTAGACTAGCGTATACCTTCTCGACCCATACAGATGGGCGATGGATGATCCCATATCCATTGGTGTTTGACATCAGAGATGATATACGGGTGCTCAGTGGAGACTGGGTACACTGGACGGACTCGCCGAGAACTCCCAGATGGCATTATACCTTAGTCAGACGGCAGTTCTCTGGTGACACTAGTACAGAGTAGTCTGTTGACCCGAGATCGTCATAGAGTCTTATGTGGTTCCCACTGTGCTTTGATTTCCACCTTACCATGTCCAAGAGGGCGTGCAAAACGGTGGTTTTTGGGTACAGTCCCGAGTCACATGGAGGCAATGAGCGATAGGAGGGGATTCGTCTCTCCCGGTATAGCGAGTTGATGTTGCGCAGTGTTCGATTGGCTATAACCGGAAATCCCTGGCCAGGGTTGCTGAGATTTACTGGTAAGTGTTACCAGTAGTTTCTCGAAATGTTATAGACCTCATATCGGCACGACTTATCGAGCTATTGGGGTCTGACGTTTACCACCCCTAGGCGAGATATGCGACATATCAGACGAACAGACCGGACTGTACGGTAAGTGTTACTGGTTGGATTCACAGGAGTATGAGCGGGCTTGCTCGTCGATCTTCTGATCGCTCAATACCCCGGTGGCCGTTATGTTTAGCAGACCGCTTGCGGCTTGTGGGTGTTTGATATGATCATCATCTGCTGCCGGCGTATTGACGAGTCTTTAGAGTCCTACACAGAGGTTTCCTGGCTCAAGCGAAACGAAATAGGAGCACATATGAGATATGTGCGGGACCGAGAATAATGCGTGTATGTGATACCGTATTATATTCTTGTGATGAATGTATCGATTGGTTGTATGCGATATAACCTAGTTATCAAATCGAGGATTGATTTGATATGCCGATACATTGGATATTAGTTGTTCATATGCGATATGACCGGATCGTTAAATCAAGCGTTGATTTAATGATTTAATGCGTAATTATATATTTGATATATTACTTTGCATTAACTAGTATTGGTTCACTTTAAATGGATTTTCTCACTTGGAGTTCACAAGTTGTATATGTGATATACTTTTGTGCACTTGTTTGTATCATGTTTGATGATACATGCATACTTAGTTAAGTGTATGATTAAACCATGGTTGTGTAATGGTTAGGGTTTTGATTTACTTATTCATTTATTTTGTTTATTTATTTTTGCAAAATAAATGAATGGAGGCTTTCTTTGTTTGCTAGTTGAAGCTTCATGAAACTTTGACTAAGTGACCTTTTTGTTTTCATGCTTAACCCTAACCATTCCACTTAACCCTAGTTCATTCTCTACACTTGACCATGGTTGCTATATGATAAGTATTCCTTTTATTTTCTATTTTAGATAATACTTATCATATAATCTTCTTCTTCTTCTCCTTCTTCAACATGAAGAAAGCTTGCCTCCATCAATGGCAACTTGAGAAAAAGAGTGAGAAATCCAATTCTAAAGTGAACTCACTTCCTATTTCTTCATCCTCTACCACTTGCCAAGTAGTATAGGGTGTTTTCTTCACAAGTTTCATGGCTTGGTGAAGTTGGAGCTTGATCTAGTGTTGCCTCGACGTAGATCATCTTCGGCATCGAAGTCGACGACCTAGCCCGCCCATTTCTCCGATGAAGCCAACGCTAGAGCCCGGGATCCGATGATCGCAGCGAGGGGACTTCATCACGGAGCTATGGAGGTGGAGGACCGGATCTACAAAGGTTGTATTTTCGGTTTACTCATAGTTAAGTTGTTAACTAGCTTCTTGTTTCGCCTAAAATCTAGTTAACGATCCGTATTAGGGTTTCTCGGCACTTGTAAAATTTGAAATTGGCATGGTTGATGCCTTGTGAGACCTCATTAGTGTGCCTAGGAACCCTACACTACTATACCAAATTAAAATTTTCAAGAGTGCTAAAGAGCCATAACCTAGGATCTAGCTAGAGTAAATAAACAATATGAAACATGCAATTAACCATTACACTAAGTGAATGAGGAATACAATCATTGTAGACCGGTCCTTCACTTCTAAAGCTCCGTGTGTTCCCTCATAAAATATCAGGAAAAAACCCCAATGGGGCATCACGTGCCCATACATGACCAGGGGTCACGTGGTGACACGTGGTGGTTTCCTGGGGATTCTGCTGAAATAGAATTAAATTCTAATCAAACAAGCAATTAGTAGAGTCACGTGCCCACACGTGATGGGCCTTCAAAAAAACCACTGAAGGAATTAAAAGGTATAATAAAACTAAGGAAAGATCCCAATGGGGCATCGCGTGTCTACACGTGACCAAGGGTCACGTGCTGACACGTAATGATTCCTTAGTTCTTTAAAACAGCAGAATTAAATTCTGGTTAAAATGTTTAATCAGGGGGGTCACGTGTCAACACGTGATGGGTTCTTAAGCTCTTTAATTAATAGAATTAAATTCTATTTAAAATGATCAAACAGTGGGATTACGTGCCAACACGTGATAGGCTCTTAAGCCTTCTGAGCTAATAGAATTAAATTAAGAGGGAATCGAGAACCTTAACTGGAAAAATATTCTCTAAATCTTTTCAAACAAAAAAGATAGTGCTCTATAAAGTGGAGCACCATTGGATTAAAAATCCATTGCTGATTAAAAATCACCAATTTATAGAAAGATTTTATATAAGGAAAGACTTCGCTGAAATTCACCAAGAATAACAGACAGAATATTTTTTGGATTAAAGATCCAATGGTGAATAAAATTCACTGAGCGGCCTAAAAGATCATGTTGGTTACAAAATCAATTAAAATCTTTCAATGAAATATTGACTAAACAAACTGATTCTTTTCTTTTTCTATAAATAAGAGCCAAGAAAAGAAGAGGGGGATCGATTTTTTTTGGGAGAGAGATAACAGCAGAGAAAAAAAGAAGAGAATTTACTTCTCCAGAGAGAAAAAGATTTCCTCAGAAGAGAAAGAAACCCTAGGTGAGAAAGGGAAAGAGATCTAAGCTCCATAAAACAAAAGGAGAATTTAATTCTCAAATTAAGAGTTTAACTCTTCTGAATAAGAACTTAGTTCTTCCTTTGGTTGAAGATCTGCAGAAGCAGATCTCCCCACAAGTTAAGAATTTAATTCTCATCGGGGAGATTCTGCCATGCAGATCCAAAATTTAGAGGGATAAATGAGTTTAGGGAATTTAATTCCCCCAAATACTTAGGAATTTAATTCCTCCAACAGAAACAGGGTTTAACCCTTAAAATAAGAACTTAGTTCTTCCTCATGGTTGAAAATCTGCAGAAGCAGATCTCCCCATAAGTTGAGAATTTAATTCTCATCGGGGAGATTCTGTCATGCAGATCCAAAACTTAGAGGGAGAGTTGGGTTTAAAGAATTTAATTCTTCCATATACATAGGAATTTAATTCCTCAAAACAAAATTAGGGTTTAACCCTACCAAAGAATTTAATTCTCAAACAAAGGACTTAAATTATCCATGCAAGTAAACCTGGTCATGTGGCAACACGTGACCCTTCCTTCAATGATCAGAAAAGAACGAATGAGATATGGTCACGTGCCCCTATGTGACCCTTAAATAGACTCCTTACGATGAGGAAGAAAAAGTTTGGAGGCAATGCCTCACGTGCTCATACGTGACCCTAAAAAATGAAGGGAATAAAGCCAAAGGCAATACTGATTCAGGGCGCCTCACGTGTCCCTACGTGACCCTTGACTAACACCTTTTTAAAAGGGGCAAAAGAAGGAAAACAGAGGAATTAATACCCAATACATGGGCACTATCACGTGTCCACACGTGATGATTACATAGGTTAAGTGTTTAATACTTATTTGCAGATTTTGAGAATAAAATAAATGAGGTTTGGCCCACTTCTCAGGTGCCTCACGTGACCCCACGTGACTACCTCACTTCTAGTGTTTAACACTACTTTAAGTGCTTCGTCCCTAGTGTTTAACACTATCTTAAGCACATCACGTGGGAACACGTGATCGCCAAATATCCTATAGTGTTTAACACTAGTTTAAAAAAACCAAGCTTAGCCCAAATTGGTTAAGTTTTCCAGAGGCAAATCTCCCCTTCGACTGAACCTTAGAATCCAGAGCTATAATGAATGGTTAGTGCTCATCCAAAGACAAAATGTTGTCAGAGCCCCCAAACCCCTGTTTAGCATTGTTAAATAAGGGGGGGTGAACCCAGACAAATATTCAACTGTCCAACCAAAGGTCTAACATTTTAAACCTAATGGGACTTAACCAAAGTTGGCCATAAGTCCTTAATTCAGATTTAACTGAGCTCATGTGCTCATAATCTAATTAATTGATTTTAGTCCTAAATTGAACTATAGATTTCCTAATCAAATCTGGTTCAAAGGTACATCTCTTCACACCTTTGAGATTTGTCGTTGTAATCCTTCAACGTCTTCAAAGAGGTGATGGGTCCCGATAACCAATCATTCCATGGACTGTGGGGTCCTTAAACTCATGGACTATGATGTCCTTAAACTTTATAGACTATGACGTCTTTAAACTACGGACTGTGGGGTCCCTTTAAACCCATGGACTATGATGTCTTTAACCTGGACTGTGGGGTCCTTAAACCCATAGACTATGATGTCCTTAACCTTAGACCGTAATGTCCTTAAACTAATGTTGGACCACCATGTTCTTAAACTGGTAATCGACTGCAATGTCTCTAAACTAAACAATAGAGCCCGAACGCTCTTTTGTTGGATCTAAACGATCCCGTTAAGTTGATCTTAGTCTAAAATTAGACTAACGTATCCTTAACATACGTTTAAGTTGATTTTAGTCTCAAATAAGACTAACGTATCCTTAAACCCAACCCCCAAACCCAAATCTAAGAAAATACGGATTTGGACAAATCCACGCCCTACGGGCGACGACATAAATTAGTCTCCACATACAATCCATGGGCAACCAAAAACAAAACAAACACATACGACATGAAGTGACCATCTGGAGAAGGAGAAAGCGGTTACCGTGATGCGGTAGCGTAATTAACTGCGCTTGCGCCTGCAGGGATGAGCGTCCCCACAATCAAAAACCCCTCAACGAGGGAGAATCTGACGATGTCTGCTATATCGGCCGCATCCGTTTAAACGTTCGATACATGGTGTCATAAATCAACTTGGCATCTTCGGAGAGGTGGACGGATAGCACCAATTAGCATCTGCCCCCAAATTCAGGCAAGACGGACCTACGCGGTCGCGTCACTGTGTTTCGGAGGAGAACAGATTCTGGCATGACCGGTGGGACCTTTTCCTCTTTCCACTCCACACTTCGTGTGTCGTGTTCGCGAACGAATTGCTGTTTAATATGGTTGCCCTTGGGTTCGAGGTACTAAGATTTGGTTTTGCTCTCGTGCAGAAAAAAGAAGATCAAATGGCTTTCAACCGCACAAGCTGCAACAATGGCAATAACTCTCGCTCCGTCCCCGCAGGAAGAGTGACCTACGCGCCTCAGGCGGCCTCTGTTTTTACCATGCTGGTAGACCAGGTGACTTAGGCCACCACTGGGCTATTCTTCGGGACCATGCTCCCACCCATGAACTTCAATGCCCCGCTGCCATTGCAGGAAGCCCCAAAGAAGTCGGTCTTTGATCGACTTACTACTACTGCGACCCCTCTCAACGGGTCACCCAACCCCACTGTCTCAGTTTTTAACAGACTGGGACAAAGCTCCAACGGGCCCATGAAGAAGCCCATGATACCAGAATGGGTTGTCCCTAAGCGGATAGCCATTCCTGCTCATGAAGTAGTCAAGGCGGCTTCTCCTGCCAAAGGGTCGGTCTTCACAAGACCGACTGTTCCGGCTCCCGCTCTAGGTGAAGTCCTCAAAACTGCTTCCCCTGCCCAAAGGTCTGTCTTTGACAGATTGGACATTGCTTCTCAACGGACGTCAGTTTTTAATAGGCTGGCACCAACAGCAACCCTCAGCCAGAACATGGGGCATGAGGAAGTCACCCCTACAGCTGAGACAATCCCAACGGCTCGACACGCTCGACGTTGCCGCTGGCGCCGAGTAAGGAAGGCTGAGGGCAACTCTCCTTCTGGATTGACTCCGCCAGCTCCAATGGTGGAAATCGAGGGCGCTGTTTTAACTGGGAACAGCTTTGAACCGCTAAGGAGGGTGCGTAAAAACTCTCCGACTGCCGTGCTGAAGAGATCTCCTCCACCCGTGGAGAATGCTACAGAGAAGAAGCCGGAGCAGCCCCCTCAGCGGCTGTCCTCCAAAATTTACAAAGTCTAGCGATAGGTCCAGAAATCGGTGATTGACCAGGACTACTCTCGCAGACCAAAGAAGATAAAGCTCGGCAAGAAGAGAGCCATCCTGTGGTACCTGTTCCCCGCCGAAACACGGAGACGGGACCGCGTAGGTCCCTCTTGCCTGAATTTCGGGGCAGATGCTAATTGGTGCTATCCGTCCACCTCTCCGAAGATGCCAAGTTGATTTATGACACCATGTATCGAAAGTTTAAACGGATGCGGCCGATATAGCAGACTTCGTCAGATTCCCCATTGTTGAGGGGTTTTTGATTGTGGGGACGCTCTTCCCTATAGGCGCAAGCCCCTGCAATTAATTATGCTACCGCATCGCGGTAACCACTTTCTCCTTCTCTACATGGTCACTTCGTGTCATGTGTGTTTGTTTTGTTTTTGGTTGCCCATGGATTGTATACGGAGACTAATTTATGTTGTCGCCCGTAGGGCGTGGATTAGTCCAAATCCGTATTTTCTTAGATTTGGGTTTTAGGTTGGGTTTAAGGATACGTTAGTCTCATTTGAGAATAAGATCAACTTAAACGTTTGTTGAGAATATGTTAGTCTAATTTTAGACTAAGATCAACAAAACGGGATCATTTAGATCCAACAAGAGAGCGTTTGGGCTCTATTGTTTAGTTTAGGGGCATTGCGGTCGATTACCAGTTTAAGGATATGGTGGTCCAAGGTTAAGGACATCATAGTCCATGGGTTTAAAAGGACCCCACAGTCCGAGGTTAAGAACATCATAGTCTATGGGTTTAAAGGGACCCCACAGTCCGAGGTTAAGGACATCATAGTCCGTGAGTTTAAAGGGACCCCACAGTCCAGGATAAGGACATCATAGTCCGTGGGTTTAAAAGGACCCCACAGTCTATGGAATGATTGGTTATTGGGACCCGTCACCTCTCTGATGACGTTGAAGGATTACAACGACAAATATCAAAAGAGTGAAGAGATGTACCCTTGAACCAAAATTGATTGGGAAATCTGTGGTCCAATTTGGAACTAATATCAATTAATTAGATTATGAGCACATTGGCTCAGTTAAATCTGAATTGAGGACTTATGGCCAACTTGGGCTAAGTCCAATTAGATTTGAAATGTTGGCCCTTTTTTGGACTGTTGAACATTTGTCTGGGTTCAGCCCCCCATTATTTAGCAATGCTTAAATAGGGGTTTGGGGCTCTAACAACATTTTGTCTTTGACTGAGCACTAACCATTCATTATAGCTCTCGACTTTACTTTGCATATCATATGAACTGACCAATTTTGAGGTTCAGTTGAAGGGGAGATTTGCCTCTGGAAAACTTAACCAATTTGGGCTAAACTTGGCTTTAAAATAGTGTTGAACACTAGAGGATATTTGGCGATCACGTGCTCCTACGTGATATGCTGAAAATAGTGTTAAACACTAAGGACGAGGTGCTTAGAGTAGTGTTAAACACTAAAATTGAATTGGTCACATGGGGTCACGTGAGGCATCTGAAGATGGGACCAGACTTCCTTTATTTTGTTCTCAGAATATTCAGATAAGTGTTAAACACTTTTAGTCTTTGAAATTCTCACGTGTGGACACGTGACAATGCCTCTGCGTTGGGCATCAATTCTTCTGTCTTCCCCTATTTTATTCTTTTGAAAATGGGTATTTGTCAGGGGTCACGTGGGGACACGTGAGGCGCTCTAGATCAGTACTGCCTTTGGCTTTGTTCTCTTTTATTTTGAGGGTCACGTGGTAGCACGTGAGGCATTGCCTCTAAGCTTTTTCTTTCTCATTTTGAGGAGTCTGTTTAGGGTCACGTGGGAGCACGTGAAAATGCCTTATTCATTCCATTTTGTTCGTTGGGATGAAGGGTCACGTGTTACCACGTGATTACGTTAGATACTTGATCTTTACGTCCATGAAGAGCTTTAAGTCTCTTGTTTTAAGAATTAAATTCTTTTATAGGGTTAAACCCTAGTTTCATTTAGAGGAATTAAATTCCTATGTATTTGGAAGAATTAAATTCTTATGTAGGGTTAAACCCTAATTTCATTTGGAGGAATTAAATTCCTGTGAATCTGGAAGAATTAAATTCTTATGTAGGGTTAAACCCTAGTTTCATTGGGAGGAATTAAATTCCTATGAATTTGGGGGAATTAAATTCTTTAAATTTAAATCCTCCCTCTAAATTTTAGATCTGCATGGCAGAATCTCCCGGATGAGAATTGAATTCTCAACTTGTGGGGAGATCTGCTTCTGCAGATTTTCAACCAAAGGAAGAACTAAGTTCTTATTCAGAAGAGTTAAACTCTTAATTTGAGAATTAAATTCTATTTTGTTTTATGGAGCTTAGATATTTTTCCCCTTTCTTACCTAAGGTTTCTTTTCTCTCCTGAAGAAATCTTCTTTTCTCTCTTGAGAATTAAATTCTCCTCTCTTTTTTCTCTCCGTTGTTTTTCTCCAAAAAGATCCTTTCTCTTCTCTTCTTGGCTTCTATTTATAGGAGAAAGAAAAGAATCAGTTTGTTTAGTCTATCCTTCATTGAAAGATTTTGTTTATTTTTGTAACCAGCATGATGTTTTAGATCACTCAGTGAATTTTATTCACCATTGGATTTTTAATCAAAAAGATCTTTTATCTGTTATTCCTGACAAATTTCAGGAAAATCTTTCCTTATATAGAATCTTTCTATAAATTGGTGATTTTTAATCACCATTGGATTTTTAATCCAATGGTACTCCACTTTACAGAGCACAATCTTTTTGTTTGGAAAGATATAGGGAAATATTTTTCCAACTAGGGTTTTTGATTCCCTCTTAATTAGAATTTAATTCTATTAATTCATAGATCTTTAGGAACCCATCACGTGTTGGCACGTGACCCCGTGATTAAGCATTTGACCAGAATTTAATTCTGTTGTTTTAAAGAACTCAGGAATTATCACGTGTCAGCACGTTACCCTTGGTCACATGTTGGCACGTGATGCCCCATTGGGGTTTTTCCTTGTTATTTTATTATACCTTTAATTCTTTTTAGTGGGTTTAAAGGCCCATCACGTGTTGGCACGTGACCCCACCGATTAATTATTTTCAATTATTTATTTTATTCAGTACCTACAGGCTTTGCCTGTAAATGGTGCCCGGTCACGTGTGGGCACGTGATGCCCGGTCATGTGTGAGCACGTGATGCCTCATAACTTTTGATCCCGGATGAATTATGAGGCCCATAATATATCAAATCGAAGGATTTTTTGAGACACTTTCAATACCATCAGAATTTAGCCGTTTCTCATTCGGGAGTTTGTCAAAAGACAGCCCAGAAAATACTGGTTCGCATTTTCTTCCTTAGATTACACGTGCATAGCATATTTGCTCATAACTTTTGATCCCGGATGAATTATGAAGCCCATAATATATCAAATCGAAGGCTTTTTCGAAACGCTTTCGATACTATCAGAATTTAGCTATTTCACATTTGGAAGTTTGTCAAAATACAGCCCGGAAAATACTGGTTCACATTTTCTTAAAAGTATCGCTATCATTAGATACCTTGGGCTCTTTTGCGCAGAACATTTTCTGACGGGAACAAATGCCCCCTACTAATTTTCCCACGTAAGTATATACGTGGGTGAAATAGTGGAGAGTAATTCATAACGTATGACCAGTTTTGTGTTGGTATATAATTTTCAGGATCTTGTTCTGAGAAGATAACGAGCGGACACAAGCGTCGTCATTTATCATTGACTCAAATATCGACTCTTAAGGGATATAGTTCCAAACTCTCAGCTCCATGAGCCGCACCCTTCTATTTCTTTATGTTTTACTCTGGCGTGAAGTAGTTTATATGCTCATGAATAACTTCTCCATTTCAGTGCATGTAGCTTTGGCAAGTGTGGCCCGTAGATGGTAGATAACAGTTCATCTTGAAATTTTTATAAGGTAGCGATGGCTTAGGAAACAGGGTTAGGATCTGTTGCCTAAGACTTCCAACTTTATGAGCCGTGAGGGTCTCACAAAGGTTTTTCTCCCTACGAGTCGTGAGGATCTCGTAGGTGTCTTTTCCCCTTAGGAGTCATGAGGACTCCTAAGTGCGTTTTCTTTTGAGAATCGTAAAGATCCCACAAGAGAATTTTTTGTATGCGTAGGGACACTAATTTCCCCGCAAGTTAAGACGAATCAAGAGATTCTCGCAAAGACACTGATTTCCTTGCGGGTCAAAACGAATCGAGAGGTTCTCACCGAGGACGCTGATTTCCTTGAATCGAGATAAGAAGCGATGGCTTAGGAAACAGGTTCATATCTGTTGCCTAAAACTTTTCAACTTTATGAGCCGTGAGGGTTTCATAAAGATTTTTTTCTCCCTATGAGTCAAGAGGATCTCGTAGGTGTATTTTCTTCTTAGGAATCGTGAGGATTCCTAAGTGTGTTTTCTCTTGAAAATCGTAAGGATCTCATAAGAGAATTTTCTTCCTTACAAGTCGAGAGGACTCGTAAGTGATTGATGAGTTGACTTACTCCCGAGTCAAAGCATTACTCCAACAGGGAGGTCGATGGTTGACTTTGGGTTGTCTGTGCACCGTCGAGTCATGGAACTGGGAACTTTGCCGCGGCTCCGCTTTGCTGACGACGTATATTCCTGCAGAGACACTGATTTCTCCGCGGGTCGGTGCGAATCAAGATGTTCTCGTCAAGGACGCTGATTTCCCTGAATTGAGGTATTTGCCAAGGACACTGATTTTCTCGGAGTTGAGACGAATCGAGGTATTCCTGCAAAGACACTGATTTCCTTGCGGGTCGACGCGAATCGAGATGCTCTCGTCAAGAACGATGATTTCCCTGAATCGAGGTTTTGCCAAGAACACTGATTTCCCTGGAGTCGAAACGAATCGAGTTATTCCTGCAAAGACACTGATTTCTTTGTGGGTCGACACGAATCGAGGTGCTCTCGTCAAGGATGCTGTTTTCCCTGAATCGAGGTTTTTGCCAAGGACACTGATTTCCTCGGAGTTGAAATAAATCGAGGTATTCCTACAAAGACGTTGATTTCTCTGCGGGTCGATGCGAATCGAGATGCCCTCGTCAAGGACGCTGATTTCCCTGAATCGAGGTTTTTGCCAAGGACACTGATTTCCTCGGAGTTGAAACGAATCGAGATATTCCTGCAAAGACGCTGATTTTTCTGCGGGTCGATGCGAATCGAGATGCTCTCGTCAAGGACGTTGATTTCCTTGAATCGAGGTTTTTGCCAAGGACACTGATTTCCTCGGAGTTGAAACGAATCGAGGTATTCCTGCAAAGATGCTGATTTCTCTGCGGGTCGACGCGAATCATGATGCTCTCGTCAAGGATGCTGATTTCCCTGAATCGAGGAGGTTGCCAAGGACACTGAATTCCCTGGGGTTGAGACGAATCGAGATATTCCTGCAAAGACGCTAATTTCTCTACGGGTTGACGCGAATCGAGATGCTCTTGTCAAGGACGCTGATTTCCCTGAATCGAGGAGGTTGCCAAGGACACTGATTTCCCTGGGGTTGAGACGAATCGAGATATTCCTGCAAAGACGCTGATTTCTCTGCGGGTCGACGCGAATCGAGATGCTCTCGTCAAGGACGCTGATTTCCCTGAATCGAGGTTTTTGCCAAGGACACTGATTTCCTCGGTGTTGAGACGAATCGAGGTATTCCAGCAAAGACACTGATTTCCTTGCGGGTCGACGCGAATCATGATGCTCTCGTCAAGGACGTTGATTTCCCTGAATCGAGGTTTTTGCCAAGGACACTGATTTCTTCAGAGTTGAGACGAATCGAGGTATTCCTGCAAAGACACTAATTTCCTTGCGGGTCGATGCGAATCATGATGCTCTCGTCAAGGAGGTTGATTTCCCTGAATCGAGGTTTTTTCCAGGGACGCTGATTTCCTCGGGGTCGGTTGACTTGTTTCCGAGACGGAGTGTTGATCCGGTGGGGAGGTCATTGGTTAACTCTAGGTTGTCTGTGAACCGTAGAGTCTTGAAACTAGGACTTTGCCGTGGCTCCGATTTGTTGACATCGCGTCCGAATCCTACTGGAATGAGGAGGAGCGCCGTTGTTGTTCTTCTGGGATGCAAATGTTGCTGTCAAGATCTGACTCTCCCTTTGACAAGGTCTGGTGGGGAAATGTGGTCCCCTTTTTGTTTATGCCCATGGATTGTATACAGGGGTTAGTATGGACTCACCTGTAGGGCAAAAAGTTTCATTCTTTCATTTTTTAATTCTTTCCGCGATGCTCTATGATTTCAGCTTTTTATATCGCGAAAATCGTGATTGCCCAATCATTTTGGCTATTTTTCTTTTTACTCGCTGCTTTTTGTTGCGAGTTGCCCAATCATTTCGGCTATTTTTGTTTGCATACATTTTTACTTGCTGATTTCGTTGCAAGTTGCCCTATTATTTCGGCTATTTCATATGCATTTTTGGCTCGCTGATTTTTTATCGCGAGCGTGGAACTTGGAATCTGGTGCCAATCTCAGCATCGGCATCGCTACGACTGGAATATTACCAGGAGCGAATCATCATTTGCCATGAAAGAACTTGGAATTTGATACCGATTTAGGCATCAGCATCGCTACAACTGGGATATTGCCAGGAGCGAATCATCATTTGCCTCTGTCGATGTCGAACAAAGGTGGCTTAGCAAACAGGGTTAGGATCCCGTCGACGAAGGCTTTTGACTTCATGAGCCGTAAGGGTCTCATAAAGGTGTTTCTCCCTACGAGTCGTGAGGATCTCGTAGGTGCGTTTTCTCCTTAGGAATCGTGAGGATTCCTAAGTGTGTGTTCTCTTATAAGTTGTAAGGATCTTATAAGAGTGTTTTCTCCTTATAAGTCGAGTGGACTTATAAGGGTCGTTCACCGTGTGAGCATATCCCTAGTCGCTGGTGGGACTCTGTTAGGGAAGTGTTTATTCATGCCCGTGAATTGTATATAAGGGTCAATATTGAACTGCTTGTAGGGCAGCATTGGAGATTGTGATGGCTTAAGAACAAGTTCAGATCCCTGTAGCTTAAGGCTTTTGAATCCTATGAGCCGTGAGGGTTTCAAAGGGGAATTCTCCTTACGAGTCGTGAGGATCTTGTAAGTGTAATTTCTTCTTAGGAATCGTGGGGATCCCTAAGTGTGTTGCTCCCTTGTGAGTCGTAAGGATCTCACGCAGGTATTTTCTCTTCACAAGGTCGAGAGGACCTTACAAGTGTCTTTTAACGAGATTGCGCCCTTTCAGGTTTTCACAAAACTCACCGGTAGTCCTGCTGTTTTTACTCACGGAGCCCTTTCGGGTTTTCATTCGTGCCCATTTCGTTTATGGACATACCGTTTTATTTACCATGTCAGCCTAGGAACGCCACGGGTTTGTATTAGTTTAACGACGTTTCGGTCATTTGTTCATAGGTCCGAGATTTTTTGGGCAACGTACGATTACGCAGCTAGATTTTCTCGCAAATCTTCGCATCTTTTGTGTCGGAGGTGGATTCCTTGAAGAGAGGGCTGGGGGCGATTTCTTCATCAGAGTCGCTTCCAAAGGTGATGACTTGCGATCCCTTGGTGTCGACTATGTGACAGTTGCCAGCGGCTCTTTTGCGCTCATCTGTCGTGCTTTTCTGTTCCCGACGAGCCTTGCGCTTCACTTGTTGAACGTGTTGTCGGTGAGCAACATATCCCTGCCACCAGTTTTTAAAGGCTATGCACTCCTCGATAGGGTGTGCCATCCTCTGATGGTATAAGCAGAAGTTAGGATGTATGTCCGCTTCATCAAGATGTATACTGCCAGGTGAATTTCCTCTAAAAGAGGGCAACTTCATTCCTATTGACAGGGCTCTAGCGAATCGTTTCCTTACTTTAAGCTTTCTTTTGCTGACGATAGGGATGCTTCGATCCGGTTGGGGTGCCTCAACATTTTCATTCAGTTGACGGCGTTTGGCTTTTTCGAATATAGCCAGTTCGCGCTCTCGATTGGCTTTGCTTTTCTGACGGGCTTCGTTCAGTAGCAAGTCGATCATCTCGTTAGATGGTTCCAAGGGTTTTGGCTTTGATCCTGCCCCCAGCTCTTTTATGCTGTCTTCTATCGCCGAGTGAGCTTCTTCGTTAGTTAACGCCGAATGAGAGACCATGTGGCAACTTGCCATATAGTCCTCAGATTCTTCTGACGAGTCATCCCCGTCGTTATTGTCGTTATCTCCGCTCTCAAGGATATTGTTGAGAAATTCTTGGAGTGTGACCGGGGTCCGCGCCTTCTGGTTATATTCCTTCAACGCGTCAATATACTTTTGCAGATCCATGCGCTTGTCATCAAACTGCGCGGGCTTTTTGGTCTTCTTCTTTTTCTTCGAAGACTTTGACGGCTGGGCCTGAATGTTTTGTCCACCATCACTATTAACTCCCAATGTTGGGCGTGGTTTCAGCATCCCCTCGATGGTCTCCGGCTCTAGCAGGCTTTTCCACCTGATCGTCGGGCTTGTTGAGAATCTTTCAGCATTCTTTTAGTTTTTGTCGAAAGAACGACTTCCTATAGAGCTTCTTCTATAAAAGAGCACGATGCCCTCGGTGTGTCCACCTTTTTAGGAGTGTGCTGTTGTGGTGGATTCACCTTCCAGTTTTCAGATAGCGTGAACTTGCCCTGTTGGTATTGGTCTTCAGCCCAGTTTTTGAAGACGTAGCAGTCTTCGATCGGATGGCCCAATACTCGGTGGTAGGGGCAGTAATTGGGATCGTTGACGTCTTTTGGTTGCGGTGGGTGTCTTGACTCCGGTAGAGTAATGAGCCCATTGCGCACTGCCAGTTCAAACAGTTTCCTAGTTTTATCCCGGGAAAATGAGTAAGGACGTCTCAACTTCTCATCGAGGGATTGCCGCTTGTTGCTTTGGCGAACAACCGGTCTCGGACCGCTCGGTTGTTGTTGAGCGTTGGCGAAGAAGATTGCTTTCCCTTTCCCTTTTTCGTTTCGAGATTCTGTCTTTGAGGAGGACGGTCTATGGCCCATCTGGTCCATTTGGGCCAGCTTGTCGATCAAGGCCTGGAAGGTGGTCGGCCTGAAAAACATCATGAATTGGGATATGGTCGCCTGAAGAACGAGGGTTCCCACAAACATGCCCACTGCAGGAGCTTCCTTTATGCGTTGTTCGCATTTCGACCATAGGTTCCGCCACCGGATTGCATACTGCATCCATGTCTCTTCCGGCTTCACCCTGGCATTGATCAGTGCTATTATTGGGGTGCGTTCACTAGCACTCGCGAAACGCTGGATGAATAGTAGCTCCATCTCTGCAAAGGTTTTGACGGAGTCGTTGGGAAGCTCCGAATACCACTCGAACGCTGTCTCTGAAAAGCTACCAATAGATTGGCGAAGCAATAGTTTGTCGTCGCCTCCAGTGTTGCCACATAAGGCTCTGAATTGAGTAACGTGCTGATGCGGATTTCCCGTCCCCTTGTATACGTTGAACTTAGGAATCGTGTATCCTGGCGGATACTTGATCTGATCGTACCATCCTGGATATGGTTGACCAGTTCTGACGACTTGGCCAGTTGCTTCATTTGCTTGATGAGCCCGTATTTGCTGAGCTATATAATCATCCAGGGAAGCTTTGGAGATCGTCTCATCTTTGGCCGTTGATAAAGCCGGAAGAGGGTTCGATGTCTCCTCTCTGTCATCTTTAAGGACAATCGGAGGGTCTTCAGCTGGAGGATCCGGCTGTATCATCATCCGGACCATATCTTGGAAGAGAAGCGCCATTCGTTTTATATTGGCCCACTCGTTTCGCTACTTCTCTATCCTTCTTTTCGAGGATTCTATGGAGGAAGTCAGCATCGGTTTCCTGTTCATGACGCTGCTCTGATGACGCCTTTGGTCCAGTGAGTGCGGCCATTTACGTTAGCATTTCCTGAAGCTTCTGTTGTTGCTCCTGGGCCTTTGTTACGGATCTCGTAAGCGGTCGATGACCCGTAGAGATACGGCTATTCTCTTTCCCGGATGCCATATAGACAGTATGTACCACCATGCCTCCAGACTTAGAGCGTTAGGGTTTAGTGGTCTTGCGATTCGTCGCAGACTCAGGGATTTTCTCTGGCCTTCTCCTCTTATGGGCGGTCGAAGTTGAGGGGGCCGTTGCAGTGGGTACCCAAGTAGCTGTCGCCTTCTGTGGCTTGACAGGGTGGTCCTCTTCTTCCCGAACCTTCATCTTTTTCTGTCAGCAGGAGTAATCTGTTAGTTATATGTATGCCCTAGAGGCCATTACTATACATAGGATGTATATTGTAGTGGATGCTTAGACATATATAGGGAGGACTTTCTTGCTCGACATGATAGTATGCTATCTGGTTGCTCTATACCTTAACGTGTACACTGATTGTCTCTCTGTTACATGTTGGTAAAGCCCTTAGAATGAGTACTTGACTACCTAGACTATGATGCGGATCATACTAGTGGGGACATGGTAGTCCATAAGTACATCCTTCAAGGTCCCTAATCGTGGGTGTATCAAGACGGGGCATCGATATACCAGAGTAGACTAGCGTATACCTTCTCGGCCCATACAGATGGGCGATAGATGATCCCATATCCATTGGTGTTTGACATCAGAGATGATATACGGGTGCTTAGGGGAGACTGGGTACACTGGACAGACTCGCTGAGAACTCCCAGATGGTATTATACCTTGCGTCAGATGGCAGTTCTCTGGTGACACTGGTACAGGTTATTCTGTTGACCCGGGATCGTCATAGAGTCTTGAGTGGTTCCCACTGTGCTTTGATTTCCACCTTACCACGTCCAATAGGGCGTGCAAAACGGTGATTTTTTGGTACAGTCCCGAATCACATGGAGGCAATGAGCGATAGGAGGGGATTCGTCTCTCCCGGTATAGGGAGTTGATGTTGCGCTGTGTTCGATTGGATATAACCGGAAATCCCTGGCCAGGGTTGCTGAGATTTACTGGTAAGTGTTACCAGTAGTTTCTCGAACTGTTATAGACCTCATATCGACACGACTTATCGATCTATTGGGGTTTGACGTTTACCACCCCTAGGCAAGATATGCGACATATCAGACGACGAGACCGGACTGTACGGTAAGTGTTACTGGTTGGATTCACAGGAGTGTGAGCAGGCTTGCTCGTCGATCTTCTGATCGCTCAATACCCGGGTGGCCGTTACGTTTAGCAGACCGCTTGCGGCTTGTGGGTGTTTGATATGATCATCACCTGCTGCCGGCGTATTGACGAGTCTTTAGAGTCCTACACAGAGGTTTCCTGGCTCAAGCGAAACGAAATAGGAGCGCATATGAGATATGTGCAGGACCGAGAATAATACCAGTATGTGATACTGTATTCTATTCTCGCGATTTGTATCATTGGACGGTTATATATGATATAGCCGGGTTACCGAATCAAGTGTTGATTCGATACATTGATACACTTGATATTAGTCGGTTATATGGGATATGACCGGATCATTAAATCAAGTGTTGATTTAATGATTTAATGTATAATTATATATTTGATATATTACTTTACATTAACTAGTATTGGTTCACTTAAGATTGATTATCTCACTTGATTGTGCACATTGTATATATGATATAGTTTTGTGCACTAGATTGTATCATGTTTGATGATATATGCAAATTTGGGTGTATGTTTACTTTAAACCATGTTTAAGTGAATGGTTAGGGTTTTGTTATCATTTCTTGATTATTTATTTTATTTATTTATTCATTTAAGCAAGAAAAGAAATGGTTGCTTCTTTTGTTTTTCCTTGAAGCTTCAAGAAGCTTTGACCATTTTTGTTTCTTTTGCTTAACCTAACCGTTCACCTAACCATAATTTATTCTCTACACTCAACCATGGTTGCATTATGATAGATATCACTTGGATTTTCTTTTTGGGATAATTCTTTCTCTTTCTTCTTCTTCATCTTCTTCATGAAGAGAAGAAACCATGGCTAGAAAATCCTAAGTGATGATTCCAAGTGAGAAATCCAAATCCAAAGTGAACCCACTTCCTATTTCTTCATCCTCTACCACTTGCCAAGTAGTATAGGGTGTTTTCTTCACAAGTTTCATGGCTTGGTGAAGTTGGAGCTTGATCTTGTGTTGCCTCGACGTAGATCATCTTCGGCATCAAAGTCGACGACCTAGCCCGATCATTTCTTCGACGAAACCATTACTAGAGTCCGGGATCCGTTGATCGTAGCATAGGGACGTCAACACGAAGCCAAGGAAGTGGAGGACCGGATCTACAAAGGTTGTATTTCCGTTCACTTAGTAGTTAAGATGTTAACTTGCTTGATGTTTCGCCTAACCTCTAGTTAACTATCCGTATTAGGGTTTGTAGGCACATGAAAAAATTTGAATTTGGCATGGTTGATGCCTTGTGAGACCTCATGGGTGTGCCTAAGAACCCTACATAATCTGGATCAATCATCGAGTCTTGGACTTGATGCCAAACTTTATAAATTTTAGAGGACAGCCGCTGAGGGGGCTGCTCCAGCTTCGCCTTTGTAGCATTGTCCATTGGTGGAGGAGATTTCTTCAGCACGACAGTTGGCGAATTCCGGTGCACCTTGTTAAGTAGTTCAAAGCTGTTTCCAGTTGGAACAGCAGTGTCGACTTCCACCATTGGAGCTAGCAGAGTCAGTCCAGAAGGAGAGTTGCCCCCAGCCTTCCTTACTCGGCGCCAGTGGCGACGCTGAACATGTTGAGCCGTTGGGATTGTCTCAGCTGTTGGGGTGACTTCCTCGTGCCCCTTATCGAAGGCAGACTTCTGAGTAGGGGAAGCAGCCTTGACGATTTCGTCTGGAACAGGAGCTGAAACAGCCAGTCTTGTGAAGACCGACCCTTTGGCAAGAGAAACCGCCTTGACAACTTCATGAGCAGGAATGGCTATCCGCTTAGGGATAACTCTTTTTGGTATCGCAGGCTTCTTCATGGGCCCAAATGAGCTTTGGCTCAGTCTGTCAAAGACTGAGGCGTTAGAGCTGGATGACCCATTGAGAGGGGCCACAGTAGTTGTGAGCCGGTTAAAGACCGAGCTCTTTGGAGCTTACTGCAATGGTACAGGAGCATTAAAGCTAGTTGGCGGGATCATAGTCCCGAAGAACAATCCAGTGGTGGCCTGAGTCACTTGTTCCACCGGCATAGCGAAGATGGAGGCCGCTTGGGGCCCGTAAGTCACTCCTCCGGATGGGACGGAGCGAGAGTTGCAGTTGCAGTTAGTGCAGTCTGAAGCCATTGATCTTTTGTTTTCTGCACAGAGCAAGACACCAAATCTTAGTACCTCGAATCCACAGGCACCCATAGCAAACAGCGATTCGTTCGCGAACATGACACACGATGTGTGGAGTGGAAAGAGGAAGAGGTCCCACCTGGCATGCCAGAATTTGTTCCCTGCCGAAACACGGAGACGCGACCGCGTAGGTCCGTCTTGCCTGAATTTCGGGGCAGATGCTAATTGGTGCTATCCGTCCACCTCTCCGAAGATGCCAAGTTTATTTATGACACCATATATCGAAGGATTAAATGGATGCGGCCGATATAGCAGACTTCGTCAGATTCCCCCTCGTTAAGGGGTTTTTGATTGTGGAGACGCTCTTCCCTGCAGGCGCAAGCCCCTGCAGTTAATTACGCTACCGCATCGCGGTAACCACTTCCTCTTTCTCCAGATGGTCTCTTCGTGTCATATGTGTTTGTTTTGTTTTTGGTTGCCCGTGGATTGTATACGGAGACTAATTTATGTTGTTGCCCGTAGGGCGTGGATTAGTCCAAATCCGTATTTTCTTAGATTTGGGTTTTGGGTTGGGTTTAAGAATACATTAGTCTCATTTGAGACTAAGATCAACTTAAACGTTTGTTGAGTATACGTTAGTCTAATTTTAGACTAAGATCAACTCAACGGGATCATTAAGATCCAACAAGAGAGCGTTTGGGCTCTATTGTTTAGTTTAGGGACATTGCGGTAGATTACCAGTTTAAGGACATGGTGGTCCAAGGTTAAGGACATCATAGTCTATGGGTTTAAAAGGACCCCACAGTCCGAGGTTAAGGACATCATAGTCCATAGGTTTAAAGGGACCCCACAGTCCGAGATTAAGGACATCATAGTCCATGGTTTTAAAGGGACCCCACAGTCCAGGTTAAGGACATCATAGTCCGTCTGTTTAAAAAGACCCCACAGTCCATGGAATGATTGGTTATCGGGACCCGTCACCTCTCTGAAGACGTTGAAGGATTACAATGACAAATATCAAAGGAGTGAAGAGATGTACACTTGAACCAAAGTTGATTCGGAAATCTGTAGTCCAATTTGGAATTAAGATCAATTAATTAGATTATGAGCACATTGGCTCAGTTAAATCTGAATTGAGGACTTATGGCCAACTTGGGCTAAGACCAATTATATTTGAAATGTTGACCCTTTGTTGGACTGTTGAACATTTGTCAGGGTTCATCCCCCCCATTATTTAGCAATGCTTAAACAGGGGTTTGGGGCTTTAACAACATTTTGTCTTTGGCTGAGCACTAACCATTCATTATAGCTCTGGACTTTACTTTGCATATCATATGAACTGACCAATTTTGAGGTCCAGTTGAAGGGGAGATTTGCCTCTGGAAAACTTAACCAATTTGGGCTAAACTTGGCTTTAAAATAGTGTTGAACACTAGAGGATACTTGGCGATCACGTGCTCCCACGTGATATGCTGAAAATAGTGTTAAACACTAAGGACGAGGCGCTTAAAGTAGTATTAAACACTAAAATTGAATTGGTCACATGGGGTAACGTGAGGCATCTGAAGATGGGGCCAGACTTCCTTTATTTTGTTCTCAGAATATTCAGATAAGTGTTAAACACTTTTAGTCTTTGAAATTATAACGTGTGGACACGTGACAATGCCTCTGCGTTGGGCATCAATTCTTCTGTCTTCCCTTATTTTATTCTTTTGAAAAGGGGTATTTGTCAGGGGTCACGTGGGGACACGTGAGGCGCCCTAGATCAGTACTGCCTTTGGCTTTGTTCTCTTTTATTTTGAGGGTCACGTGGGAGCACGTGATGCATTGCCTCTAAGCTTTTTCTTTCTCAATTTGAGGAGTCTGTTTAAGGGTCACGTGGGGGCACGTGAGCATGCCTTATTCATTCTTTTTTTTTCGTTGGGATGAAGGGTCACGTGTTACCACGTGATTACGTTAGATACTTGATCTTTACGTGCATGAAGAGCTTTAAGTCTCTTGTTTTAAGAATTAAATTCTTTTATAGGGTTAAACCCTAGTTTAATTTAGAAGAATTAAGTTCCTATGTATTTGGAAGAATTAAATTCTTATATAGGGTTAAACCCTAATTTCATTTGGAGGAATTAAATTCCTGTGAATCTGGAAGAATTAAATTCTTATGTAGGGTTAAACTCTAGTTTCATTGGGAGGAATTAAATTCCTATGAATTTGGGGGAATTAAATTCCTTAAACTTAAATCCTCCCTCTAAGTTTTAGATCTGCATGGCAGAATCTCCCCGATGAGAATTAAATTCTCAACTTGTGGGGAGATCTGCTTCTGCAGATTTTCAACCAAACGAAGAACTAAGTTCTTATTCAGAAGAGTTAAACTTTTAATTTGAGAATTAAATTCTCATTTGTTTTATGGAGCTTAGATATTTTTCCCCTTTCTCACCTAAGGTTTCTTTTCTCTCCTGAAGAAATTTTCTTTTCTCTCTTGAGAATTAAATTCTCCTCTCTTTTTTCTCTCCGTTGTTGTTTTTTCTCCAAAAAGATCCTTTCTTTTCTCTTCTTGGCTCCTATTTATAGGAGAGAAAAAAGAATCAGTTTGTTTAGTCAATCTTTCATTGAAAGATTTTGTTTATTTTTGTAACCAACATGTTCTTTTAGATCACTCAGTGAATTTTATTCTCCATTGGATTTTTAATCCAAAAGATCTTTTATCTGTTATTCCTGGCAATTTTTCAGGGAAATCTTTCCTTGTATAGAATCCTTTTATAAATTGGTGATTTTTAATCACCATTGGATTTTTAATCCAACGGTGCTCCACTTTACAGAGCACAATCTTTTTGTTTGGAAAGATCTAGGGAAATATTTTTCCAACTAGGGTTTTTGATTCCCTCTTAATTAGAATTTAATTCTATTAATTCATAGATCTTTAGGAACCCATCACGTGCTGGCACGTGACCCCTTGATTAAGCATTTGACCAAAATTTAATTCTATTGTTTTAAAGAACTCTGGAATTATCACGTGTCAGCACGTGACCCTTGGTCACGTGTTGGCACGTGATACCCCATTGGGGTTTTTCCTTATTATTTTATTATACCTTTAATTTTTCTCAGTGGGTTTAAAGGCCCATCACGTGTTGGCACGTGACTCCACTGATTAATTATTTCCAATTATTTATTTTAGTCTGTGCCTACAGGCTTTGCCTGTAAATGGTCATGTGTGTGCATGCGGTCCTCGGTCACGTGTGGGCACGTGATGCCCGGTCACGTGTGAGCACGTGATGCCTCATAACTTTTGATCCCGGATGAATTATGAGGCCCATAATATATCAAATTGAAGAATTTTTCGAGACACTTTCGATACCATCAGAATTTAGCTGTTTCTCATTCGAGAGTTTGTCAAAATGCAGCCCAGAAAATACTGGTTCACATTTTCTTCCTTAGATTACACGTGCATAGTATATTTGCTCATAACTTTTGATCCCGGATGAATTATGAAACCCATAATATATCAAATCGAAGGCTTTTTCGAGCCGCTTTCGATACCATCAGAATTTAGCTGTTTTACATTTGGGTGTTTGTCAAAATACAGCCCGGAAAATACTGGTTCACATTTTCTTAAACGTATCGCTGCCATTAGATACCTTGGGCTCTTTTGCGCAGAAAATTTTCTGGCGGGAACAGTACCACAGAAGATGTCATCTGTCTGGGTGCCCGCTGTAACAGCTCCCTCAATTTCAACCGCTCACAAGAGAAGGAGGCCGGAGAAAGCCCCTGTGACCGCGGTGAACTGCAAGGACGCTGAATCTAAACGCCCCAAGTCTGGGGGCATGGTAACACATACCGTTTATATGGCTTCCGGAAAAGAGGAAAGCCGTTCTTCTACGGGTCATCGACCGCTTACCTGATCGATAACAAAGGCTCAGGAGAAACAGCAGCAAAAACTTCAGGAGATGCTGACTGCAATGGCCGCACTCACTGGGTCGAAAGAAAATCCAGAGACCTCAGAGCAGCGTCAGGAATAAGAAACTGATGCTGAATTCCTCCAAAGAATGCTCGAGAGGAAAGAAAAAGAGGCCGCGGAACAGGCGACCAACATAAAACGAATGGCTCTTTTGTTCTAAGACATGGCCGGGATGATGTTACAGCCGGAACCTCCAGCTGAAGACCCCCCGATTATCATTGAAGATGACAGAGGAGAGACATCGAACCCTCCTCCGGCTCTTTCAGCAGCCAAGGAGGAGACCATCTTCAAGGCCGCTCTGGATGATTACATTGCACAGCAAATACGAGCTTACCAGGCGAATGAAGCGGCTGGGCAGATCATTAAGACTGGACGACCATATCCGGGCTGGTATGACCAAATAAGATACCCACCGGGATATACGATCCCCAAATTCCACGTATATAAGGGGACAGGAAATCCGCATCAGCACGTCGCTCACTCAGAGCCTTGTGCGGCAACACTGGAGGTGATGATAAACTTCTGCTCCGCCAATTTGTTGGCAGCTTGTTAGTGACGGCGTTCGAGTGGTATTTTGAACTTCCAAATGACTCTATCAAGACATTTGCGGAGATGGAGTTGCTGTTTACACAGATATTCACAAGCGCTAGCAAGTGCACCCCGATCACCGCATTGATTAACACCAGGGTAAAGTCAGGCGAAACATAGGTTCAATATGCAATACGGTGACGGAACTTATAGTCGAAGTGCGAGCAGCGCATCGAAGAAGCACCTGTGGTAGGCATGTTTGTGGGTATTCTCTACCCTCAAGCGACCATCTCCCAATTCATGATGTTTTTCAAGCCAACCACTTTCCAGTCCTTGATTGATAAGCTGGCCCAAATGGACCAGATGGGCCACAGACCTTCCTCTTCGAAGTCGGAGCCGCGGAATGAAAATGGGAAAGGGAAAGAGACCTTCGTCGCCAATGCTCAACAGCAGCCCAGTGGTCCAAAAATAACTGATCGCCTAGATGAGAGACGGCGATTCTATAATGAGAAAATAAAGCGCCCTTATTCGTTTCCCTGGGACAAAACGAGGAGATTGTTCGAGTTGGCGGTGCACAACATGCTCATTAATTTGCCGAGTCCAAAACGCCTATTGCAATCCGGTGAGGCGGACAATCCCAATTATTGCCCCTATCACCAAACGATAGGCCATCCAATTGAAAATTGCTTCGTCTTTAAAGGCTGGATCGAAGACCAATACCAACAAGGCAAGTTTGCACTGTCCAAGAATTGGAAAGTAAGCCCGCCACAGCCGCACGCTCTTAAAAGAACGGACACACCGGGGGCATCATGCTCTTTTGTAGAAGAAGGTCCATGGGAGGTCATTCTTTCAGCCAAGACTAAAAGAATGTTGGAGGATCTCCAAACATGTCCGGCGATCAGGTGGAAAAATCCACTGGAACCCGAGATCATCGGGGGAATGCTGAAACCGCGCCCAACTCAAAAAATTGGTGGTGATAGTCAAAGTGCTCACACCCAGCCGTCAAAATCTTTGAAGAAGAAGAAGAAGACCAAAAATCCCATGAAGTATGGTACAAGCGCACGGACCTGGAAAAACAGATTGACGCGCTGGAAGAATATAACCAGAAGGCGCAAACTCCAGTCACACTCCAAGAATTTCTCAGCCACGTCCTTGAGGATGGAGATGATGACAATGGAGAAAACTCGTCGGATGAGTCTGAAGATTATGTGGCAAGCTGCCATGTGATCTCTCACTCGTCAATAGACGATGAAGAAGCCCCTTACGTAGAGAAACCAGGGGCAGATCCTGAGCCGGAACTTCAAATGATTGATGCATTTCTGAACGAAACTCTTCTTAAAAGCAAAGCTGATCGAGAATGCGAGATGGCCATATTTGAAAAGGCCAAACGTCGGCGACTGGACGAAAGGGTTAAAACACTCCCACCATATCAAAGTACATCCATCGCAAATAAAAGCAGGCTCAAGACGAGGAAAAGGTTCGCCAAAACCATATCGATGGGAATGAAGCTGCCACCCTCCGAAGGAAACACTCCTGATGAAGCGGGTATACGTCCTAGCTACTGCTTATATCATCGAAAGATTGCACACCCCATCGAAGAGTGCAACGCTTTTAAAAGATGGTGGCAGGGATATGTTGCTCACCGACAATGTTTCAAGCGGATAAAACGCAAAGCTCGGCGGGAGCAAAGAAATACGATTGAGGAGCGTAAAAGAACTACCGGCAACTGTCACATGGTCGACGCTAGGGGATCGCAAGTTCTCACCTTTGGGAGAGATTCTTATGAAGAAATAGCCCTTGGCCCTCTCTTCAAAGAACCCACATCCGAAACGGAAGAAATGAAGACCTGTGAGAACATTCAGCTGCGCAATCGCACATTACCTGAAAAGAATCTCGGACCCATGAACAAGGGGTCGAACAAAAAGGATAAGGGAAAAGAAAAGGTCCCTGAGAATATCATCCTCGATGACCAAGCCATCGAAGAGCTGATAGCCAAGGACCCGCTGATTGATGAGAGGTTTTGCGTATGCATTTAAAATCAAAGTTAAGAATACCGCAATCGATAACGGTGTCGCTTGGTAGCTAGCCGATTGAGTACGGGTCGGTCCACAAGGAAAACGTGTTCTTTTTTAATTGTTCTAACGAGTCAATTCTTATTTGTGGTAGGTTTTGATTTTTATAAAATCTAAAATTGAATTTGATTTGGATTAGAACCTTGCTAGGGTTAGGATTAGGTTAGTTTGGAAACTTAATTCTCTCACTGCTTCCTTTGCCCTAATTAAGAACATAGGTGTTAGGGTAATAATTAACATTAGGGATTAGCACGACTAGGAAGAAACATAGTTTCTCCCCTTTGGTCCTTGTCCGTCCTTTCTTAATTCTTAGCCCTAACCTCTATGTAAACCAACCACAACCAGTCTAATTAGGGAATCACCGCTATCTCTTGGGATAGGGTACCGTAGTGAGCGGTGTGTGTTTGATTAATATAGAGCCCTAATTTATAATATTATACGGGCAAGAAAGGGGTGAGAGATTTTCATCTCTCAAACCTTTCCCAAACCTAACCCTAATAAGTGAGGAACTACTCACTCATTAGGGATATTATGATGAAATTCATTTTTATAATTTTCATTTAATTACCTAATTAACCTGCGGATAATAAAAGACAGATAAAAATGCAGAGAAATAAAATTGCAATTAAGAACACAAGATAAAAAAATTAACTTACTTTATTGATGCACTCTTGACGATTACAAGGAATTGAAATTAATCTAGAATTAAAAAGAGGCATGCACCAAAAGAGCTGTAGGCTTTCCTATTTATAGATAGGATAAAACCTAAGGTTTACATCTGATCCATATCTGAAATTACAAGACTACCCTAAGAAAACCGGGTCAATGCACCGACTCCCACCGACACGCACCGACACGTGCTCTGCACGGCCGCGGATCCGCGGCGGAATGCCTTGTTTGGCCGTGGATCCGCGGCCGTTTGATGGGCTCTGTCTTTCTATGATGCTTCAAGTTACTTTTTCCATCTGTTTTCTTCACTTGGTTTCTCAGAATATCTTCTATGTTCTTCCAGATTTCCACAGTGCAGAATGTTGTGGACTTTTACCGTTAGCTTCGTATTGAAGTCTTGAATCTTGTGCCGCCCATATACGTTGTGCAATCGAACTGTTCATTGATCTTCATTTGTTCCTTAAACTGTAGGCAGTATCTTGCAGATTCATCTATTTGTTGGTCATAGTCTCACATTTGTAGCGTCTTTTCACCATTTTCACTGTATTGTTCTGAGAACCTGTAACCTGCAACTATTTAGCAGAAATGGATCAAAAGCACCTATTTATTTGCAATATGATTAAGAATGGGGAATATAATAATGCAAAATTCTGATATGAACACCCGCCCAAGAAAAGTAAGGTGGATTACAACGTTCTGGCACACCTGAGGAAGATACCCTCACAGCTAAGCATTTTCGAAGCCCTTCTGCTGTCCAAAGAGGCGAGAGATTCTTTGATCAAGGCACTATGATTGATCTGTATTTTAGTGTTTGTATTTGTAGTAACCGCAATCAATAACGGTGTCGCGTGTAGCTAGACCGAGATGAGTACGGGTCGTCCTCTAGGAAACGTCGAATATTTTATTCTTACTTTAGGCGTATTGAGAAAGAAAAGAGGAAGAATAAAGAATATTGAAGAATGGTTGTAGGATCTAGATCTACGTTAAACACTGATGCAAAATATAGATCTAGATTAACTACGGAGGTAAGTTTATATAAAAAGGGGGCTTGTAGGGTTCATTAGGATTTAGTAGTTATGGATGATTAATTAAAGATTACCCTTTTTATCCTTTAATAGATTTAAAACTAGAACGACAGTGATGCATGTAGATTAGGGTTTCTGGAGGGAAAAAGGATTCCCACTCTTAACCCCTATCTCGACACGGAACTCCATTCATATCTAGCCTTTACCAAAACAATCATTAATCTAATCTCTAATCGCGGTCGAGACTAACAATGAATTGGTAGCGCGCCCGATTAGGATGTTAATGATTCTTTAGATAAAGTTTATAAATTTTATAGGACGTAAAAAGAGTTTAGCTATTTTCATCATCCATTAACCTAACCTAATCCTATGAACCCTAACAAGCGGAGAATTACTCGCGCATGTTGGGAGAAAAAGAGATGGAGAGAGAATTCATAATGAAACTACAAAGAAATAGAATAAGAAAAAGAACTACCTTTATTAATCAACAAAACTCATTACACTTTGTTTCCTTAGAAAATGATTACAAATACTAGTTTGCTTCTCGATCTCTTCTAAGGAGGTAGATGAACCGTTGATGATCAGCCTGGATGCGTGAGCCGTCTTGGACTTCGTGATCGCGTCGACTTGATGATTTTTCCAAGGGGCTCTCGGTCCTTATTTATACTCCAAAAGCTAGAACCCTAGCTTCCATAATTGGAAACCATCTGTTAAGATTCTACCAACCAAATCCTAGCTCATAAGTCCTCTGCCACGCGGCGGATCCGCGGCCAACAGGGGGGTTTGGCCGCGGATCCGCGGCCCTATGCTGCGATCCATTGATTTGGTTTTCTGGGTTTTTCTCTTCATGACACGTGGAGATCTCTGGAACCTTTGGAAATTGGAAATCTTTTCTTTGTTTCTGCCAGACTTGATTTCTTAGTTTGCTTTCTTAATTAGGCAGTTTTGCTCTTAACAACTTTGATTCTCTTGATTTTTAGCCCTGAAAAATTCTGCACAATCTCAACAAATAATCTTAGTGGAGTTTTGTTTTATTGAGATATTAATTTCACTATTAAGATTTGGTCAATGGTATCTTTGCATACATTTTCCTACCAAATGTTAATTATAATATATCAACACATGATAAATAGTATTTTTACAGATAAACCCTCATATGTATCATATATTATAATAAACACCTTTTCTGGTATAGAAAAGTAGGAAAAATGTAATAACAAATGTGCAGTTTTATCAACTGAACAAATACCCCCAAACTTATGTTTGATCGTCCCGAGCAAACTAGTTTATTCAAGAGAAGGAGAAAAAGAAAGGAGAAACTAAGCACACTTTCGTAGGCAAACACGATTGCACTGAGCACGTGCAACAAGCCGTTAAACCTCTAGGTGTCCCTAGTAGGAGGAGTGTTGTCTCCTGAGGGTTTTCAGCGGATTACACTCACAAAATCCTATAATAAAAGAGAGATAGTGAAATTTACATATAAAGATAAGAACCATAAAAGAAATACTTTGAAAATTTAGAGTTTCCAACTACTCTAGCTTTTCAGTTGTCATGAGCCCTATCTTAATAGTCATGAAAAAAATGTTAGAAATCACATCATCCTTCAATAAAACATCGTCTTTATTCTTCATTCCTAATTTTCATCCAAACATCGATCATATACCCTTACGTGTATGAATAGAAATCCCTACACTTGGAGAATTCAATTCAAGCTATCATACTCTTGTCCATCTACCTCAGTACTTTTTAATTTGATGAATATTTAGATTTGCTCACACATTTTCATGCGACCGTTAATACTTCTTGAGGTATTAACCAGCCGATTACTCATGTGCTTGCTTATTAGGTGTTTTCCTCGTCTTGCACCACCTAAGGCTTAGCAGTGACTCCCAGACAAGTTGGTCTAAGGCACTAGGTGATGAAGCACCCTCGCTATATTTTTTTTATTGCTGCCTTGGCGATAACAAAACCAGCGTTCATTTTTTTTTCTCACCATTTTATATTTTATTCATTTTCTTTTATTATTTTCTTCATATTTTGGCTTTTAGACAAGAGCATTTCAAGGTATCCTCTACTATCCCGAGTTTCAAGACGTGTGTAAGTGCATATAGTAGGATATCAACATTCAAATGTATGGCTTCCAGAATAGAAACTATTTTTCAGACTTATTTTTATCCTCAGATTAGTGACTTCTTTCATCTTACTAACCTTTGGGACAACGGCTCATAACTACTTATTACTAGTTCGTTTAAGAAAACTTCTAATTTTCTTGGTTTTCTTAAACTATTCCTATCTTTTGGATGTAAGTTTTCACTTTCTACTCTTTTGTTATAAAAAAAATTTTGAATGCCCAGTATCAAAGATACTTCAGTGGATACAAACCTCCCCCCCAAAGCTGTTTTCAGCAGTGTCCTCATTGATGTTGGCTTTTGAGAGCATGGACCTGTATACTTGGGGAGAGGGGTAAAATAATGGTTAAATGAAAACTACCCCCAAACTTGATTTTTGGCACGCACAGATATTCAGTTAAGTCCATTTTTACTCACCTCCGTTCTTAAAATGAGAAATTGTTACCAAAACATGGAGGTGAGGCGGAGGAAATTCAGTTCTGATAAAGCGGCTCCTGAAAAAACAGGAGCTCCTCCGCGGGGTCCGCAGAGAAATACGGTTTTAATCTATGCCCATTTATTTTAAAAATTGAACCGTTTTTCAAATTTTCAACTTCTACTGCCCCGTGCAGGTGTACATACCGCACCACAAAAGGTCCTTTCCAACGAGATTTAAGCTTACCCGGATGAAGATGGTGACAGGAATCGTAAAGAAGGACTTGTTGTCCCGATGTGAAAGTTTTTCTAAAAAGGTTTTTATCGTGGAACACTTTAGTCCTGTTCTTTACTATCACCGCATTATCGTAAGTTTCATCATGGAGCTCGCTTAGCTCATTCAATTGCAGCTTCCGATAGCTTCCTGCATGATCAAAATCGAAGTTAAGCTCTTTAATAGCCCACATTGCTTTATGTTCGATCTCGACAGGAAGGTGGCAGGCCTTCCCAAACACAAGGCGGTATGGAGACATACCAAGATCAGTCTTATAAGCGGTGCGAAATGCGCAAAGAGCTTCCGTCAATTTGGTTGACCAATCTTTACGGTTTTTAGAAACCGTCTTCTCCAAAATTTGTTTGATCTGCCTATTTGAGATCTCAGCCTGCCCGCTTGTTTGGGGATGATAGGGCGTAGAAAGCTTGTGAGTGATTGAATATTTCCGCATCAAGGCCTCGAAAGACCGATTACAGAAAAGTGTCCTGTTGTCGCTAATGTAGGGTTCCTAGGCACACACTAGAGGTCTCACAAGGCATCAAACATGGCTAATTCAAATTTTACATGTGCCTACAAACCCTAATACGGATCGTTAACTAGATAATGAGGCGATGCAAGCATGTAAACGAATTAAATGCTAAAGGAAAGGGGCTACAACCTTTGTAGATCCGGTCCACCACTTCCTAAGCTCCGCGATGATGTCCATCCGCTGTCCAAATCAACTCCATGACTCTAGCATCGGCTTCATCGGAGAAAAAGGGCGGACTTGGTCGTCGGTTCGATGCCGAAGATGATCTACGTCGAGGCATCACTAGATCAAGCTCCAACTTCACCAAGCCTTGAAAACTTGTGAAGGAAACACCCTATACTACTTGGCAAGAGGTAGAGGATGAAGAAATAGGAAGTGGGTTCACTTTAGAATTGGATTTCTCACTTGATTTCATCACTTGCCATTGGAGTAGCAAGCTTTTCTTCATGTTGAAGATGAAGATGAAGAAGAAAAGAATATGATAAGTTCTTAATAAATTAGATAAAAATCAATACTTATCATACTTTCAACTATAGTTAAGTGTAGAGAATTAACTTGGGTTAGTTAAATGGTTAGGGTTAAGCATAACAACAAAAGAGGCCACTTAGTCAAAGCTTCAAGAATCTTCAACTAACAAACAAAAAGTCCACCATTTCTTCATTTATCTTTTCCAAAATGAAAAGGTAAATAAAGAAATAAATAAGTAAACAAACAAAACCCTAATCATTAATTTAACCATGGATTAATTCTTTACACTTAACCAAGTAAGCATGTATCATCAAACATAATACAATCATGTGCACAAAACTATATCGCATATACAATGTGCACAAATCAAGTGAGAAAATCCTTTTAAAGTGAACCAATACTAGTTAATGCAAAGTAATATATCAAATATATAATTATACATTAAATCATTAAATCAACACTTGATTTAACAATCCGGTCATATCGCATATAACCGACTAGTATCATATGTATCGGCTTATCGAATCAATCCTTGAATCGATAACTAGGTTATATCGCATATAACCAATCGATACATTGATCGCGAGAATGAAATACGGTATCACATACACGCATTATTCTCGGTCCCGCACATATCTCATATGCGCTCCTATTTCGTTTCGCTTGAGCCAGGAAACCTCTGTGTAGGACTCTAAAGACTCGTCAATACGCCGGCAGCAGATGATGATCATATCAAACACCCACAAGCCGCAAGCGGTCTGCTAAACGTAACGGCCACCCGGGTATTGAGCGATCAGAAGATCGACGAGCAAGCCCGCTCACACTCCTGTGAATCCAACCAGTGACACTTACCGTACAGTCCGGTCAGTTCGTCTGATATGTCGCATATCTCGCCTAGGGGTGGTAAACGTCAGACCCCAGTAGCTCGATAAGTCATGCCGACGTGAAGTCCATGACATGTGTGAAACTACTGATAACACTTACCAGTAGGTCACTGCAACCCTGGCCAGGGATTTCCTGTTATGGCCAGTCGAGCATAGCGCAACATCAACCCCCAATATCGGGAGAGACGAATCCCCTCCTATCGCTCATTGCCTCCATGTGAATCGGGACTGTACCCAAAAACCACCTGTTTGCACGACTCAGTAGAGCCGTGGTAGGGTGGAAATCAAAGCACAGTGGGAGACACACAAGACTCTATGACGATCTCGGGTCAACAGACTAAGCTGTACCAGTGTCACCAGAGAACTGCCATCTGACGTGAGGTATAATACCATCTGGGAGTTCTCGGCGAGTCCGTTCAGTGTACCCAGTCTCCACTGAGCACCTGTATACCATCTCTGATGTCAAACACCAATGGATATGGGATCATCCATCGCCCATCGCATGGGTCGAGAAGATATACGCTAGTCTACTCTGGAATATCGATACCCCGTCTCGATATTCCCACGACTAGGAACATTGAAGGTTGTACTCATGGACTACCTAGGCCCCACTAGTATGATCTGCATCATAGTCCTGGAAGTCGAGTACACATCCTAAGGGCTTTATCAACATGTAATCAGAGAGACAGAAAGTATACATGTTAAGATAAAGAGCAACCAGATAGCGTACTATCATGTCGAGCAAGAAAGTCCTACCTATATATGTCCCAGCATCCACTACAATATACATCCAATGTACAGTAATGGCCTCTAGGGCATACATATAACTAACAGCTAATTATATCGCGAGGGTGTCCGAATCGCGAAAATATATTTTCTTTAAGGAACTTAATGACAACTTTGTTGTCATTAGTGTGACACGGTATAGCTTCCACCCATTTCAAGACATAATCAACCGCTAACAAGATATATAAGTTCCCAAAAGAGTTGGGAAAAGGGCCCATAAAATCAATACCCCAAATATCGAATATTTCCACAACCAATATAGGTTGGAGCGGCATCTCGTTTCTTCGTGAAATATGACCTAAATGCAACATCGCGGACAAGTTTTGCAATGTTCATATGCATCTTTAAATAATGTTGGCCAATAAAAGCCACATTGCAAAACTTTCTCCGCCGTTTTTCGAGGACCAAAATGACCGCCGCATGCCTGATCATGACAAAATGATAACACACTCTTGAATTCATCGTTAGGGACACACCTGCGAATGATTTGATCAGAACAATACTTAAACAGATAAGGTTCATCCCAGTAAAAATATTTTACTTGGGATAGAAATCGAAGTTTTTCTTATTTCAACCAATCGCTAGGAATAAGTCCCGTCGCAAGATAGTTCACAATATCCACGAACCAAGGTTCGTAGGATACAGTCAAGAGCTGTTCGTCAAGAAATGAGTCATTTATCGGCATGGTCAAAGTTGGTGAAGAAGTGATGCGTGAAAGATGGTCGGCTACAACGTTTTCACATCCACTCTTGTCTCGGATGACAAGATCAAATTCTTGTAACAATAGAATCCAACGTATTAGCTTGGCCTTAGCATCCTTCTTCGATAAAAGATATCGTAGGGCGGAATGATCTGTGTAAACCACAATTGGCGAGCCAATCAAGTAGGGCCTGAATTTCTCTAATGCAAATACAACTGCCAAGAGTTCTTTCTCGGTAGTTGTGTAATTTATTTGTGCATCATTCAAGGTCCTACTTGCATAGTAAATTACATGTGGCATCTTATCAATGCGTTGTCCTAAGACAGCACCAATAGCAAAATCTGATGCATCACACATAAGCTCGAAAGGGTGGTTCCAATCCGGAGATGATAGAACGGGGGCTGTAGTGAGTGATCCTTTAAGCGATTCAAAAGCAGCCTCACAATCCGAATCGAAGTGAAATGTAGTATCCTTGGTCAATAGAAGGGTTAAGGGTCTAGCAATTTTGCTAAAGTCCTTAATAAATTTTCTATAAAATACTGCATGACCAAGGAAGGATCGTATATCTTTGACGCATTTGGGACGAGGAAGGTTATGAATGACATTTATTTTAGCTCTGTCAACCTCAATGCCTTTTTATGAAATTATATGTCCAAGTACAATACCTTCTTGGACCATAAAATGGCATTTTTTCCAATTCAAAGTCAAGTTCTTATCCTTACAGCGGGTAAGAACCGCGCCAAGATTACAAAGGCAGTCCTCAAAGGAGTTCCTAAAAATGGAGAAATCGTCCATAAAAATTTTCAGAAAATTCTCCACCATATCTGAGAATATCCCCATCATACACCGCTGAAATGTAGTGGGAGCGTTGCATAACCCAAAGGGCATGCGTCTATAAGCAAAAGTACCGAAGGGACAAGTAAATGTGGTTTTATTTTGATCCTTTTCGGCGATGGGGATCTGGTTATAGCCAGAGTATCTGTCCAAGAAACAGTAGTATTCGTGTCCAGCTAATCGTTCTAACATCTGGTCAATGAAAGGTAGAGGGAAGTGATCTTTCCTCGTCGCGGCGTTGAGTTTCCTGTAATCAATACATACGCGCCATCCAGTTTGGGTGCGTGTTTGGATTAACTCATTAGCCTCATTAGTTATGATCGTGATGCCAGACTTTTTAGGGACCACATGAATTGGACTTACCCATTGGCTATCAGATATAGGGTAAATTATTCCACTATCAAGGCACTTGACGATTTCTTTCTTTACCACCTCCTTCATAACGGGATTTAATCGTCTTTGTGGGTCTCGGGTTGGTTTGGCTTCATCCATCAGATGTATGTAATGTTCAACAATTAAGGGACTAATCCCTTTGATGTCGTCCATTGTCCAACCAAATGCTTGCCGATTCGATCTCAACACTGCCAAAAGTGCGTTCTCTTGCTCTAAGGCTAGAGAAGCGGATATAATCACTGGCAAAGTCTCATTCTCTCCTAAATATGCATATTTAAGATGAGAAGGTAGCGGTTTGAGATCAAGAATTGGCGGAGAGACAATAGAAGGTGGGATAAGGGAATGATATTCGGACTCCCTAAGAGGTTCAAAACTTGCATAGGATATTGACTCGGAAAGTGCTGCTGACTTTTGCAACGAGTCAACGGGTTCAAACTCTGGGACAGACTCATTGAACATATCCTCACCATGAAGTGGTGCAAGATCAAACGATGTCTCATTAGTGTTGTCGAGATCATCAAAGCAAAGTTCCTCATCCATGCAGCTTTCGGGAGCTATCTCGTGGATGGAACAAACATCCAGCAAATGAGCAGAAGGTTCTGATGGCCGACTTCCTAGCTTGTAAATATTAAGCTCAATTGTCATTTTCCCGAAGGATAAGTTCATAGAACCGTTACGACAATTAATTACAGCGTTAGAAGTTGCTAGGAAGGGTCGACCAAGTATCACCGGGATTTGATTGCGTGGGTTTGCCACAGGTTGTGTATCTAAAACAATAAAGTCCACGGGAAATATGAATTCCCCGACTTTAATTAACACATCCTCTAGTTCACCCCGAGGTTTGGTGATCGATCGGTCTGCCATCTGGAGAGTACAATGGGAAGGTTTCAACTCTCCAATTCCTAACTGCTCGTATACTGAATAAGGAAGTAAGTTAACGTTAGCGCCTAGATCGAGTAAAGCACGATTAATATTTTTACCCCCAATAGAAATAGAGATTGTAGGATAGCCAGGGTCCTTACGTTTCTTTGGTATTTGCTGGGTAAAAGCTGTGCTAACATTACTCGTCATGAAAACCTTCTTGGGCACTTGAGTTTTTCTCTTCCTAGTGCACAAGTTTTTAATGATTCTTGCATAAGATGGGACTTGTTGAATAGTATCTAGGAGAGGAATATTCACGCTAACTTGCTTAAATATTTCCACAATCTTCTCCATTTATGGGTTAGGTCTGTTGACCCTTAATCTGTTTGGAAATGGAGCTTGATCAATAAGTTTTGAGTCCAACATTTGTGGAGAAGATTGTGGGGACAGATTCGATCCCAAAATTGGAGTGGGAATCGACTTAGATAGATTTGGCAAAATGTTCGAGCTTTGGGAAAAACGGAGAATAGGCTGGATGAAGGTGGGAGACTAGACGAATTAAGGGAAGAAGAAGAAGCTGGGGTATCATTGGTGTCACTAACATCAAATTGCTCACCCACTCGGTTATTCAGCACTCTCCCCGGTCTCAACGTAGTAATGGCATTCACATTATGATTGTGTGAGTGGCCAGGATTCGGTAGGGGTTAAGATGGGAGTTTCCCTTTTTTTCTCGCACTCATCGCGGCGTTCAACTGTGCAAGATAGTTTTCTATTGATTTAATACTCTCACCGTGGGAGGCGGAGTCTTTCTTTATGGTATCAATAGAAGACTTCATATCAGTCGACATTTGCATGGAATGTTTCATGAACAAATCCAAAGTTTATGCGAGTGAAGAGTTATCAGTACCGGCCAATTGTGGTGCAGAAGTGTTGGCCGGATTTTGAAAATTTTATGACTGAAAGGGGTGCTGACTTTGTGGTTGTGGTTGCTGTGGAGGAGGTCTTTGATAATTGCTTTGAAACTGATTTTGATTTTGGGGTTGGTTTTGGTTCCAAGCAAAGTTAGGATGATTCCTCCATCCTTGATTGTACGTGGAAGAATAAGGATCGTTTCTACGTCGCTGCTGAAAAGCAGCATTAGTTTGAAACGATGCATTCATAGGACATTCTTCCGTTAAGTGTGAAGGATCAGAACAGCAACCACATACGGTTTTAGGAAGCGTGACCTGATTTAGGGAGACTGATGAGAATTTGTTCTCAATAGCATCGAGTTTCTTCTGTATCGCTGCCATTTCGGCTTTTACTACGATGGAAATATCGAGCTGATGAATACCTCCCCTAGTTGAAGGTGGTCTTATGCTTTCCCACTGCAAAGTGTTTTCAGCGAGATCTTTCAGATATTTCCACGCTTCACCGTCATCTTTAGACATGAAATTGCATTGACACATTGTTTCAAGCATCTGCTTTGTCGCTGGATTAATGCCCTCATATATAATTCGGCACAAAATCCAATCTTTGTATTCCATGATGAGGACATTGGACAAGCAGATCCTTGAAACGTTCAAAGCACTTCCAAAATGGTTCATTGGGAAGTTGGGTGAACTGGTTGATCTCGCTCCTAATATGGGCAGTCTTATGGTTTGGGTAAAACTTCTTAACAAATGCTATTACGAATTCATCCCAATTAGTGATAGAGTGTGCGGCAGTATTATAAAGCCATTTTTCTGCCAAGTCGCACAGAGTGAATGGGAGAAGACGCAAGCGCATAGCATCCCCAGTCAATTATGAAGTACCCATCATTGCGCATACGTTTTCGAATTTAGTGATGAAAATGTACGCGTCTTCCGACTCAAGCCCATGAAATTTGGGCAACAGATTGATGTAGTGGGGTTTAATTTCAAAATTATCCCCGTTAGCTGGTGGAATAGATAGACAAGTGGGAAGTGGACCACGGATAGGATAGCATCTTTCCTGGAGAGAGATGCGCGGTGGATTCTGGACACCTACGGGCAGTGGCAGCGTAGTGTTATAATCTGATGGAGTATCGTCCATCTCGGTTGATATGGTGTGTGGTGGGGGAAAAGAAGATGAAAAAGCACCGACTTCGGAGTCGATAGCAGGAACGCGGACAAGATGGGCACTAGAATCCCGTGTCCAGCAAGCATGCACTAAGCGGGTTTAGTGCAAGTGGCAGCATGTGTGTGATTTAAAAAATTGGTTTGTTTTGAAAAAGTGTGTCGGACATAGACAAATCACACAAAATACACAAACAATTCTAAAACTAAGGTTACCTAGGTCAAGTCTCTAGACCGCTCCTAGACTTCCAAAAGACAAGCCGCAGGATCAATCCTCTAACAGCTCTTTACTACTCTTGTGGCCAGGTAAGTGCCAGTTAAGTGGGAGGTATCCACTATACGAATCACCGAAAATAGCGGGCCTAATTAAGTAACCACTTGCCTTAGACACACTTGCCTAGGCACCACAAAAGTAATGCAGATAAGCGATAAATTACCCACGACCTTCCTTTGTCCTTAATGAGCGCAACAGTCCTTAGAGTCTTGTCTAGATATTTTTTAAATTAATGTAGGGTTGATGCAGATGCTCGGTTTATGATTTGTGGGGCTTAGGAAGGATGATAAAATCCCCACCTAATCTGAATTTTGGTCTTGCCCCTTAAAAATCCGTATTAAAATATGAATTAACAAACCAATTACAAAACTTTGCAAAAAGATTTTTGAGCGGCAAAATTTTGCAAAGAATCCTACAGAAAATATATTTTATTGGATTTCAGAGGAGAGAGAATGAGTTGAAAATTTCACCAGAGAAGTTTGGAACCCTAATTCCTCAATCCCGCCGCGCTTCCGCCGCGAATGTGGCTTATTTGCCGTGGTTCCGCCGCAAGGAAGAGAGATCTGTTTATGAAATTTTTCTCTGTAGCCTTCTGTACTCCTCTGGATCTCGATGAATGTTTCTGTCTTTCTGTTTCCTCAAGTCTGTGACTCCAGATCTCCTTGCAAAATTCACACAATAATCGTTAAATATATAATTTGCAGTTTTGTTTTATTTATGATATTGATCGAATAAGAATTCAACACAAATGTAAGAATAAAAAATTACGCACGTATCCCCGGCAACGACGCCATTTGGTTGATCTATATTTTAAAGAAGTGTTTGTAGTAACCGCAATCAGAACGGTGTCGCGCATAGCTAGACCGAGGTGAGTGCGGGTCGTCCTCAGGGAAACGTCGAATCTTTTAATCTTACTTTAAACGTGTTGAAAAAGAGGAAGAATAGAGTAATAAAGAATAGTGGAAATATGGTTGTAGGATCTAGATCTACGTTAAACATTGATGCAAAATATAGATCTAGATTAACTACGGAGGTAAGTTTATATGAAAAGGGGGCTTGTAGGGTTCATTAGGATTTAGTAGTTATGGATGATTAATTAAAGATTACCCTTTTTATCCGTTAATAAATTTAAAACTAGAACGACAGTGATGCATGTAGATTAGGGTTTCTGGAAAAAGGGTTCCTACTCTTAACCCCTATCTCTACACGGAACTCCATTCATATCTAGCCTTTACCAAAACAATCATTAATCTAATCTCTAATCACGGTCGAGACTAACAATGAATTGGTAGCGCGCCCGATTAGGATGTTAATGATTCTTTAGATAAAGTTTATAAACTTTATAGGACGTAAAAAGAGTTTAGCTATTTTCATCATCCATTAACCTACCCTAATCCTATGAACCCTAACAAGCGGAGAATTACTCGCGCATGTTGGGAGAAAAAGAGATGGAGAGAGAATTCATAATGAAACTACAAAAAATAGAATAAGAAAAAGAACTACCTTTATTAATCAACAAAACTCATTACACTTTGTTTCCTTAGAAAATGATTACAAATACTAGTTTCCTTCTCGATCTCTTTTAAGGAGGTAGATGAACCGTTGATGATCAGCCTGGATGCGTGAGCCGTCTTGGACTTCGTGATCGCGTCGACTTGATGATTTTTCCAAGGGGCTCTCGGTCCTTATTTATACTCCAAAAGCCAGAACCCTAGCTTCCATAATTGGAAACCATCTGTTAAGATTCTACCAACCAAATCCTAGCTCATAAGTCCTCTGCCACGCGGCGGATCCACTACCAACAGGGGGGTTTGGCCGCGGATCCGCGGCCCTATGCTGCGATCCATTGATTTAGTTTTCTGGGTTTTTCTCTTCATGACATGTGGAGATCTCTGGAACCTTTGGAAATTGGAATTCCTTTCTTTGTTTCTGCCAGACTTGATTTCTTAGTTTGCTTTCTTAATTAGGCAGTTTTGCTCTTAACAACTTTGATTCCCTTGATTTTTAGCCCTGAAAAATTCTGCACAATCTCAACAAATAATCTTAGTGGAGTTTTGTTTTATTGAGATATTAATTTCACCATTAAGATTTGGTTAATGGTATCTTTGCATACATTTTCCTACCAAATGTTAATTATAATATATCAACACATGAAAAATAGTATTTTTACAGATAAACCCTCATATGTATCATATATTATAATAAACACCTTTTCTAGTATAGAAATAGTAGGAAAAATGTAATAACAAATGTGCAGTTTTATCAACTGAACACAATACAAAAGCCCGAGCAATTCCAAGCTTTACTCGCCGAAGAAAAGATGAAGGACGAGCTGGAAGAAGTGCACAGAGCCGATATCACCTTCGGCGATGAAGATCTCCTCCCCGGGACGTGCGAGCATAACCGTCCCCTTTATGTCTCCGGATACTGTCATGATATCGAGATAGAAAAAATCCTGGTTGACAATGGGTTCTCCGTCAATCTCCTCAATGTAAGAGTATTGAAGGAAATCTACGTGAGCGTTCAGCACCTCGCTCGTGATAAAATCACCATCTCCGGGTTTGACTCCCAGTCCTTACGGACGCTCGGGTCTGTAATATTGACACTACGCTTTGGGCTGCTTGTCACGGACATCAAGTTTCATGTCATTGACGCCAAGACTTGCTACAACGCTTTGCTCGGCAGGCCTTGGTTACACGAGTACAATATCATCCCTTCTACACAATATCAGTGTATGAAGTATTTCATGGATGGTTTCGAATATACTGTGACAGGGGAACAAAACCCATTCTCTGTGAATAAACTCTGAAAGTACGAAGATGCAAAATACTTCTTACCAGATTTCGAGGACACGGAAAGATGTCACAAACCGAAGAACAAAGCTATCACCACTATTCCGGTCTTCGGGAGTGATACCGAGGAGGAGGAGGAAGAGATAGTTTATTCAGGGCCGCCCCAATGCAACAAGCCGGGACCGTCCACCCCTATTTTGGTCTTTGGCAACGACTCAGAAGATGAGGTCAATACCGTATTCTCTGCTCGGCCATCGATACAAGCCTTCGCTGATGAAGATCAAAGTTTGCAAGTTGCCATGGTTCCGTAAGAGCATTACAAAAAGCTCGATGCACTTGATACCTACAGTGTGCAAGAACTGCAGTCGTTCTACGTCCCTCCCAGGCGAAAAGATGAAAAAGCGATCCTCTTTTATTGATCCGCGGAAACCAAAGTGGAGAAAGAAATCTGGCATGGCGCCGATTCTCCGCTTGACAGGATCCACCCCATCCGTCTGTCCAGATATTACACAGAAGGATTAAGAAGGTTGTTGAGGCGCCAAGGCGTACCTTTCAAACAGACTGCTCGACAAGCTTAGTTCTACAACAGGATCTGGGACGTCTCCGGAACTCAGCAAAAATTGCCCAACGGGAGAATGGAAACGATCGGGCTTGGATATGTTCAATCCAAAAAACGAGAATGATTCCATGGCTGCTATGTCATACATGACTTTGATGAAGAAGAAGATGTTCTGTTAAAAAACGCTAACCCTGAACCAAAACGAGGTCCCGCCATCAAAATACCAAGTCTGTCGTTTGAAGAACAGATGGACAAGCTAATAAGGGAAGCAAGTCAAAAGGTACGGGATGACCATAGCCGCGAAATGGCCATTTACGAAAAAGCCAGGACGCAGCGCCTCTTTTAGCAGGCCGTGGAGAATGACAATGCCTTTTGTCACCAACTTGTCATACAAAAGATCCGGCGTAGAGGCAAAAATAAACCAAAGGATGAAAAAAACGTTCGACAGCATCGTAGCAGATCTAAGAAGCCACGCGATAAAGAATTGAGCAGCCGGGATCCGTCTCTTATAAAGAAGATGGGTCGAGAATATTCTTTTCCCCAAAACAAGACAAAGAAGATATTCAATCTTGTCGTAAAACATCAGATGATGACACTCCCGGAGTCCAAGCACCCCGAACAAGCAAACGAGGTCTCTCATCCCGACTATTGCTCCTATCACCGAGCAATAGGACATCCTCTCGAAGACTGCATCACCTTCAAGAACTAGGTCGAAGACCAATACCAACTCGGCAAGTTCGTTCTATCCAGCAGCTGGTGGGTAACCCGGCCACAGAAGCATGAACCAAAAGCGACGTGCATAGCGAGAGTAGAATCAGATCAACATCGGTCCTGGAAGCGATCTCGCACCTGTCACGTGATAACACTGTCGGAAGAAGAACCCGAGAATATGGATGACCTTTCTTGGTGCTTCGAAAACAATAAAGATGAGTTGATCTTAGAATTTCCACCGGCGCCAAAAGAGTTGGAAGATGGGGTACATACTACTGCAGATGACCTCAGAAAAATCGAATTAGGAACGGCAAATGACCACGGCCGACGTTCGTCAGTGAACTGTTGTCTGAAGAAAAGGAGGCTACGCTTAAGGACGTGCTCATGCAGTATAAAGATTGCTTTTCATGGAACTATTCAGAGATGCCGGGACTCGATCCAGAGATTGCTGTCCACAAATTGGTGATTTCTCCGGACGTCAAACCAATCAAACAAGCACCGAGAAGAATGCGGCTCAAGCTTGAGATGAGCATCAACGCCGAGTTCAAGAAGCTAATCGACTCCGGTTTCATCTAAGAAGTTCAGTACCCTAAATGGATTGCCAACATCGTCCCAGTGATGAAGAAAAATGGGACGGTGCACATATGTGTGGACTTTCGGGATCTCAAAAAAGCTTGCTCAAAGGATGACTTTCCAGTATCGGTCACTGAGCTGATGATAAATAATACGTCCACTCATGAAGTTTCTCCTTCATGGACGGCTCATCAGGATACAATCAGATAAAGATGCATCCTGAGGATCAGAAGCAAACTGCTTTTCGGACCCCTTTGGGTATATTCTGCTACAAGGCGATGCCCTTCGGTCTAAAAAACGCCGGCGCCACATATCAGAGGGCCATGACGAAGATCTTCGATGACCTCATATATGAAATCGTCGAATGCTATATCGACGACCTCATAGTTAAAAGAAAATCATACGAGGAACATTTAAAGCATCTAAAGATCGTGTTTCAGCGCCTTCAGAAATACAACTTGAAGATGAACCCTCTCAAGTGCGCATTCGGAGTTTCCTCGGGTAAGTTCCTAGGATTCGTCGTCCGACACCGAGGCATCGAAATAGACCCATCAAAGATCAAGGCGATCATGGAAATGCCTCCGCCAAGGACTCTCAAGCAATTGCGGTCTCTCCATGGGAAACTTGCATATATCCGGTGATTCATAGCTAATCTCTCCGGCAAGTGCCGTCCTTACAGTCACCTAATGAAGAAGGGGACCCCGTTCGCATGGGATCGCAAATGCCAAAGCGCACTGGACGAAATCAAGCAATACGTACAGAATCCGTCGGTGCTGACTGCTCCAGTCAAGGGAAAGCCTCTCATTCTGTATACAACCGCCCTTGAGGGTTCCTTAGGCGCGCTATGGGTACAAGAGAATGACCAAGGGAAGGAGAGAGCCCTCTACTATTTTAGTCGAGTTCTCCTGGGGGCAGAAAACAATTACTCTCCCATTGAAAAACACTGCCTGGCGTTGATCTTCGCGATAACGAAGCTCAGACACTATGCATTGGCACATGAGGTCCATCTCATGCCAAAGGTGGATCCTCTCAAATATTTGATGTCAAAGGCTATATTAACGGAACGTCTCGCTAAATGGGCCCTGCTCTTAATGGAATTCTCGGTGATATACCGACCCCTCAAGGCAGTGAAAGGCCAAGCCATCGCCGACTTCCTCGCTGAGCATCCGATACCTGCCGATTCTCTATTGAACTGCGAATTGCCCGACGAGCACGCTTTTGACATGATCGACGAAGAGAGAAGAGAGAATGATACCCAATGGGAACTCTATTTCTATGGAGTATCTTCCATGAAGAAGCACAAACAAAGCACCCCCATAATTAAATCAGGGGTAGGCCTCATCTTCGTGACTCCACAAGGAGGGATAATGCGCTTTGCCTTCTCCTTAATAGAGCCGAGGACTAATAATAAAGCCGAATATGAAGCTTTGATAGCAGGTCTTGAGATCGCTGTCGACATGGGAATCGAGAACCTTCTTATATACGGAGACTCCCGGCTGGTCGTTAGTCAAGTAGATGGCGATTATCAAACGTGCAAGCCGGAGTTGGTGAAATACGGCGAGAGAGTGCAGCAACTGCTGACTCAAATCCCTGCCTATGCCTTGGAAAGCATACCGCGTGCGGAAAATGGCAAGGCGGATGCATTAGCCAAGCTCGCTAAAGAACTGGCCGACGAAAACCTCGATGACGTGAGGATCGTTGTGCAAAGCCGTCGGGTTCTCGCACCGGCAGAAATATCTCCGGAATCTTCCGAAGAAAATGGAGCGACCCTACAAATAAAAGACCAGGAAAAAGCTAAGGATTGGAGAGAAGTCTTTATAGACTATTTCAAATACCGTCGAACACCTGAAGATGCGTCGTCAAGACATCAGCTCATGAAACGAGCTCTAGCCTTCGCCTTTGTCAATGATACTCTGTATAAGAGATCATTTGATTCTCTGTGGCTAAGATGCCTGGGACCTGAAGAGGCAAGGAGAGTCGTCCAAGAAACTCACGATGGACTCTGCGGTTCTCACCAAGCCGGGCCGAAGATGAAACTAAAGATCAAAAGGATGGGCTATTATTGGCCCACGATGATCCATGACTGCCTCGAATACGCGAAGCAGTGCCACTCGTGCCAGATTCACGAGGATTTTATCCACCAGCATCCAAATCCACTACACCCGACGGTGGCTAGCTGGCCGTTCGAAATGTGGGGAACTGACATAATCGGCCCCATCGAACCAGCGTCGTCCAGAGGACATCGGTTCATTTTGGCGACAACTGATTACTTCTCCAAGTGGGCAGAAGCAGTACCGCTACGGGAAGTGAAGACGGAGAATATTCTCCATTTCTTCAAGACACACGTCATTTACCGGTTCGGCACTCCGCGATGGATTATCTCCGATAACGGGCTAGCCTATAGAAGCCACAAGATCAGCCGCTTTGCACAACAGTATAACATAGACTGGAGATATTTATCAGTCTATAATCCCCGAGCTAACGGTCTAGCTGAGGCTTTTAACAAGACCTTGACGAAGATCGTGACAAAGACGGTGTCAAGAAATAAGAGGGACTGGCATGAGAGACTGCATGAAGCTCTCTGGGCGTATCCAACTACGTTCAAAACAGCCACGAACACAACGCCGTATGCATTGGTATTCGGCACAGAAGCGGTACTCCCCCTTGAGATAGAATTACCCTCTCTACGAGTGGCGGTTCACTACAAGCTAACGGATGAAGAAAATGCTCACCATCGGCTTGAGGAGCTCGATGCCCTTGATGAAACACGGCTCATGGCGCAACAAAATCTGGAGGCTTATAAAGCAAAGATGACGCGCTCATATGAGAAATTGACCAGGCCGAGAACATTCCGCCAAGGCGAACTCGTGCTAGTGGTCAAAAGACCTATGATCCCCAATCGTGCCAAGCGGGGGAAATTTGAGCCGAACTATGAAGGTCCGTATATCATAGAAAAAGTTTACCAGGGTAGAGCCTATCTACTCATGGACATGCTTGGTGAAAGACCTTTCAGGCCAATAAACGGCCGCTTCCTGAAAAAATACTACGCCTGACGAGTCATGTCCTAGGTTAACGATAGATGACGACGCCTATGTCCGCTCGCTATCTTTCTAAGCCGAAACTCTATAAGTAGTAGCCAACAGCGGACCGAAATGTCCTAAAACTAACGACGGACCTAAATGTTCTAAAACCAACAAAGGACCGAAACGTCCTAAAACCAACAACGGACTGAAATGTCCTTAAACTAACGATGGACCATTATGTCCTAAAACTGGCTATTGACCGAGACGTCGATAAACTACTACGGACCGCAGCATCCCAAGGCTGACATAAAAAAAAGGTATGTCCATAAGCAAAATGGGCACGGATGAAAACCCGAAAGGGCTCCGTGAGTAAAAACAGCAGGGCTACCGGCGAGTTTTGTGAAAACCCGAAAAGGCGCAATCTCGTTAAAAGACACTTGCAAGGTCCTCTCGACCTTGTGAAGAGAAACCACCTGCGTGAGATCCTTACGACTCACAAGGGAGCAACACACTCAGGGATCCCCATGATTCCTAAGGAGAAATTACACTTGCGAGATCCTCATGATTCGTAAGGAGAACCCTCTTATGAGACCCTCAGGGCTCATAAGATTCAAAAGCTTTCTTAAGCCATCACAATATCCAATTTTTCCCTACAAGCCTATCGATATCGACCCTTGTATACAATCCACGGGCGCGAATAAACATTTCCATAACAAAATCCCACCAGAGACTGGGGATATGCTCATATGGTAAAAGACACTTGTAAGTCCTCTCGACTTATAAGGAGAAAAGCACTCTTGTAAGAACTTTACGACTTATAAGAGACCAAACACTTAAGACTCCTCACGATTCTTAAGGAGAAAACGCACCTACGAGATCCCCACGACTCGTAGGGAGAAATACTTTTATGAGATCCTTACGGCTCATGAAGTCAAAAGTCTTAGTCGACAGGATCCTAACCCTTTTCGCTAAGCCGCCTTTGTTCGACATCGACAGAGGCAAATGATGATTCGCTCCTGGCATTATCCCAGTTGTAGTGATGCTGATGTCGAAATAGGTGCCCAATCCCAAACTCGCAGCGAAAAGTCAGCAAGCCACAAATGCATATGAAATAGCCGAAATGATTGGGCAACTTGCAAATCAGCAAGTAAAAATGTATGCATGCAAAATAGCCAAAATGATTGGGCAACTCGAAATAAAAAGCAGCGAGTAATTAAAAACAAATAGCCGAAATGATTGGGCACCGCGAAAAATAGCCGAAATGATTGGGCAATCTTGACTTTCGCGATATAAAAGCTGAAATGATAGAGCATCGCGGAAAGAAAAAGATAAAATGAAACTTTTGCCCTACAGGTGAAATCACATTGATCCCTGTATACAATCCAGAGGCACAAACAAAGAGGGAACCATACCTTCCCACCAGGCTCCATCAGAAAAAGAAGCCAAATCTCGACGATTCACAGCCAGCCTGGGGATTATCTCAATGTTCATTTCATTACAACAGACGTAACATCAGCAAATCGGAGCGGCGGAAAAATTCCCAGTTCCATGACTCGACGATGCACAGACAACCGAGAGTCAACCCCTCCTGGTCTCGTGGAACACGGCTTATGTCAATGTTGACCCCGTGGGAAGCGTCTAGAGCGGATCCTGGTCCTTGCGGAACACGGCTTATGTCAATCCTGACCCCGTGGGAAGTGTCCAGAGCAAATCCTGGTCTCGTGGAACACGGCTTATTTCAATCCTGACCCCGTGGGAAGCATCCAGAGCGGATCCTGGTCCTTATGGAACACGGGCTAATGTCAATCCTGACCCCGTGGGAAGCATCCAGAGCAAATCCTGGTTTCGTGGAACACGGCTTATGTCAATCCTGACCCCGTGGGAAGCGTCCAGAGCGGATCCTGGTTCTTGCGGAACACGGCTAATGTAAATCCTGACCCCGTGGGAAGCATCTAGAGCAAATCCCGGTCCTTGCGGAACACGGCTTATGTCAATCCTGACCCCGTGGGAAGCGTCCAGAGCGGATCCTGGTCCTTGCGGAACACGGCTAATGTCAATCCTAACCCTGTGGGAAGCATCCAGAGCAAATTCTGGTCTCGTGGAATACGGCTAATGTCAATCCTGACCCCGTGGGAAGCGTCCAGAGAAAATCCTGGTCTCGTGGAACACGGCTTATGTCAATCCTGACCCCGTGGGAAGCGTCCAGAGCGGATCCTGGTCCTTGCAGAACATGGCTAATGTCAATCCTGACCCCGTGGGAAGCGTCCAGAGCAAATCCTGGTCCTTTCGGAACACGGCTAATGTCAATCCTGACCCCGTGGGAAGCGTCCAGAGCAAATCCTGGTCTTGTGGAACACGGCTTATGTCAATCCTGACCCCATAGGAAGCGTCCAGAGCGGATCCTGGTCCTTGCGGAACACGACTAATGTCAATCCTGACCCCGTGGGAAGCATCCAGAGCACCTCCTGGTCTGATAGAACACGGTTAAAGTCAATCTTGACCCCGTGGGAAATGGCCAGAGCAACTCCTGACTCCGTGAAATGCGGATAATGTCAACCTCATCCATCACTTACGGGTCCTCACGACTCGTAAGGGAGAAAACTCTTTTGTGAGATCCTTACGACTCTCAAGAGAAAACACACTTAGGAATCCTCACGATTCCTAAGGAGAAAATACACCTACGGGATCCTCTCGACCGGTAGGGAGAAAATTCTTTATGAGACACTCACGGCTCATAAAGTTGAAAAGTCTTAGGTGGCAGATCCCAACCCTGTCTCTTAAGCCATCATTGCCTCGCAGAGAGGTCAAGATAGATTTTCTACAGGCCACACTCTCCGACAAGAAAGGAAACGATCACTTACGAGTCCTCTTGACTCATAAGCAAGAAAAATTCTCTTGTGAGATCCTTACGACCCTCAAGAGAAAACACACTTAGGAATCTTCACAATTCTTAAGGAGAAATTACACCTACGGGATCCTCACGAATCGCAAGGAGAAATACCTTTATGAGACCCTCATGGTTCATAAAGATGGAAAGCCTTAGGAGGCATATCTGAACCTGACTCCTAAGCCATCGCTGTCCTACAAGGAAGTCGAAATAGATTATCCACAAGATGCATTTACTAAAAGGGACACACCATCATGAAGCAAAATATGTCTTTTATTCATGAATCAAAATGAATACAAAGTACAATTTATGAAAGAACCAAAAAAAATACTCTCCTTCAGGAGTATGTATAAAAGAAGAATAAAAAATATATAATTCTTCAGGCCGGCGGACGATTCAATAGATTTTCTAATTCATCCTTTTTTCGCTGGGCCTCGACCTCATGATTCATTATCGCTAAGAGACGGGTCTCCGCTTGAGACTGCTGAGCCTGATATAAGGAAAACCGATTTTCAAGCTCTTTTTCGGTAACCTTATGAGCTTCGACCATTTCGCGAGTGAAAATGACTGTTTTATCAATGGCTACCACCTCTCTGATAGCTTCTTGAAACACCTGCCAAAGTTCGTACGCCCGAGTGGTCTTGGCCGTAAGATTAGCTTGAAGTTCCCCCAGTGCAGTTGAAGCCAGCTTCCTCTCTAAAAAATTTCGGCTAATCTTCTTCTTGCATGACAACATATTTGCGGCGCACCGTTCGATCAGCCCCCGCAAGCTCGTCTTTGGAGCTACAACCTCTGAGGGAAGACGCGAGCACTCAAGGCTATGTATACAAGCCTCAATTCGACGACAATACTCGACCTAAAGCAAGCACAGAATATGGGAAGCAGCAAGGAGAGTCTTAGATATGTATCCTATCAAGCGTGCACTCGCAACTATATGTCTGTTTAAAAGGAAATGATACCCAAAACACTGATGTGTAGGCAACATAACGATAGTGTTCGCACTTAAAGAAAATTCCCATGGGAAAATATAAAAACTCATCTACACAAACAAGACGCACGTATGAGCATACGAAATACATAAAAATTCAACAGAAAGCATGCAACAACAAATGATAAGAAGAATACGTTAATTTAAACCTACTACACTACCGGTAAAAGGTCACCAAATAAAGGATCAGTGGTACAAGGGTTAACAAAGCAAAATACAAGGTTTTCTAGCTCCCTCTCTGCCTTCTCCAGCACGTCGAAACGACGATTTTCGTGAGGAGTTGCTTCCCACCGATTGGCGCCATGTTCATCTGCAAAAGCAGACATAATAGCCCACCGGGCTCTTATCTGGCCCAACAGATGAACCGAGCAATCTTTTAGAGCCTGGGTAATCAAGCATGCCTCATAGAAACACTGGAGCTTGTCTTCGGCCGCATCAAGGATCGCCAGGGTCATCTCTGCTGGGTGAGGAGGGATGTCATCAAGCACGGCAAGAAAGATCGTCCGAAGCTAAATAGAGCCTATTGGAAGAGGAGATCCCCTGTGAATCAGGAGTTCATACGTCACCGCGTCACATTCGGCATCAGTGAGAAGGGGATCCACTAGTCGCATAGCAAAGCGAGGAATCATCTCCTCAACGGGCACTTCCCATGGTTGTCGACGGACATGAGGGCGGTTGCAAGCCATAACACTTAGTTGTTTTCTCAAGATTACTACCCTAAGTTATAAATGGATTTCTCTGTGAAGAGAAAAAGTAACGCATGGATCCAGGTTATAAAGGGGAGCATTCGATGTTGTACACAGAAAATATTTCATGGTGGAACTATTTCCAAGCCCCAGAAAAAGGAATGGCATTGGAAATCAAAGTGGTGGAACTGTTTCCAAGGCTCCCTTTCTGCATTCAATGTTGTACATAGAAAATATGGCATGGGAAATTAAACACCCATCAATAGAGCCCCACGTGCAGGGCACGTGAGCACCAACCTTGGCATGTACTGAAAATTAAAACAGTGTCACGCGTGAATAACACGTAGGTGGATGCCGATGTGAGATCAAAATCCCCAACAGTGCCTCACATGCCAAACACGTGAGCAGCAGCAGCAATATGACAAAAATTCATAAAGAAGGCATGCAAACACAAAAGGGGAAGGAAAGACTTATCATTCATACTTTGAAAGTTCGTACAAAAATAAGAGAAAATGTTACAATGGTAAGACATCAAATCCGGGACACGGATTGAGGAATTCAAAAGTAAGGCCATCTAAAATGTTTCTGGCCTCTCTGGCCATTCTCGTGTGCTTCCTCTCTCTTGCAAGTGTCGGGATCTCCGCTGATATCCTCCACCCTCCGATAGGCAGAGAGTATCGCCGCCTGTTGGAAAGCTTGATGCAGAATATCAACAAGATTGTTTCGCCTTTTCTTTGAGATTAGACCCATCAGATACACTGAGTGTACTTTATCTTCGGCATCATCCAAAGCCTTAAGCGGCATGCCTGCATAGAATAAAGGAAGTGCTTCCTAGATCGCCCTTGTTCCCCTCCGAACGGCGGCCGAGACGCGGGACGTCTCACCTGAGGTTCGGGGCAGATGCTAATTGGTGCTATCCGTGCATCTCTCCGAAGATGCCAAGTTGATTTATGGCACCGTGTATCGAAGGTCTGAACGGATGCGTCCGATGTAGCAGACTTCGTCAGATTCCCCCTCGCTTGAGGGGTTTTTTGATTGTGGGGACGCTCTTCCCTGCAGGCGCAAGCCCCTGCAGTTAATTACGCTACCGCGTCGCGGTAACAACTTTCTCCTTCTCCAGATGGTCACTTCGTGTCGTGTGTGTTTATTTTATGTTTTGTTGCCCGTGGATTGTTTACGGAGACCGAGTTATGTCGTCGCCCGTAGGGCGTGGACTAGTCCAAATCCGTATTATCTTAGATTTGGGTTTGGGGGTTTGGTTTGAGGATACGTTAGCCATATTTAAGGCCAAGATCAACTCAAACGTTTGTTAAGGATACGTTAGTCTAACCTGAGACTAAGATCAACTTAACGGGACCGTTTAGATCCGACAAAAGAGCATTTGGGCTCCATTGTTCCAGTTTAGGGACATAGTGGTCCATTTAATATATGGCCGTCGGGACCCGTCACCTCTCTGACGACGTTGAAGGATTACAACGACAGATGTCAGAGGAGTTCAGAGATGTACCCTTGAACCAAAGTTGATTGGGGGATTTATAGTCCAATTTGGGACTAAAGTCTGTTTGAAGGTTTAAGGATACGTTAGCCATATTTGAGGCTAAGATCAACTTAAACGGTTGTTAAGGATACGTTAGTCCAGTTTGGGACTAAGATCGACTTAACGGGATCATTTAGATCCGACAAAAGAGCATTTGAGCTCTATTGTTCCAGTTTAGGGACATAGTGATCCATTGCCAATTTAGGGACATGGTGGTCCATCTCCAGTTTAGGGACATGGTGGTCCAATGGTAGTTTAAGGACGCATAAGTCCATGGGTTTAATGACCCCACAGTCCATATGGGTGTGTTTAAGGACGCATTAGTCCGTTAGTTTAAGGACGCATAAGTCCGCAGGTTTAAGGACCCCACAGTCCTTATCTTGGTTTAAGGACGCATAAGTCCATGAGTTTAAGGACCCCACAGTCCGTGTTGATGTGTGGTTGTCGGGACCCGTCACCTCTCTGAAGACGTTGAAGGATTACAACGACAAATATCAGAGGAGTTCAGAGATGTACCCTAAACCAATGAGTTGGTTGAAAGAGCAGATGTGCTCAGTTCAAGATGATTTGAGGACTTATGGCCAGTTTGGGCTAAGTCCAATTATGTTTGAAATATTGGCCCTCTGTTGGTCCATTGAAGGAGAGGCTTTGCCTCTAGAAACTTAGCCAATTGGGCTAAAGCTAGTGTTAAACACTAAAGACCAACAGTGTTGAACACTGGGAACAGAGTTTTCAAATTAGTGTTAAACACTAAGCAAATCAATGTTAAACACTGCCAATAGAGTTTTCCAAATTAGTGTTAAACACTAAGAAAATCAGTGTTAAACACTGAGGACAAAGTCTTCAGATTAGTGTTAAACACTAAGGAGAGAGGGGTCACGTGTGGACACGTGAGAGCGCCCTGATTCCCTTTATTTTATTCTGCAGATCAGTGTTTAACTCTTTTAATTCTGGCGGCCATCACGTGTGAGCACGTGATGAAGGCCCCCGCTCTGGTCTGTTAGAATGCTCATTAGGGGTCATGTGGTAGCACGTGAGGGCGCCCTCCCTTCGTTTGTTCTGCTGAGAAGATCGCATCTTTGGGAGCATCACGTGTCATCCCGTGACGGGTGTTTGAATGGAGTATGTTAAAGCCTCTGCCAAGGGTCACGTGGGTCACGTGAGGCACTGCCTCAAAGGGCTTTCTGTAGATCTTTTGGGGGGGTCACGTGGTGACACGTGACCCTGCTTTTCTGTAGTTGTTTAGAAGATCTGTTAATCCCTTTCAGGAATTAAATTCCTCATAGGGTTGAACCCTGGCAATAATTTCAGAGGAATTAAATTCCTAGTTCCTTTTGAAGAGTTGAACTCTGAATTTTCTGTAGGAATTAAATTCCTCATATATGTGAAGAACCGAATAGGGTTAAACCCTAATAAAAGCTTTAAGGAATTAAACCCCCACTCTCTGTTAGAGAATTATTCTGGGGAATAAGATTAAGGGAATTAAATTCTTGTTGTTTTAACAGAAATAAGTTCTTAACTAGGGTTAAACCCTGATTCTTTTCATTATGAAGGAATTAAATTCCCATAACACAGGGTCAAACCCTAATTTTATTTTGAAGGAATTAAATTCCTATAGTTCTGTGAGAATTAAATTCTCGTGCTTCCATTCCCTCTCTATGCTTTGGATCTGCATGGCAGGATCTCAACCCATTGAGAATTAAATTCTCAACTCAAGGGGAGATGTGCACTTTACAGATCCTCCATCAAAGAGAGAAGAAATATGTCCTTCTGTTTTATATCAGAGTTAAACTCTGTTGAGAATTAAATTCTCTTTTCTTTCAATGAAACCTTCCCTTTCTTACCTAAGGTTTTCTTTTGCAGAAGATCCAAATTCCTCTAAAGTATCCAGGCTCTCTCTCTTTTCTTCCCTCTGCATATATTTCCTTCTCTTGTGTGTCTCTTGGCTCCTATTTATAGGAGAAACAGCCGAGTCAATTAGTTTTGGTGGATCTTTCATTAGGAGATTTGATTTGTATCCATCATTCGTTTTGGACCTCTTTGGATTATTAGGTGAATTTTACTCACCATTGGATTTTAAATCCAGAGATTCTCCTCTGTTATTTTGGTTAGATTTTACGGGGAAATCTTTCCAAATTCGAGATTTTCCCATAGTTAGATGATATTTAATCATCTTTAATTCAATCGGTTCCTTTTGGAAAGATTTGAGAGGTGTTTTCTCAGAATTTAATTCTGTTAACAAATGGGCTTTGAAGTCGGTCACGTGTGGCCACGTGACCCTTGATCACGTGTGGGCACGTGACCACTTTGGAACGAGCCTTCTTCTTTCTTTTTGCGCTCTATCTTCTGGTTGCTGCTTAACCATCACGTGCCATCACGTGACCCCTGGTCACGTGTGAGCACGTGACCCTCGTCTGGACTCTTTTTCTTGATTTAACCGGAGAACAAGTCTGCTGCTTTTGAGTATCACGTGCCAACACGTGACCCTGGTCACGTGGGAGCACGTGACCTCTTCTGAAGCCTTTTCCTTGATTTGATCAGGGAACCGGTTTGCTTTTGAAGCCGCTTTTAATTGTCACGTGCCAACACGTGACCTAGATCACGTAGGAGCACGTGACCCTTTCTGAAGCCCTTTTCTTTGATGTAGTCGGGAAGCTGAATTTGCCTTGCCGATGCTTTTAGATGTCACGTGCCAATACGTGACTGCTGGTCACGTGTAAGCACGTGACCCTTTTCTGAAGCCTCTTCCGTGGGCTTTCCTGATTTTAAATCAGGAAACAAATGCCCCCACAGCGTTGTTCTCACGTGTCCGCACGTGAGTGCAACGCTGTCACCTTTTGCGACCGTTGGATTCCTTTAGGGATTTGGGAAGATGAAACGTTTCCATCACCCCCCATAAATACTGGGGTCATTTCAGAGACGCCTCCACTTTGTTCATCTTCTTCCTTGCAAACTTTTTCTGAGAATTTAATTCTCTTCTTCCAGAGCTTAGTTCTATGCCTTTAAACATTTTCAGATTTTAACTCTGTTTAAAAGGACTCTTCCTCCTCAGGTAATGTTCTTGGACAAACAGCGAACTTCCACATTCCTTTGGATTTTAAATCCAAAACAAGGGTTTTTACTCTTTTTTAACAAGGAACCCAATTTTCTTCAAGTTTTTCCATAAGAACAAGAAACCACCTAACCTTCGAATTGTAGATCTCTTAGGGTTTAGATGATCTTTGGGGAGATGATGATGGCGTTTCAACTCCATGGAACTTAATTCCATCCAAAAATGTTTCTGGGAATTTAATTCCCTTCTCTTAATAAGGAATTTAATTCCAATGAAGAACTCAGTTTCTTCACACGGAGGCTTCTTGGGGTCTCTTCACCCGAGGTTGTCCTTCTGCAATTAATGCAACAGGAGCTTTGTAATGATGTCTTCTATGGGAATTTAATTCCTTTGATCTTGTTGGATCCATTGTAGAGCCCGAGGCAGATCCTGTTGGGGGGAATGTATAGGGTTACCATTCTTTATTAAATGAGGATATCCCCTTTGTTTTATTGTAACTATTTGGTCTCATTATTAATGAGCCGTCATCCGGATTCTGTGGGGCCCATGTGTTTTGTAGCCAATAGTCCCAGAAAACTCTGTTGTTGCTTTCTTTATCTAGTCTTCATGTTCATGCATGGATATATATCGCTGACTTTGCTTTTAACGGTCTCCTTTTATTGGATTTCAGGTGCGATGGCTTCTGTTCCGTGCTTTCCCTTTTCTCGCTCGGAGGCTGCTTTTCCTCAGTCGCCATCTGATGAGGAAGCGATGGCGATGATCCGGGCCCATGACCCGAACTGTACCAACCTTCTTCAATGGGGATCTTGGTATGGTCAGATTATTCAGGGTCGCCGGAGTTTTCTTTGCGCGGTACCGACGGAGCCCACTTTCCCATTCTTACCGATGGATCCTCCGAGGACGGTTTTTGCTGTGGAAATGCCCAACTGGACTCCAACGGGGAGGCTCGAGCCTTCGACGACCGGTATTCCGAACCATCCGATCCCGGCCAAAGACAACTTGGGGCGGCGTATCTGCCAGGGTGAAGCCCACCCGTGGGGGCAGATCTATAAGATAGGGCTCACTCCCCGACACCCTACGGGCTATCTTCTCTGGGCTCGCTACATCCTTGCCACCCATCGTGCGCGGCTGCAGAAGGTCGGGCTTTATCAGGCAATATACGCGTCACTCTTCCATTATAAGTCCCCGCATGTCTGGTGGGTTAAGACGTTTTTGAACCAATGGAATCTTCCCACCAACACTTTCATTCTAGGAGATCGCGAGGTCTCGATCTCTCTTGCAGAATTTTATGAAATCTCGGGATTGCCAATCAGGGGTGCACTGTATGAGGAGTTGTTGCCTCCTGACGAGTATGTCTTTGAGCCCGAGTCTGCACCGGCTGACGGCTTGTCTGTTGAGAACGCCATTCGCCACAAGCGTCCCAGTTTGATCAAGGCGCTAGGTATCTTCGGCCGATTGTTCACCGAATCCGAAGAGCAGGGTGTTACTTTCAAGAGCTTCATTGCTTGTTTCCTTCGCGAGGAGGTCGTGTCGAAGACAGCTCCGAAGTTCGCCAACATTAGAGACCCCTTTGGGTTTGGTCCGAAGAAGCTGCCGACCACCGAATCGGATCTACCTCAATACTATATCCCCATCATGTCGCCGGTGTCTTTTGAGTCCATTGCAGCACCCGGTATTGACGAGGAGACGTTCTTCGTGGGGTTTGTCAGTGTCTGGCTTAGTTGGTTTGTCATCCCCATGCATCGTCGTTTTATGAGGGCTTCGGTTATCTACCCGGCTCATTGTATAGCTGAGGAGACGCGGTTGGCCGTCGGTATCCCGGCGTTGGCGCATCTTTATCATGGGTTGGGCACCGCAGCTAATACCTCTACTCCTGGCGTAGATGTGGTAAACTTTTCACTTCATTATTTCACGTCCTGGATCGAAATGCACGTGTTGGGGGCTTTTGCCATGCATCAGAGGCCCTCATTTTACGATGCCTACCCCTTTCCACGACTTATGCGATTAGTGGATCTCAGTTCGGGGTTATTCGGGTGCTGATTTCTCCTTACGCTGCCGCTGGCGGGATGGTTTTTAATGATTGGGTCTTGTCTACTCCCTCAGGTCCAGTTCAACAACTCTAGGATCTGTCAAAAGACAACGCACCTTCTTTGAAGCCCCGGGAGGCCGCGCACTTGTATACAATTAGACCGGGCTACTTGGTGTTTCGCCAGGACAGTGCAGCTCTTTTCATGCGGTACAATCCGCATCGATTCGCCCGACAACTTGGATACAACCAGGGTGTTCCTTTCGAGGCTTTTATAGTCGCCCCAATCCCTTCGCTCGATGCCGTTCGCGATGCCGCTCATCATTTCATGAGGCTAAACACTGGCTCCCACTTCATTGTACCTGAAGCTGAATACCTGCCCCGGTGCGTGGGCGCGTTTACGGGTTGGTATCTTCATCGGGTCAGCCCAATCATTCTTGAGGAAAGGAGGGTGCTTCTTGGCCACGATGCCCCTCCTCTGGTTCCAGGAGCTAAGCTGCGACCGAGGGCTCCGGTCCGCTTCCCTCTAAGGGATACCGGCACTGCGCTCGTCCCAGGAGAATCGGAGGTAAACCTTACTCCAACGGCTGGTATGCCCCTGGGTTCCCGCTCGCGAGGTGGAAGGGCCCCAGTAGTAGCACCACCGCCTGTGGCAGCACCGCCCCCCGTGGCATTGACAATGACAGTGTCATCCTCGGTCGTGGCACCGGGCGAGGGTAATAGAGATGAGGGCGTCGTAGGCGATGTGGGTCAGCGCCGCCTTAAGGCTTCGCGAGGGAGGAAACGGTCATCCTCGGCGACCGGCTCTGGGTCTAAGCGGCGGAGGAAAGCGGCCACCAATTTGCTCGATTCTTTGGCGGAGTCTGAGCCTACACTTGAAGACGAACCGTTGGCCCTGCAAGAGTCAGACGCTGGACTTCCTTTCCCGAGTTCGGCCGATGAGGAGGCCGCACAGTTGGCTGAGGCCATACGGCGTTCCAAAGACGTGTCTCATAACGCCAGGGTTCCGAAGAAGTCCTATCCCGCTGTAATCTTTTACGAAGACCCTTCGTGGATTCGGCGGCGATTTATCGGACCTTTGAAGGAATGGGGGGAGAGGGCTTTGAAGCAGGCCGCTTCAGAAGATGCAGCTGATGCACTTTCTTTATGGACCGGTGGTCATGAGTCTACCCTTGAACCCCGGCGAGCCCACCTCCTTGAGAAGGAGTAGCGGCTTGAAGAAGCCATATTGAGGGCTTCTTTGCGTATAGGTACGTTGTGCTCCTTTTGTAGTCTTTCCGATTATTTATGCCCGTGCATATGTATCATTATTTTTATTCGAATCGTGCAGAATCTTCGACGTTGGGGGAGCTCTCTACGGGCCCATTAAAGCTAAAGCCCGCCGGAATTCTCAATGAGGCCTTGCTTGATGTGGAGGGGGCTGATGAGGCTGCTCCTCTCATGGTAGAGCCTCCAGCAGCGGTTCTTGATCAGGGAGCGCTTGCCCCTTTAGGGGAAGCTCCTTTGGAGGTCGCCGCCCCAATGACCCTTACTGAGGGCGGCTCAGAGGCTGGAAGAGAGGTAGTTGGGACTACTCTTCCTTTGTTGAATCCTGACGTTATGGCGGAGACCGTTGAAGCTGCTATCCCCCCGGCTCAGAATGGGAGGAGCGTTGAAGGTAACCCTCTGCGTTTCAATTTGGCAACCCTTTCATAGACTAAACTCTTTTATCTTTCCCAGAATTGCGCGGTTTGGCGGCCACTATCGCTGATCTGTCGCCTCGACAGTCATTTCAGCGTTTATTGGAGATGGCAGCTCCGCAGGCGATCTCCCCTCAGCGTATTGTCCTTTCCTCCGGGCAAGGTTAGTGTCATTCGCCATTTTTTCTTTTACCATAGCATTGTTACTATCTTGCGAAATGACGTTGATGTCTCTTATAGTTTTGGAAGCTGACGATGAGGTCGAGGTCGTTGAAGGGCCAGGGGAACCTTCGGCTCCTACTTGCATGACTGTCGGTGAGTGACATTTTATTATAATCCCGTTCGTTCTGTGCTTAAGAATTTTACTAACATTTGTCAAATTTGAACAGCCCTGCCAGTCTTCATGGCGTTGGAATCGCGCATCGTGATGCCGCCCGGCCCTTACGCTTTGCGGGCTTCAGAACGCTTGGCCCAATTGAGCCTTGTCTCCCTATCATCTTTCGTCGCGGAGCTCCGTGCTGGTAGCGCGACCACGGCCGAAGCGTTTTCCGCTGAAGCTAACGGCTCTCTTCCTTTTTTTGCCACCTATTATAGCGAGGAGGTGGTGCGGGTCTGGGTGGAGTTCTGTAGGAAGGTGGAGGCTTGTTTGCACGCTCTTGAATGTTCTCGCCTTTCCTCGGAAGCCGTGGCTGCAAAAGCGGAGTTGCGGGGTCTGATAGCACGATGTGCGGCCAACATGACGTCATGCGAGAAGAGGCTTGGCCGCAAGTTCTCGGAGAGGGAGTTGGCTTCTAAGGCGCTGAGCGAGCTTCAGGCCAGCCTCACAGCCAAAGCCAACAAAGCATACGAACTCTGGCGGGTGCTTCAGGAGTCCATAAAAGAGGTGGTGGCTCTCGATAAAGCTGCCACGTTCACTCGTGAGAAGGTCGAGGCTCATAAAGCCACCGAGAAAGAGCTCGAAGCTCGGCTTGCTTCGTATCAAGCTCAGCAAGCTCAGGCGGAGGCTCGTCTTCTGGAGATCTTGCGTCATGAAGCCGTGGCTCAGCAACAGAACGATGAGCTGGTAAAATTACTGCACCGCCCGCCGGCTTGAGGACTTGTATCTTTTCTCCTTTTTTTTTGTACATACTCATGAATGAGAGTATCTTTCTTTTTTGTTTCTTTCATGAATTATACTTTGTATCCATTTTGGTTTATGAATAAAAGATACATTTTTCTTCTCAATGGTGTGTCCCCTTTCATTGAATGCATTTGCGGACAATTTATCTTGATCTCCTTGCAGGGCAACGATAGCTTAGGATTCAGGGTTAAGATCTGCTTCCTAAGACTTTTGCACTTTATGAGCCACGAGGGTCTCATAAAGAGTTTGTTCTCCCCATGAGTCGAGAGGATCCCATAGGTGTAAGTTCTTCTTAAGAATCGTGAGGATTCTTAAGCGGGTTGTCCCTTGAGAGTCGTAAGGACTTCACAAGAGAGTTTTTCTTCCTTACAGGTCGTGAGGACCTATAAGTGCTGGATGTGGTCGCCCTCGTCCGTGTTTCACGGAGTCAGGGGTTTCCCAAGGCATCGTAGTTTAAAGACATCGCGGTCAAGGTTAAGGACCTCATAGTCCGTGGATTTAGGGACTCCACAGTCCGATGTTTGGTTGCAGGGACCCGTCACCTCTTTGAAGACGTTGAGGAATTACAACGCCACGTATCAAAGGAGTGAAGAGATGTACCCTTAAACCAAGGCAGAATCCGTAGGGAATCGGGGTGGTTGATCGTTAGTTTTAAGACATCACGGTCGAGGTTAAGGACATCATAGTCCGTGGATTTTAAGGACTCCACAGTCCGGTGTTTGCTCTGGATGCTTCACACGGGTTCACTGCCGTGCTTGGCGAGGACCAGGCTCCGCTCTGGGCGTTTTCCGCAGGGTCAAAGAGTGACGTTATCTGCGTTCCACGTAACCAGGAATTTTGCACTAGATGCTTCACACGGGTTCACTGCCGTGCTCGGCGAGGACTAGGCTCCGCTCTGGATGCTTCACACGGGTTCACTGTCGTGCTCTGCGAGGACCAGGATCCGCTCTGGACGTTTTCCACGGGGTCAAAGAGTGACGTTACCCGCGTTCCACGTAACCAGGAATTTTGCACTAGATGCTTCACGCAGGTTTACTGCCGTGCTCGGCGAGGACTAGGCTCCACTCTGGATGCTTCACACGGGTTCACTGCCGTGCTCTGCGAGGACCAGGATCCGCTCTGGACGTTTTCCACGGGGTCAAAGAGTGACGTTACCCGCGTTCCACGTAACCAGGAATTTTGCACTAGATGCTTCACACGGGTTCACTGCCGTGCTCGGCGAGGACTAGGCTCCGCTCTGGATGCTTCACACGGGTTCACTGCCGTGCTCTGCGAGAACCAGGATCCGCTCTGGACGTTTTCCACGGGGTCAAAGAGTGACGTTATTCGTGTTCCACATAACCAGGAATTTTGCACTAGATGCTTCACACGGGTTCACTGCCGTGCTCGGCGAGGACTAGGCTCCGCTCTGGATGTTTTCCACGGGGTCAAAGAATGACGTTATCCGCGTTCCACGTAACCAGGAATTTTGCACTAGATGCTTCACACGGGTTCACTGCCGTGCTCGGCGAGGACTAGGCTCTGCTCTGGATGCTTCACATGGGTTCACTGCCGTGCTCTGCGAGGACCACGATCCGCTCTGGACGTTTTCCACGGGGTCAAAGAGTGACGTTATCCGCGTTCCACGTAACCAGGAATTTTGCACTAGATGCTTCACACGGGTTCACTGCCGTGCTCGGCGAGGACTAGGCTCCGCTCTGGATGCTTCACACGGGTTCACTGCCGTGCTCTGCGAGGACCAGGATCCGCTCTGGACGTTTTCCGCGGGGTCAAAGAGTGACGTTATCCGCGTTCCACGTAACCAGGAATTTCGCTGATTGTATCTGCATTTCACGGGATGGAGGTTTGACTGCTGGCGATATGTATACCACCGAGCCATGGAACTGGGAGTTGCCGCTGTTCTGCTTAGCTTGAAGTTGTGTCTGTCGTTACGAGACGAGTGTTGGGATGATCTCTAGGTCGCTTGTGACCCGTCGAGATTTAGCTTCTTTCTTTGGTGAAACCTGGGGGGAGGTATGTTCCCTTTTTTGTTTACGCCCTTGGATTGTGTACAGGGTGTGATGGAACATCACCTGTAGGGTATAAATTAAAACTTTTTTTTTTATTTTATTTCTCTTTCCGCGATGCTCTATCATTTCAGCTTTTATATCGCGAAGGTCGCGATTGCCCCATCATTTCGGCTATTTTTCGCGGTGCCCAATCATTTCGGCTATTTATTTATTTTCTACTCGTTGCTTTTTATTGCGAGTTGCCCCATCATTTCGGCTATTTTTCATGCATACATTTTTACTTGCTGCTTTTTATTGCAAGTTGCCCCATCATTTCGGCTATTTCGTAGGCATGTGTGGCTTGCTAGCCTTTTCGTCGCAAGCTTGGGTTTTAGACACCGATTTCGGCATCAGCACCGCTACAACTGGAATATTGCCAGGAGCGAATCATCATCTGCCTCTGTCGATGTTGAACAAAGGTGGCTTAGCAAACAGGGTTAAGGGTCCTGTCGACCAAGGCTTTTGACTTCATGAGCCGTAAGGGTCTCACAAAGGTATTTCTCCCTACAAGTTGTGATGATCTTGCAGGTGTATTTTCTCCTTAGGGATCGTGAGGATTCCTAAGTGTATGTTCCTCTGTAAGTCGTAAGGATCCTACAAGAGTGTTTTCTCCTTATGGGTCGAGAGGGCCTACAAGGGTTGCTCATTATATGGACATATCCCTAGTCACAGGTGTGACTTTGCTGGGGAAATGTTTATTCGCGCCCGTGGATTGTATACAAGGGTCAGTATTGAGCCCCTTGTAGGGCAGTATCGAAGGTTGTGGGGGATTTTCTTAAGAACAGGTTTAGGTTTCTGTAACTTAAGACTTTCAAATCTCATGAGCCGTGAGGGTCCCATAAGAGAATTCTCCTTACGAGTCGTGAGGATCTCGCAAGTGTATTTTCTCCTTAGGAATCGTGGGGATCCCTAAGTGTGTTGCTCCTTTGTGAGTCGTAAGGATCTCACGCGGGTGTTTTCTTCTTACAAGGTCGAGAGGACCCTATAAGTGTCTTTTAACGAGGTTGCGCCCTTTCGGGTTTTCACAAACACTCGCCGGTAGCCCTACTGTTTTTACTCACAGAGCCCTTTCGGGTTTTCATCCGTGCCTATTTTGCTTATGGACATACCGTTTTTTTTCTTTTTTTTTCTTTTTTCTTTTTTTTTTTTTTTGAACGAGGTTGCGCCCTTTCGGGTTTTCACACTCACTCGCCGGTAGCCCTGCTGTTTTTACTCATAGAGCCCTTTCGGGTTTTCATCCGTGCCCATTTTGCTTGTGGACGTACCGTTGTTTTTTTTTTACCACGTCAGCCTGAAGATGCTGCGGGTTGGGAGTAGTTTAACGATGTTTCGGTCATTTGCAAGTTTTAGGACATTGCGGTCCGCCGTTAGTTTAAGGACGTTTCGGTCCACCGTCGCCGTATTTGAGACGCATCTCTAGTTTACTGACTTTTCGGTCTATGGGACATTCTCTATGACTGAGCATGATGCCCCCGGCATATCCATCTTTCTCGAAGCATGTGGTTGTGACGGGTTTACTTTCCACTTTTCGGGCAGCGCGAACTTGCCTTGTTGGTATTGGTCTTCAACCCAGTTTTTGAAGACGTAGCAATTTTCGAGTGGGTGACCCATTACTCTGTGGTAGGGACAATAGTTAGGATTGTTAACGTCACCTGGTTGCAATGGACGTTTTGGATCTGGCAGAGTGATGAGCCCACTGCGCACTGCTAGCTCGAACAATTTCTTTGTTTTATCTTTAGGAAACGAGTAAGGACGTTTCAACTTCTCATTGAGGTATTGCGGCTTGTTGTTTTGACCACAAAACGGTTTCGGGTTACTCGGCTGTTGTTGAGTGTTGGCAACAAAGGCCGTTTTTTCCTTTTCCTTTCTCATTTCGTTTGCTCCGTCGTTTGCGGGTCCGAGATTCTTTCCGGGTAGCGTGAGATTGTACGGCTGAACGTTCTCGCAACTCTCCAATTCTTTTGTTTCAGAAATGAATTCCTTGAAGAGAGGATTGAGGGCAGCTTCTTCGTCAGAATCGCTTCCAAAGGTGAGAACTCGTGATCCCCCGGGCTCGTCCTTATGACAATTGCCGGTAACTCTTTTATGCTCATCTGTCGTATTTTTTCGCTGTCTACGAGCTTCACGCTTTATTCTATTGACGTGTTGTCTATGAGCGACATATCCTTGCCACCAACACTTAAAGGAGTTGCAGTCTTTAGTAGGATGTGCGATCCTCTGATGATATAAGCAGAAGTTGGGGTGTACGTCCGTTTCATCAAAATGTATACCACCAGGAGAATTTTCTCTGAAAGAGGGCGGCCTCATTCCCATTGATATAGATTTGGCGAATCGTTTCCTTGTCTTGATCCTGCTTTCATTTGCGGCGGATGTACTTTGATCTGGTGGGAGTGTTTCGACCCTTTTGTCCAGTCGCCGGCGTTTGGCCTTTTCAAATATGGCCATCTCGCGCTCCCGATCAGCTTTACTTTTTAGACGAATCTCATCTAGAAAAGTGTCGATCATTTCGTCTGACGGCCACACGAATTCCGGCTCAGGCTCTGCCCCCAGTTTCTCAGTGCAAGGAGTTTTTTCATCGTCCGTAAATGAGTGGGAGATCACGTGGCAAGTTGCCCCCGGTGCGTCCGTCTTCTTTGGAGTGTGCGGCTGTGATGGGTTTACTTTCCACTTTTCAGACAGCGTGAACTTTCCTTGTAGGTACTGATCCTCGATCCAACCCTTAAAGACGAAGCAATCCTCGATCGGGTGACTTACCGTTTGGTGGTAAGGGCAATAATTGGGATTATTGAGATCGTCTGGCTGCAACGGACGTTTTGGACTCGGTAAATTGATGAGTCTGTTGCGCACTGCCAGCTCGAACAGTCTTCTCGTTTTGTCCTGAGGAAACGAGTAAGGACGTCCCAGTCTCTCCTCGAGGGATGGGCGTGGACGCATATTGTTTTGACGGACAACCGGATTTAAGTTGCTCGACTGTTGTTGAGTATTAGCGACGAAAGTTGCTATCCCTTTCCCCTTTTCATTCCGAGGGTCCGTCTTTGAAGGAGATGATCTATGATCCATCTGATCCATTTGGGCCAACTTGTCAATCAAGGCCTGGAAAGTAGTTGGCTTAAAGAACATCATGAATTGGGAGATGGCCGCTTGAGGGTCGAGAGTACCCACGAACATGCCCACGGCAGGAGCTTCTTCGATACGCTGCTCGCACTTTGACCATAGATTACGCCACCGTATCGCATACTGGACCCAAGTTTCGCCCGGCCTTACCCTGGCGTTGATCAATGCCGTGATCGGGGTGCGTCCGGTAGCACTCGCGAATCTTTGTGTAAACAGTAGCTCCATCTCCGCAAATGTTTTAACAGAGTCGTTAGGTAGCTCCGAATACCATTCAAAGGCCGTTTCTGCTAAGCTGTCGACGAATTGGCGGAGCAACAGTTTGTCGTCGCCTCCAGTGTTGCCGCATAAGGCTCTGAATTAAGCGACGTGCTGATGCGGATTTCCCGTCCCTTTATATACGTGGAACTTAGGGATCGTATATCCCGACGGGTAACTAATTTGGTCATACCAGCCCGGGTAGGGTCATCCGGTTCTAGCAATTTGCCCAGCCGCTTCATTTGCCTGGTGAGCTCGTATATGCTGAGCTATATCGTCATCCAGTGCGGCCTTGGAAATGGTTTCTTCTTTGGCTGCTGAAAGAGCCGGAGGAGGATTCGATGTCTCTCCTTTGTCATCTTCAAGGACAATCGGAGGATCTTCAGCAGGAGGATCTTGCTGGATCATCATCCCTACCATATCTTGGAAGAGAAGCGCCATTTGTTTTATGTTAGCCGCTTGCTCTGCAGCTTCTTTGTCCTTCTTTTTGAGGACTCTGCGTAGGTAGTCAGCATCAGTTTCTTGTTCATGAAGCTGCTCTGATGATGCCTCCGAGCTTTCTTTTGGCCCGGTAAGTGCGGCCACTGCAGTCATCATCTCCTGAAGCTTCTGTTGCTGCTCCTAGGCTTTCGTTACGGATCGGGTGAGCGGTCGGTGACCCGTCGAAGCACGGCTTTCCTCCTTTTTAGAAGCCATATAAACAGTGTGCACCACCATGCCCCCAGACTTGGGGTGTTTGTGCTCAGCGCGTTTACGGTTCGCCATGTTCACAGGGGCTTTTTGCGGCCTCCTTTTCTTTTGAGTGGTCAAAGTTAAAGGGGCCGTTGTAGTGGGCACCTAAGTGGTTGTTGCTTTTTGTGGCTTGACAGAGTGATCCTTCTCCTGCCGCACCTTCATCTTTTTCTGTCGGTGGAGATAGTTTTTATCAATCACTGACTCTTGGACCTGTCGCCGGACTTTGTAAATTTTAGAGGACAGCCGTTGAGGGGGCTGCTCTAGCTTCTTCTCTGGAGTGTTTTCCACAGGTGAAGGAGTTCGTTTCAGCATCGCAGTAGGAGAATTTCTGCGCATCTTATTCAGCAATTCAAAGCTGTTCCCGGTTGGAACAGCAGCATCGATCCCCACCGTTGGAGCTGGCGGAGTTATCCCAGAGGGGGAGTTGCCCCAGCCTTCCTTACTCGGCGCCAGTGGCGACGTCGAGCGTGTCGTGCGGATGGAGTTGTTTCGGCCGTAGGGGCGACTTCATCATGCCCCCTGCTTTGAGGAGAGACCGTTATTGGTGCTAGCCTGTCGAAAACTGACACCCGTTGAGAAGCAATGTCTAATCTGTCAAAGACAGACCTCTGGGCAGGGGAAGCAGCTTTGAGGACCTCTCCTGGAGCAGCAACAGGAATGGCCAGCCTTGTAAAAATTGACTTCTTGGAAGGAGGAGCCTTTCCGATAATTTTGTCCGCTTGAGCCGGGATGGCTATCCGCTTTGGGATGGCAGCTTCGGGTATCACGGGCTTATAGACGTTCTGGCCCAGTCTGTTGAAAACTGAGGTATTGAAGTTGGGCGACCCGTTGAGAGGGGCCGCGGCAGTAGCAAGCCAATCGAAGACCGACTTCTTTGGAGCTTCTTGCGATGTCATTGGGGCATTGAAGCTCATTGGTGGGAGCAGGGTCCCGAAGAATAGTCCAGCGGTGGCTTGAGTTACCTGCTCCACTGGCATTTTGAAAAGGGAGGCCGCTTGGGGCCCATAAGTCACTCCTCCAGCAAGGACCGAGCGAGAGTTGCAGTTGCAGGCAGTGCAGTTTGAAGCCATTGATCTTCTGTTTTCTGCACGGAGCAAGACACCAAATCTTAGCACCTTGAATCCACAGGCAACCACAGCAAACCGCGATTTGCTCGCGAACACGACACACGAAGTGTGGAGTGGAAAGAGGAAAAGGTCCCACCGGGCGTGCCAGAATCTGTTCCCCTCCGAACGGCAGCCGAGACGCGGGACGTCTCGCCTGAGGTTCGGGGCAGATGCTAATTGGTGCTATCCGTCCATCTCTCCGAAGATGCCAAGTTGATTTATGGCACCGTGTATCGAAGGTCTGAACGGATGCGTCCGATGTAGCAGACTTCGTCAGATTCCCCCTCGCTTGAGGGGTTTTCTGATTGTGGGGATGCTCTTCCCTGCAGGCGCAAGCCCCTGCAGTTAATTACGCTACCGCGTCGCGGTAACAACTTTCTCCTTCTCCAGATGGTCACTTCGTGTCGTGTGTGTTTATTTTATGTTTTGTTGCCCGTGGATTGTTTACGGAAACCGAGTTATGTCGTCGCCCGTAGGGCGTGGACTAGTCCAAATCCGTATTATCTTAGATTTGGGTTTGGGGGTTTGGTTTGAGGATACGTTAGCCATATTTAAGGCCAAGATCAACTCAAACGTTTGTTAAGGATACGTTAGTCTAACCTGAGACTAAGATCAACTTAACGGGACCGTTTAGATCCGACAAAAGAGTATTTGGGCTCCATTGTTCCAGTTTAGGGACATAGTGGTCCATTTAATATATGGCCGTCGGGACCCGTCACCTCTCTGACGACGTTGAAGGATTACAACGACAGATGTCAGAGGAGTTCAGAGATGTACCCTTGAACCAAAGTTGATTGGGGGATTTATAGTCCAATTTGGGACTAAAGTCTGTTTGAAGGTTTAAGGATACGTTAGCCATATTTGAGGCTAAGATCAACTTAAACGGTTGTTAAGGATACGTTAGTCCAGTTTGGGACTAAGATCGACTTAAAGAGCATTTGGGCTCTATTGTTCCAGTTTAGGGACATAGTGGTCCATTGCCAATTTAGGGACATGGTGGTCCATCTCCAGTTTAGGGACATGGTGGTCCAATAGTAGTTTAAGGATGTATAAGTCCATGGGTTTAATGACCCCACAGTCCATATGGGTGTGTTTAAGGATGCATTAGTCCGTTAGTTTAAGGACGCATATGTCCTCGGGTTTAAGGACCCCGCAGTCCGTATCTTGGTTTAAGGACGCATAAGTCCATGAGTTTAAGGACCCCACAGTCCGTGTTGATGTGTGGTTGTCGGGACCCGTCACCTCTCTAAAGACGTTGAAGGATTACAACGACAAATATCAGAGGAGTTCAGAGATATACCCTAAACCAATGAGTTGGTTGAAAGAGCAGATGTGCTTAGTTCAAGATGATTTGAGGACTTATGGTCAGTTTGGGCTAAGTCCAATTATGTTTGAAATATTGGCCCTCTGTTGGTCCATTGAAGGAGAGGCTTTGCCTCTAGAAACTTAGCCAATTGGGCTAAAGCTAGTGTTAAACACTAAAGACCAACAGTGTTGAACACTGGAAACAGAGTTTTCAAATTAGTGTTAAACACTAAGCAAATCAATGTTAAACACTGCCACTAAAGTTTTCCAAATTAGTGTTAAACACTAAGAAAATCAGTGTTAAACACTGAGGACAAAGTCTTCAGATTAGTGTTAAACACTAAGGAGAGAGGGGTCACGTGTGGACACGTGAGAGCGCCCTGATTCCCTTTATTTTATTCTGCAGATCAGTGTTTAACTCTTTTAATTCTGGCGGCCATCACGTGTGAGCACGTGATGAAGGCCCCCGCTCTGGTCTGTTAGAATGCTCATTAGGGGTCACTTGGTAGCACGTGAGGGCGCCCTCCCTTCGTTTGTTCTGCTGAGAAGATCGCATCTTTGGGAGCATCACGTGTCATCCCGTGACGGGTGTTTGAATGGAGTATGTTAAAGCCTCTGCCAAGGGTCACGTGGGTCACGTGAGGCACTGCCTCAAAGGGCTTTCTGTAGATCTTTTGGGGGGGTCACGTGGTGACACGTGACCCTGCTTTTCTGTAGTTGTTTAGAAGATCTGTTAATCCCTTTCAGGAATTAAATTCCTCATAGGGTTGAACCCTGGCAATAATTTCAGAGGAATTAAATTCCTAGTTCCTTTTGAAGAGTTGAACTCTGAATTTTCTGTAGGAATTAAATTCCTCATATATGTGAAGAACTGAATAGGGTTAAACCCTAATAAAAGCTTTAAGGAATTAAACCCCCACTCTCTGTTAGAGAATTATTCTGGGGAATAAGATTAAGAGAATTAAATTCTTGTTGTTTTAACAGAACTAAGTTCTTAACTAGGGTTAAACCCTGATTCTTTTCATTCTGAAGGAATTAAATTCCCATAACACAGGGTCAAACCCTAATTTTATTTTGAAGGAATTAAATTCCTATAGTTCTGTGAGAATTAAATTCTCGTGCTTCCATTCCCTCTCTATGCTTTGGATCTGCATGGCAGGATCTCAACCCATTGAGAATTAAATTCTCAACTCATGGGGAGATGTGCACTTTACAGATCCTCCATCAAAGAGAGAAGAAATATGTCCTTCTGTTTTATATAAGAGTTAAACTCTGTTGAGAATTAAATTCTCTTTTCTTTCATTGAAACCTTCCCTTTCATACCTAAGGTTTTCTTTTGCAGAAGATCCAAATTCCTCTAGAGTATCCAGGCTCTCTCTCTTTTCTTCACTCTGCATATATCTTCTTCTCTTGTGTGTCTCTTGGCTCCTATTTATAGGAGAAGCAGCCGAGTCAATTAGTTTTGGTGGATCTTTCATTAGGAGATTTGATTTGTATCCATCATTCGTTTTGGACCTTTGGATTATTAGGTGAATTTTACTCACCATTGGATTTTAAATCCAGAGATTCTCCTCTGTTATTTTGGTTAGATTTTACGGGGAAATCTTTCCAAATTCGAGATTTTCCCATAGATAGATGATATTTAATCATCTTTAATTCAATCGGTTGCTTTTGGAAAGATTTGAGAGGTCTTTTCTCAGAATTTAATTCTGTTAACAAATGGGCTTTGAAGTCGGTCACGTGTGGCCACGTGACCCTTGGTCACGTGTGGGCACGTGACCCCTTTGGAACGAGCCTTCTTCTTTCTTTTTGCGCTCTGTCTTCTGGTTGCTGCTTAACCGTCACGTGCCATCACGTGACCCCTGGTCACGTGTGAGCACGTGACCCTCGTCTGGACTCTTTTTCTTAATTTAACCGGAGAACAAGTCTGCTGCTTTTGAGTATCACGTGCCAACACGTGACCCTGGTCACGTGGGAGCACGTGACCTCTTCTGAAGCCTTTTCCTTGATTTGATCAGGGAACCGGTTTGCTTTTGAAGCCGCTTTTAATTGTCACGTGCCAACACGTGACCCAGATCACGTGGGAGCACGTGACCCTTTCTGAAGCCCTTTTCTTTGATGTAGTCGGGAAGCTAAATTTGCCTTGCCGATGCTTTTAGATGTCACGTGCCAACACGTGACTGCTGGTCACGTGTAAGCACGCGACCCTTTTCTGAAGCCTCTTCCGTGGGCTTTCCTGATTTTAAATCAAGAAACAGCCCTCATAATGTGTTTCAAAAGAGAAGAGTGACGAGGGAGTAGTCGACCGTTGTACTCGTTGAAGCGGCTCATGATCTCAACACACTGAGCGTTGGTGAACTCCTGGTTCAGGCTGCGGCCCAGTGCGCAAATGTCTCCGTAAGAAATGATCTCATCAAGATCATGCAAATGGGCAGCCATAGTATCTGAAATAAAGATCAGTGAGAATTTAATGGATAAACCAATCAAGAAGAATGCTTGTTTAAATGAACGGTGGATTTCAAACAACTCTACACATTCCCCAAGGAGAAAATCCACTGTAAGAACTCTATGCAAATCATGAAGGGTCTCTCTGGGAGCATTTTTGCAAAGAACAACTCAGGGCAAGAAAATCCTAAGAAGTTCTCTGTGAAGAACTGAGTTCTTTAGAGAAATTAAATTCCTTTTGAATAGAGAAATTAAATTCCTAGAAAACATTTTTCAGAGCTAAAGCTCTTTGGAATGGAATTAAATTCCAAAGAGAAGACAAGTATCACCATCGATCCCTGAGATCAGAGAAGCCCTAACAAAAGGAGTTTATTATTTAATGGTTGGACATTATTTTAAAGAACTTGGAAAGATTGGTTCTTATTAAGGGGAAAAACCCTTGGTGTGGATTTAAAATCCAAAGAAAATTTCTACAAGAAGTTCTTCAGCCGTTCAAAATCCTTACTTGAAAAAGGAAATCTTTTGTTAACAGAGTTAAGCTCTGGAAATTTTTGAAACAGAGAACTGAGCTCTGGGAAAGTGTCACGCCCCGCTTCCCAAAATACGGAATACGAAGGGTAGACAAGGCCAGCCATGCTCCTACGGTCAAGGAAATGTCCTGCCGTAGTCACACTTCGGCTTCTAGTTTATCATGGTAAACAGTATATAATGCACAGGTAATGAGAAATGCAGTAACTGAAGTAAACAATGTAAAGACTGACCTGAGGTGGAACAAATGAATGTAACTCGAGAAGGCAAATCAAGAAGTCTGTGATGCACTGGTCCAGGCTAAATCGTCTTCTCACACTGAGCATGCATACTCAGGTCGTCAGAGCGACACAATAGCAATATAATGTATATAATCAAGTAACAGTTCTAACAGTGGTGAAGAATATGACTACCAGTAAATCAATAACAGCATGAATATAAATGAGCAGAGATAAATGCAGCGGAGCAGTAAAGCAGTATAACGATATGTCATGTATGTCAACACAGTATATAAGGAATGTAAACGACAGTAACCCTATCAGTCTCTAAGTCTCACTACACAGGTCAATAAGCCTATCGTCAGTCCAAGTGTGAGAGTCAACCACTCGCGAGTGTCCTCCACCCAAGGGTAGAACCCAAGGGCAAGGGACCACGGGCCCAACATGTAACGAATGTATCACGGTGTATATAGCACATACCCTGTAAATCTCCATATAACTCCCTAAATATATAAGCCGGCATGGGACTCCCGAGATTCTGTTGAATTCATACTTGAACTACCCCACACCCCGTGGTCTACATCAAACGCTAACCATAACCCTAAATACTAATCGATCCGTGACAAGTCTGCGCGAGAACTGGAGGCAGGACCTCCATCAAGCACGTCCCGACTAATACCTAAGATAAATGGCAGTGTCGGATGCCTTATCTGTGACACCCGTGCAAGCTCTTCCATAAGTGTCCCATACCACTTATAGTCACACGTACACGCATCCCACAGACGTCGACAATGCAATAGAATAATATGGTCACTGATTGTGCACAAGTACGTATCACTTCCACTTAATCACGAATGCACGAACACTGACGTACTTGCCGCAATCAACACTAAAATCTAACACTGGGTAAATGCACGATCTCACTAGGTTATCACTACAATGATATAGGTATGATATGATGCATGAACAGTATAAGAAGCACAACTAAAGTATCATAAAAACAGCAGTCTATCACTTGCACGATTTATCATGAAACATATGTATATAATTTAGCGAAATGATAAACAGGTAGTAATTAATATGTTCAGTTAGCTATCCATAGAATTTTGTTTCAAGTCAATCGGGTTCCAGGATCATTAGTTATAACCATTTCATTTTAAGCGCACGCGGCTGAAAATCCGATTTCAGAATCAGGAATCCATTTCGCAATGCATTTTAACCCCAGTTGGGATCATAATTTAGCGACGCTATAGTTGAAAGAATTCTAGGGTTTTCAGTAAAGTTTTCAACTCAACAAACGGATATTCAATCGCGTCTGTATGTTAGGAGTTATAATCTGTTTAATATCAACATGTCAATTCTGAATCTACTGGGACTGTTATGTGTCCCGATAAATTAAATTACCGATAAAATATCAAACGGTAACGAAACAGAAAGAAACCAGTTGTGTTGTCTAGCTAACAGGTCTATCTACAATAAACAGTGGAGTTCCACAACCTAAGAGTTAAGTAAATTCTGTGGTACCCATTACGGAACAGCAGCCCATAACTGGAGTCGCTCTGGACTGCAGTCCAGAGTCGCACTCCGGTCCAACTTTCATCATGGTTTAAGTACAGAAATGTCTGGAAACTAGTACAGGGCGAAAGTTCGTCGGGTTGGCTTCGATTCGAGCCCTCGAACGCACCATTCTAGTGTGTATATGATTTATGGTGAAATTAACGATTTTCAGGTACAGTAGAAATTCAGTTTTACGGTTAAACTTGGGGGCAGTTGTTTTAGTCATTATCAATTACATCATTCAACAAAATTCACACACTATGTTCACAACCCTACGGGCCAACCTACACCATTGAGTTCCGTCAAATTTGATATTATTTTCCTAAGGGAACAAGCATCGAGCAGTTGTGTTGTAATATTTGACATAGAGCAAACATGAGATATATATATGATATTGACTTGTAACATATAGAGAATAGCATGAAAGCAAGTAAGAACTTGCCTGGAGACGTCTTGGAGCACACGGCAGCGGCAACGACGTGAACGCGCGATGAATGACGCGTGCAAGGTTCGCGGTCTTGGCTCGTGCTCGGGCTCTGGGCATATGGTGGCATGGTGCTGGTGGGTACGAGAGAGGGAGAGTTGAGAGAGGCAGAGAGGAGAGTTAAATTTAGAGAGAGGGGGAGGTTAGAGATAGAGAGACAGAGAGAGTGAGTGGGAGAGAGAGAGAAGGATGGAGAGTGAGGGAGAGAGGGTGAGAGAGAGGTTTAGAGAGAGAGAGAGACAATGGGAGAAAGAGGGTTAGAGAGAGAGACAGTGAGAGAGAGAGATGCAGAGGAGAAAGAGAGAGAGTGATCGGGAGGTCGGGGCTCCGGCGAGGGGAGCGGGTGAGGGACTGGAGAGGGAAAGAGGAATAGAGGGATTGGGAGCAGGGATAGAGAGGGCTGTGTCGAAGGAGGCGAGCTCGGTGAGCAGGAGCTCGAGTTGATGGGTGCAGGGGTCGTCGGTCGGTGGGAGAGAGGAAGTGGGGTGATCGGGGATTTGTGGAGGAAGAGGGGAGGAGGAGCGGTGATCGGGGACGACGACGTTGGGGTCGACGTCGAGAGGTGCAGCTCGGAAATGGCGCAGGCGAGCTTGGATGCTTGGGTGGTGAAGGTGAGCAGTGAGGGGGAGAGTGAGATGGGGAAGAGGAATGAGGGTTTTCTCCAGAGGTAGAGAAGGGAGATGGGGGTGTGAGGGAAAACGCGCGCGTCGTGGGGAGTAACGGCAGCGCGTAGGCGAGGGCGGAGGAGGCGGCGAGAACGTGGATCGTGCGCGCGCAGTGAGAAGTTACCGTTGGAGATTGAAGAAGGGAGATGCACAGGATTCGGGTCGGGTCGGGTCAGCAAGCGGGCGCGATGAGGGGCGAGTGGGCTGGGCCTGCACACAAAAAAAAAATATAAATTAAAACGGAAAAAGAAGACACGGGCTTGGGCTGCAGAATTAATTGAAGGGAAAGAATTTTAGATAAGGATTTTGGGAGTGGGCTGAGAATAAAAATAGGGTTAAATTTAGCTGCTGGGCTAGGGTTTTAAAATTTAAAGAATTAAAGGAAAGGAATGGGAACGGCCCGGGGATTTTTTTAAAGGGAAATTTGGTGAAAATTTTGGGCTGGAAAATAAATGAATAAAAGAAAATTTGGAAAACGGGCCGAGCTGAACTGCTATGCTGGTTCAGTGGGTTCGTTCAAAAATAGGTTTATTTAAAAACAAAAATGAACTGATGAGGAAAGACATAAGTAGAACTTTGAACAGATTTGGAGGGTTTAAACTAAATAGTTTTGAAGAACTTGGTTTGTTAATGGGCTGGAGGAAGGTAAGGAAAATGATGAGAATGGGCTTGGGTTTGGAAATAAGTAGGGACAGGGGAACTAGGGAAAAGGCGGAAATAGCAATTACAAGAATCTGGGAAAGAATATACTAGATAGATAATAAGGTATTTGAACTATCAAAAATAATTTTGAATATAAACTGACAAACTTGTAAGTGGTAATTTATATAAATACGTACATTGGCGTACAAAAGAGAACCGGGTATTACAGAAAGAGAATTAAATTCTCAGAAGAAAATGAGAAAGGAAGAAGATGAAAAGTCGAGGCGCTTCTGAAGGGACCCCTGCATATATAGGATATGATGGGAAACGGTTCATCTACCCCCTTCCCTAAGCAGATCCAACGGCCACAAAAAATGACAGCGTTGCACTCACGTGCAAACACCTGAGAACAACATTGTGGGGGCATTTGTTCCCTCATAAAATATCAGGAAAAACCACAATGGGGCATCACGTGCCTACACGTGACCAGGGGTCACGTGCTGACACGTGATGGTTTCCTAGGGATTCTGCTGAAATAGAATTAAATTCTAATCAAACAAGCAATTAGTAGAGTCACGTGCCCACACGTGATGGGCCTTCAAAAAACCTACTGAAAGAATTAAAAGGCATAATAAAATTAAGGAAAGATCCAAATGGGGCATCACGTGTCTACACGTGACCAAGGGTCACGTGCTGACATGTGATGATTCCTTAGTTCTTTAAAACAGTAGTATTAAATTCTGGTTAAAATGTTTAATCAGGGGGTCACGTGTCAACACATGATGGGTTTCTAAGCTCTTTAATTAATAGAATTAAATTCTATTTAAAATGATCAAACAGTGGGATCACATTCCAACACGTGATAGGCTTTTAAGCCTTCTGAACTAATAAAATTAAATTAAAAGGGAATCAAGAATCCTAACTGGAAAAATATTTCTTTAAATCTTTCCAAACTAAAAAGATTGTGCTCTGTAAAGTGGAGCACCGTTGGATTAAAAATCTAATGGTGATTAAAAATCACTAATTTATAGAAAGATTTTATACAAGGAAAGACTTCCCTGAAATTCACCAAGAATAACGGACAGAATATCTTTTGGATTAAAGATTCAATGGTGAATAAAATTCACTAAGTGGCCTAAAAGATCATGTTGGTTACACAATCAATTAAAATCTTTCAATGAAATATTGATTAAACAAACTGATTCTTTTCTTTCTCCTATAAATAAGAGCCAAGAAGAGAAGAGGGGGATCGATTTTTTTGGGAGAGAGACAACAACAGAGAGAAAAAAGAAGAGAATTTAATTCTCCAGAGAGAAAAAAGATTTCCTCAGAAGAGAAAGAAACCCTAGGTGAGAAAGGGAAAGAGATCTAAGCTCCATAAAACAAAAAGAGAATTTAATTCTCAAATTAAGAGTTTAACTCTTCTGAATAAGAACTTAGTTCTTCCTTTGGTTGAAGATCTGCAGAAGCAGATCTCCCCACAAGTTGAGAATTTAATTCTCATCGGGGAGATTCTGCCATGCAGATCCAAAACTTAGAGGGAGAATTGAGTTTAGGGAATTTAATTCCCCCAAATACTTAGGAATTTAATTCCTTCAATAGAAACAGGGTTTAACCCTTAAAACAAGAACTTAGTTCTTCCTCATGGTTGAAGATATGCAGAAGCAGATCTCCCCACAAGCTGAGAATTTAATTCTCATCGGGGAGATTCTGCCATGCAGATCCAAAAGTTAGTGGAAGAGTTGAGTTTAAAGAATTTAATTCTTCCATATACATAAGTATTTAATTCCTCAAAACAAAATTAGGGTTTAACCCTACCAAAGAATTTAATTCTCAAACAAAGGACTTAAATTATCCATGCACGTAAACCTGGTCAAGTGGCAACATGTGACCCTTCCTTCAATGATCAGAAAAGAACGAATGAGACATGGTCACGTGCCCCCACGTGACCCTTAAATAGACTCCTTAAGATGAGGAAGAAAAAGGTTGGAGGCAATGTCTCACGTGCTCACACATGACCCTCAAAAATGAAGGGAATAAAGCCAAAGGCAATACTGATTCAGGGCGCCTCACGTGTCCCCACGTGACCCCTGACTAACACCTTTTTAAAAGGGGCAAAAGAAGGAAAACAGAGGAATTAATACCCAATACATTGGCACTATCACGTGTCGACACGTGATGATTACAGAGGCTAAGTGTTTAACACTTATTTGCAGATTTTGAGAATAAAATAAAGGAGGTTTGGCGCACTTCTCAGGCGCCTCACGTGACCCCACGTGACTACCTCACTTCTAGTGTTTAACACTACTTTAAGTGCTTCGTCCCTAGTGTTTAACACTATCTTAAGCGCATCACGTGGGAACATGTGATCGCCAAATATCCTCTAGTGTTTAACACTATTTTTAAAAAAAACCAAGGTTAGCCTAAATTGGTTAAGTTTTCCAGAGGCAAATCTCCCCTTCGACTGAACCTTAGAATCCAGAGCTATAATGAATGGTTAGTGCTCATCCAAAGACAAATGTTGTCAGAGCCCCCAAACCCCTGTTTAGCATTGCTAAATAATGGGGGGCGGGGGCGAACCCAGACAAATGTTCAACAGTCCAACCAAAGGTCTAACATTTTAAACCTAATGGGACTTAACCCAAGTTGGCCATAAGTCCTCAATTCAGATTTAACTGAGCTCATGTGCTCATAATCTAATTAATTGATCTTAGTCCTAAATTAGACTATAGATTTCCCAATCAAATTTGGTCCAAGGGTACATCTCTTCACGCCTTTGAGATTTGTCGTTGTAATCCTTCAACGTCTTCAAAGAGGTGACGGGTCCCGATAACCAATCATTCTATGGACTGTGGGGTCCTTAAACTCATGGACTATGATGTTTTTAAATTTTATAGACTATGACGTCTTTAAACTATGGACTGTGGGGTCCCTTTAAACCCATGGACTATGATGTCCTTAACCAGGACTGTGGGGTCCTTAAACCCATAGACTATGATGTCCTTAACCTTGGACCGTAATGTCCTTAAACTAATGTTGGACCACCATGTCCTTAAACTATTAATTGATCGCAATATCCCTAAACTAATAATAGAGCCCGAACGCTCTTTTGTTGGATCAAAATGATCCCGTTAAGTTAATCTTAGTCTAAAATTAGACTAACGTATCCTTAACATACGTTTAAGTTGATTTTAGTCTCAAATAAGACTAACGTATCCTTAAACCCAACTCCCAAACCCAAATCTAAGAAAATACGGATTTGGACTAATCCCTGCCCTACGGGCGAGGACATAAATTAGTCTCCGTATACAATCCACGGGCAACTGTTCATATCATAATTTTGCATTCTTTTAGACCCCATTCTTATACATTTTACAAATAAACAGGTGCTTTTGACCCATGTCTGCTACATAGTTGCAGGTTACAGGTTCTCAGAACAAAACGGTGAAATTGATGAAAAAGATGATACAAAGTGAGACTACGAATGATAAATGGTGAAATCTTGATCGTGCCTACATTTTGAGGGACAATGAAGAACAATGAACAACAGTTCACAAAGCACAAAGGCAGCGACACGAAGAAACGGTAAAAGTCGACTACAATGTTCACTAGAAAGATCCGGAAGAAAACCAGAAGACATTTTGAAGAAAGAACTGAAGAAAACATAGGACAACTGCAAGAAGACCAAGCCCAGAAAAATTGAGCCCAAACCATCACTCTTTAGCCGCGGAACAGCGGCCAAACAGGGCCTATGGCCGCGGTTCCGCGGCCGTGTTGTACCCGTGTCGGTGCAGAAACTTCTGAAGCGATTGCGGCGCGTTGACTAGTCTTCCTAGGGGTATTTTTGTAATAGCAGATGTGCGAGTCAATTGTAACCCTAGGGTTCCTATCCTCTATAAATAGGAACTCTAAATCTTGTATTAGGTCATGCCTCTTTTTATTTCATCTATTCAGATCTGAAAATTCCTGTGTAAATGTTTGGAGAGAGCCATCAATAAAGTAAGTAATTTTATTTTATTGCCTTAGTTTAAATTTTATTATTTTCCCTAGTTAGATAGTTAGATATGTTCTTCAATTCCCTAATGAGCGAGTAGTCTCCTCGCTTGTTAGGGCTAGGAATAGGGAAGGCTTGAGAGATGAAAATCTCTCACCCCTTTCTTGCCCATCGTATATAATTAATAGGACTTCATGCATACATACACACACCGTTCCCTACGGCACCTTACCCCACGAGGCAACGGTGATACCGTAGTATAAACGACTGGTTGTGTATGTTTTCCATGGAGGTTAGGGTAAGAATTAAGAAAGGAAGGACTAGAACCTAGAGGAAGAAACATCGTTTCTTCCCAATGGTATTAATCCTCTTTATTAATTGTTACCATAACACCTAAAGAGATCTAAATTAGGGCATTGAAAGTAGTGAGGAAATCTTTAATTTCAAAACTTAACCTAAACCTAACCCTAGCAAGATTCTAGTCATAGTATAAATCAGTTTATTTTTTAGCGATAATCCATTCACACTATTTGGAATTAACTCGTTAGACCAAATTAGGAAATACACAACATCCCTGTGGACCGACCCGTACTCACCGGCTAGCTACCAAGCGACACCGTTCTTGATTGCGGTTAACAAATATTTTTGATCATAAATCTCATTTAAATCAGCAACCAAAAACAAAGCAAACACACACGACACGAAGTGACCATCTGGAGAAGGAGAAAGTGGTTACCACAATGCGGTAGCGTAATTAACTACAGGGGCTTGCGCCTGCAGGGAAGAGCGTCCCCACAATCAAAAACCCCTCAACGAGGGGGAATCTGACGAAATATGCTACATCGGCCGCATCCGTTTAAACCTTCGATACATGGTGTCATAAATCAACTTGGCATCTTCGGAGAGGTGGACGGATAGCACCAATTAGCATCTGCCCCCAAATTCAGGCAAGACGGACCTACGCGGACGCGTCTCTGTGTTTCGGAGGAGAACACCGTGTAGTAGTCCCTTCGCTACGAGTGAAGATCTCCCGAACTCTAGTATGGGTTCTCTTGAAGAAATGAACAAGTTTTCTCGAATTCTTCGAGGCCGAAGATGATCTACGTCGAGGAGACTCAAACCCAAGCTATCTCTTCACTAGGTGATGAACTTTGTGAAGAAAACATCTTAAACTAAATGGAAAGTAGTAGAGGATGATGAAGTAGGAAATGGGCTCACTTTAGATTTTATTTTCTCACATTATTTTCTCACCTTCTCAAGATCAAGAGAGCTAGAAGAAGAAGATGAAGAAAAACTTTCAAGAATAAATCAAATGGTGAAGTGGCAACCATGGGTGAGATAGTATCATATACTAACCATTGTAGAGACTAAACCATGGCTAATTATAATGGTTTGGTTAATAAATATCTTATGTAAAACAAAACAAGTGGACTTTGTCAAAGATGCTTCAAGGTTCTCCAAACTGTTAGTTGTATGTATGCCCTAGAGGCCAGTATTGTACAGATCATGTATATTATATTGGATGCTTGGACATATATAGAGAGGACTTTCTTGCTCGATATGATATTATGTTATCTGGTTGTTCTTTATCTTAACATGTATACTTGTCTCTTGATACTGTCTTATAGTTACATGTTGGTAAAGCCCTTAGGATGTGTACTTGACTACCTGGACTATGATGCAGATCATACTAGTGGGGACAGTGTAGTCCATAAGTACATCCTTTAATGTTCCTAGTCGTGGGTGTATCGAGACAGGGCATCGATATACCAGAGTAGACTAGCGTATACGCTTCTCGACCCATGAGATGGACGATGGATGATCCCATATCCATTGGTGTTTGACATCAGAGATGGTATACGGGTGCTCAGTGGAGACTGGGTACACTGGACGGACTCGCCAAGAACTCCCAGATGGTATTATACCTCACGTCAGATGGCAGTTCTCTAGTGACACTTGTGCAGGTTAGTCTGTAGACCCGAGATCGTCATAGAGTCTTGTGTGATTCCCACTGTGCTTTGATTTCCACCTTACCACGTCCATGAGGGCGTGCAAAATGGTGGTTTTTGGGTACAGTCCCGAGTCACATGGAGGCAATGAGCGATAGGAAGGGTTTCGTCTCTCCCGGTATTGGGGGTTGATGTTGCGCTGTGCTCGATTGGCCATATCAGGGAAGTCCCTGTCCAGGGCTGAGTTAGAGATTTACTGGTAAGTGTTACCAGTAGTTTCTCGACCCGTTATGAGCCTCATATCGGCACGACTTATCGGTTATTGGGGTCTGACGATTACCACCCCTAGACTTGATATGCGACATATCAGATGAGGAGACCGGACTGTACGGGAAGTGTTACCGGCAGGCTTTTACAGGAGTTGGAGCGGGCTTGCTTGCTGATCTTCTGATCGCTCAATACCCGGGTAGCCGTTACGTCCAGCTAGTACTGCTGACGGCTTGTGGGTGCGTGATGTGATCATCACCTACTGCCGGCGTATTGACGAGTCTTTAGAGTCCTACATAGAGGTTTTACTGGCTCAGGCAAAACGAAATAGAAGCGCATATGTGATATATGCGGGACCGAGAATAATGCGTGTATGTGATACCGTATTCTATTCTCGCGACTTCTTGTATCGGTCGGTTATATGTGATATAGCAGGGTTATCGAATCAAGTGTTAATTCGATAAATCGATACATTGGATGTTAGTCGGTTATATGTGATATGACCGGATTATTAAGTCAAGTGTTGATTTAATAATTTATTGTATAATTGTATATATATGATATACTAGTTTACATTAATTAACACTTGTTCACTTTAGGTTTTTTCTCACATGTACACAACTTTAATATATATGTGATATATATTAAAATGTGTTTTCTTTTTGTATCATAGTTGATGATACACTTGACATGGGTGTACAAGACATACACCATACTATTTGAGATGGTGGTTAATATTTATTTAAGGTAATTACAAATTAGTGGAGCTTAGGTCATAAGCATGAAGCTTGTAGAAGCTTGTGGATGCTTTGACAAAGTCCACCAAATTTGTTTTACTTTAGATTTTTATTAACCTAACCATTTTGAATTAGCTATGGTTATGTCTCTACATGAGTTAGTATATGATACTCACTCACCATGGTTAGCTCACTGACTTGATGATTATCCTCATCTCTTTTCTTTTGTTCATCTTCTTCTTCTTTGTTCAAAAAGAAAAGCTTGCTAGGGTTTGATCAAAAGTGAGAAAGATTGTGAGAAATAAAATTCTAAAGAGAACCCGCTTCCTATTTCTCCATCCTCTACTAGACTAGCACTTTAGTTTAAGGTGTTTGCTTCACTAATTCTCTTGTTAGTGAAGTAGAAGCTTGAGTCGGTATTCCTTCGACGTAGATTATCTTCGGCCTCGAAGACTTCAAGCAAGGACGCATCTTTCGCCTCGTGAAGCCATGCAAGAGCCCGGGAAACCCATGATCGCAGCGAAGGGACTACGACAAGGAGTTTTAGAAGTGAAGGACCGATCTACAAAGGTTGTATTTCGTATTCCCTTAGTAGTAAATGTAGTTTACTAGCTTGTGAAACCCTAATATTCTAGCGACGATCTTGTTTAGGGTTATTTGCCATGGCTAAAATTTTAATCGGGCATGTTTGATGCGTTGTAGAACCTTGTTAGTATGCCTTGTAACCCTACAGTGGTATCAGACCCTAGCTAGATCATTAGGCGATGTGTTAACGAAGTTAAAACTCCGAACGAACCCGAATACGTCAATTTAACCCCCTCTCTGTACAATTTCTAAAAATGTGATTTTTTCTGAATTAAAAATGCCTAAAAAATCAGTAGGGAATTCTAAGAGTTACCATAAAATTAGAGATCATAATTCCGTACAACCACCGCGGAACCGCGGCCCCAACCCACTATTTGCATCGGTTCCGCGGCAGGTAAAGTGAATCATGAATAGTATTTTATGCAGTAACCTCCGTAGCTATTCCTATATTTTTCTGGGTATTTTTAATCTGACTCAAGTGTTGAGTATTATGGGGTTTATTTTGTATTCGCTGATTCGATCGGAATATTTAATTTCGTTTTGTTTTCCGGATATTTAGAAACTATTAAAATGTTCGAACAGATATCATTAACTCAATTTTTCCCGGCACGAAAAACATTCAAGTGTTGAATTTTTCTCGGGTTTAAATCTTTCGGAAAAACGTGCATGTGACGCGATGGACCCTCTAGAAGACAATAAGCCTTAACTCGATTATGTGACCGTCTTGAACTGCCTTTTGAGCCTTAGGGTTTGAGGCAGTACGGCGTGCCACATGTGAGGCGTTGGCTTGACCCTTCTACAGCTGGACCATTGCTACTGTGACGTATTCTGGAATATTTGAACTCCGCTCAAGTGTTGAGCTATTTAGGAAATCTTGGGTTTTTGATTATTCGATCGGAAAGTTTAATACTGTCTATTTGTCTGGAATGTGATACAATATGTGGAATTCATACAGTTAGACATGAAATGCGAAATATGTGATATTTCGGATTTACGATGTCTAAAGAGATTGTGGATTCCAAATGTTGTAGTTTTTCACTTTCTTTTCTGCGACCGTAAGTGTAATATGTGATATCGCCGGTTTCGTTGCTATATGTCAACGACAATTGGGATGCGCATATTTACTTACGTTGATGACATATGATGTTATGTGTTGCTGGATATGTTATATTGGATCGTCGCGTTCTAAATAGCAGGGGGGTTTTATGTAAGATGAGAGTTTTTATTTTCATTCATGTAAAATTAAATGTATGTAATATTCTTTTATTGGGGCACTTCCGGGATGAGGTCGATGTCACCATTTGTATATTATTTACTTTTCCGCACTAGGATAGACCCAAGAAGGAGAGCACAAGTAACCGGGTTCTAGAGTCCTGTGGGAGACCAACTCGAGGAGTCGAGTCCGGGTCTCCTAACTCTAGAATTAGTAGGGTTGCTTGTCGCTCCGTAGGGGTCTAGGGGTGTGGGTTTGGCTATTCATCGCGACCGTGGAATCCGTGTTTTATAGAGGCTCAAAATAAAATACGGACGTCCTAGTATATCCAATGTTTCATATGTTTCTTCTGCTGCGATATCTGTGATGTGATCATGTGATGTGTTGTGATAAATATTGTATATAGCATATATGATATATTATATAGACGTTACTTATGTTTTACACCCGCGCTAGCCGTGCCCCGCTCTGTCGTTAGTTACCTAACCTAACGGTGCACGAGGGGACATCGAGGCGAATGCGGATGGCATAAGTGTACGTCGTATTTATCTGTGATGTTTAGGTGACTTAAATGATGGGACTTCATTAATGTGATTAATGAAAGAAAAGAAACCTAAAAGATGTTGTAGAATCAAATTTTTTAAAAAGGGTAGCTACAGTTTTGCTTTGCATAGCGATATATATGATATATCCTACACCTTATTCGATGAGGAAAGAGCTGAGATCCCTTCACCGGGAGTGACCTCTTTAGCAAAACTGGAAGATGCTACAAAACTCGGTTTGTCTTTTGATTGCTTTTAGAGTTTTGCTTTGCATAGTAATATATATGATATGTCCTGCACCTTATTCGATGAGGAAAGGGCCGAGATCCCTTCACCGGGAGTGACCTCTTTAGCAAAACTAATGAAAGCCTCAAAATCACTCCATTTCAAAATTCACTCGATTCTACAACGATATCAAGTTCATTACACAATAGGTTTTCAGAAAAACCTGTCGTAGCCCCCCGTCATTTCAGATAAGAACTATTTAGTATTCGTGCTGCGTTTGTTGGCCTTTATCAAGGCGTAGTGTGCGGTAGCTGAATGGTTCTTATCTACTTATGCATATGATGCAGATTGTTTTGGGGTAGTCGTACGACCTTGTTGGCCTTTGTCAAGGGTCGTGCGGGTGGGTTTGATTCAATCAAGAAATGACGGGTTGAACTTGACTAGCATCCTATGATTTGTTGGCCTTTGTCAAGGTCATAGGGGTTAGGGGCAAAATATTATCGGGAATTTCAAGTGTTGAAATTTGTAATAAGATTGCATACCTTCTATGAGATAGTTGGATCCCGATACCCACTGCGAGTAATTGTTACTCTTGCGAGAGTTTTACACAGAACAATTAGCCGATCAAGTAGGTGTCTAGAAAGGTGTCAACGGGGTTACGCCTCTGGGAAAATGAGGTTTACTTTAATTAGGTCCGTGCGAAAGCACGAGGAACCTCTCTCAAAGTACCGACAATGGCCTGGCTGAAAGATTGGCAAAATTGTAGCGTGTAATTAATCCCGGCTAGTCTTTCCTTTTATGGTTTGAAGGAAGATTTGATAAAAACAGTGGGAGCCATCCTGATTAGATAAAATAATAACCAATCTGATCTTGCAAGAGCATACGCTAAAGTGTTTTCTTCTCTCTCTCTCCAGGTAGCGACCATATCATGCCTTAATAAAGATAATAATATGGATGTATTGACCGAACCCGCATGTTATACTGTGCTGGGGAACGTTGGTTCCGTTCTTTCTTATAAGAGTTATAGGACTGAACAGGATATAGGGGAATACCAGGATTCCCATGCCACCCGAATGAAGAAAATACATGTTGATGCATTTTCTTCGGGTGTGTTCGTTACAGAGAACTGTTTCTCCATTTGCTCTACGTCCTGGGTATTAGATACCGGGTCAGGATCCCATATATGTAATCAGTTACATGGGCTTAGGAAAGGTAGAGAACTTGGAGAAGGTGATAAAGACATAAGGGTTAGAAATGGTGCAATTGTTGCAGCTAAAATCGTCGGGGAATATCACCTTGTATTGCCAACTGGTAATACATTGATTCTGAACGAATGCTATTACATGCCGAACCTGATATGCAACATTATATCGGTTTCTTTGTTGAGTAAAGAGGGATATAATTTTGTATTACAGGATAATGTTATGAACATTTTCCTTAACCAAAAGTTGGTTGGATCAGGCACGTTGTGCAATGGCATTTATGTTCTAAATCAATCAACAGTTCTGAGCATAACAAACACACACAAGAGGAAGAGTTCAGAAATGAACGAATCCTTCTTGTGGTATTGTAGACTGGGTCACATCAATACGACACGACTAGCTAAGTTGTATAAGGATGGATATTTAAATCCGTTTGAATTTTCATCTTATGACACTTTCCAGTCATGTCTCAAAGGCAAGATGACCAAAACTCCGTTTACGAGACACGGAGAAAGAGTTACCGAACTCTTGGGACTGATACATAGTGATGTATGCGGTCCCATGTCTACACATGCCAGGGATGGTTCTTCGTACTTCATTACATTCACTGACGATCTCTCTAGATTCGGATATGTGTTCCTGATGAAACACAAATCAGAAGCTTTTGAGAAATTTAGAGAATATAAACAAGAAGTCGAGAACCAAACCGGAAAAAGTATTAAAATCCTTCGATCTGATCGAGGAGGTAAATACTTGAGCAATGAATTCCTGGACTTCCTAAAAGAGAATGGGATTCTCTCTCAGCTAACTCCTCCATATACACCACAGCACAACGGTGTATCGGAACGGAGGAACCGCACCCTATTAGATATGGTGCGCTCTATGATGAGAACAGCTGAGTTACCTATTTCCTTCTGGGGGTATGCGCTGGAGACAGCAGCATACCTATTGAATCAAGTTCCGTCTAAATCTGTACCTACCACACCATATGAGATATGGAGTGGGAAGAGACCATGTCTTAAACGAGTTAAGATATGGGGTTGTCCGGCCTATGTCAAAAGGCAAAATCCGGACAAACTCGAGGCACGATCAGTTTTATGCAAGTTTGTGGGATATCCCAAACATTCACATGGATATCTTTTCTACCATAGCGAGGAACAAAAGGTGTTCGTTTCTCGACATGCCACCTTTTTAGAAAAGGAATTTCTTGCAAAAGAAATTAGTGGCGACAAGGTAGAACTGGAAGAAATTCCGGCTACACAAACTCAAACTGAAGATTTAGTGGAACCGGAGGATTCGGTAGTTCCCAACGAGCCTCAGCCTCTCCGCCGATCTAGTAGGGTTCCTCACCCACCTGAGAGATACTACGGTTTTCTCATGGATGGTGGGAACGAGGATTGCATCATGGTTGATGATGACCCAACTAGCTTCGAGCAGGCCATCACGGGTGGAGACTCAGTGAAATGGCTGGATGCAATGTGGTCCGAGATGGAATCCAGTACACCAACAAAGTATGGACTTTGGAAGATGCTCCTGAAGGGGTAAAACCCATTGGGAGCAAGTGGATCTTCAAGAAAAAACTTGGTGTAGATGGGAAAGTGGAGACTTTCAAAGCTAGACTTATTGCAAAGGGTTTTCGTCAAAGACCACGTGTGGACTATGACGAAACCTTTTCTCCAGTGGCTATGCTTAAATCCATCCGAATCATGCTTGCCATCGCTGCATATCATGACTACGAAATCTGGCAAATGGATGTTAAGACCGCCTTTCTAAACGGTGATTTAGAATAGTGCGTGTACATGACTCAGCCAGAGGGCTTCGTAGATATTAGGAGAAGCGGGAAGGTGTGCAAGCTGCTTAAATCCATTTATGGATTAAAGCAAGCATCGCGGAGTTGGAACATCTGCTTTGACGTCGTTATCAAAGAGTTTGATTTCGTCAAAAACGTAGATGAACCTTGTATCTACAAGAAGGTGGCAGAGAGTAAGGTTGTCTTCCTCGTATTGTACGTGGACAACATACTCTTGATAGGAAATGACATTCCTATGCTGCAATCGGTCAAGCTCTTCTTATCACAAAGATTCTCAATGAAAGATCTTGGTGATGCCTCCTGCATATTGGGAATTATGATCTATAGAGATAGATCTAAAAGGATATTGGGATTGTCCCAATCCAGGTATATTGACACCATACTAAAGAGGTTTAGTATGGAAGAATCCAAGCGTGGGAACTTACCCACGATCTCTGGAGTCACTCCCTCCAAAGAGATGTCTCCCAAGACTGATTTGGAGAGATCTCGCATGCAAGGGATACCCTATGCTTCGGCTGTAGGCTCTATCATGTACGCGATGCTATGTACCAGACCCGATATAGCATACTCACTAAGTGTAGTGAGTAGGTATCAAGATGATCCTAGAGAGAGTCACTGGACAGCTGTGAAGAGCATTCTCAAGTACTTACGAAGGACCAAGGAGATGCTCTTGGTGCATGGTAATGGAGAACTCCAAGTGGAGTCCTTTACCGATTCGAGCTTCCAGAGTGATAAGGATGACTCTAAGTCGCACTCGGGATTTGTCTTTACCCTTTACGGAGGGGCGGTTAGCTGGAAGAGTTCCAAGCAGGAAACCGTGGCAGACTCGACGATGGAGGCTGAATACATCGCTGCCAACGATGCTGCCAAAGAGGCTGTCTGGATCAAGAAATTCATTACTGAACTTGGAGTGGTTCCATCCATTGAGCATCCAATACCTTTGTATAGCGATAACAATGGAGCGGTGGCTTTGGCCAAGGAACCCAGGTCCCATCAGTGATCCAGGCATATTCTGAGGCGATATCACCTGATCCGGGAGATAGTTGATCGCCGGGAGATCGAGGTCAGGAGGGTTGACACGAAGAACAACACTGCAGATCCACTCACGAAGGCTCTTCGGGATGCTAGGTATGCGATACTACAGCAGCTGGCCCTAGTGCAACTGGGAGATTGTTAGTTGTATGTATGCCCTAGAGGCCAGTATTGTACAGATCATGTATATTATATTGGATGCTTGGACATATATAGAGAGGACTTTCTTGCTCGATATGATAGTATGCTATCTGGTTGCTCTTTATCTTAACATGTATACTTGTCTCTTGATACTGTCTTATAGTTACATGTTGGTAAAGCCCTTAGGATGTATACTTGACTACCAGAACTATGATGCAGATCATACTAGTGGGGACGGTGTAGTCCATAAGTACATCATTTAATGTTCTTAGTCGTGGGTGTATCGAGATAGGGCATCGATATACCAGAGTAAACTAGCGTATACGCTTCTCGACCCATGAGATGGGCGATGAATGATCCTATATCCATTGGTGTTTGACATCAGAAATGGTATACGGGTGCTCAGTGGAGACTGGGTACACTGGACGGACTCGCCGAGAACTCCCAGATGGTATTATACCTCACGTAAGATGGCAGTTCTCTGGTGGCACTTGTGCAGGTTAGTCTGTAGACCCGAGATCGTCATAGAGTCTTGTGTGATTCCCACTGTGCTTTGATTTCCACCTTACCACGTCTATGAGGGCGTGCAAAATGGTGGTTTTTGGGTACAGTCCCGAGTCACATGGAGGCAATAAGCGATAGGAGGGGTTTCGTCTCTCCCGGTATTGGGGGTTGATGTTGCGCTGTGCTCGATTGGCCATAACAGGGATGTCCCTGGCCAGGGCTGAGTTAGAGATTTACTGGTAAGTGTTACCAGTAGTTTCTCGACCCGTTATGAGCCTCACATCGGCATGACTTATCGGTTATTGGGGTTTGACGATTACCACCCCTAGACTTGATATGCGACATATCAGACGAGGAGACCGAACTGTACGGGAAGTGTTACCGGCAGGCTTTTACAGGAGTTGGAGCGAGCTTGCTTGCTGATCTTCTGATCGCTCAATACCCGGGTAGCCATTACGTCTAGCTAGTACCGCTGACGGCTTGTGGGTGCGTGATGTGATCATCACCTACTGCCGGCGTATTGACGAGTCTTTAGAGTCCTACATAGAGGTTTTACTGGCTCAGGCAAAACGAAATAGGAGCGCATATGTGATATGTGCGGGACCGAGAATAATGCGTGTATGTGATACCGTATTCTATTCTCGCGACTTCTTGTATCGGTCGGTTATATGTGATATAGCCGGGTTATCGAATCAAGTGTTGATTCGATAAATCGATACATTGGATGTTAGTCGGTTATATGTGATATGACCGGATTATTAAGTCAAGTGTTGATTTAATAATTTATTGTATAATTGTATATATATGATATACTAGTTTACATTAACTAACACTTGTTCACTTTAGGTTTTTTCTCACATATACACAACTTTAATATATATGTGATATATATTAAAATGTGTTTTCTTTTTGTATCATGGTTGATGATACACTTGACATGGGTGTACAAGACATACACCATACTATTTGAGATGGTGGTTAATATTTATTTAAGGTAATTACAAATTAGTGGAGCTTAGGTCATAAGCATGAAGCTTGTAGAAACTTGTGGATGCTTTGACAAAGTCCACCAAATTTGTTTTACTTTAGATTTTTATTAACCTAACCATTTTGAATTAGCTATGGTTATGTCTCTACATGAGTTAGTATATGATACTCACTCACCATGGTTAGCTCACTGACCTGATGATTATCCTCATCTCTTTTCTTTTGTTCATCTTCTTCTTCTTTGTTCAAAAAGAAAAGCTTGCTAGGGTTTGATCAAAAGTGAGAAAGATTGTGAGAAATAAAATTCTAAAGAGAACCCGCTTCCTATTTCTCCATCCTCTACTAGACTAGCACTTTAGTTTAAGGTGTTTGCTTCACTAATTCTCTTGTTAGTGAAGTAGAAGCTTGAGTCGGTATTCCCTCGACGTAGATCATCTTCGGTCTCGAAGACTTCAAGCAAGGATGCATCTTTCGCCTCGTGAAGCCATGCAAGAGCCCGGGAAACCCATGATCGCAGCGAAGGGACTACGACAAGGACCTTTAGAAGTGAAGGACCGATCTACAAAGGTTGTATTTCGTATTCCCTTAGTAGTAAATGTAGTTTACTAGCTTGTGAAACCCTAATATTCTAGCGACGATCTTGTTTAGGGTTATTTGGCACGGCTAAAATTTTAATCGGGTATGTTTGATGCGTTGTAGAACCTTATTAGTATACCTTGTAACCCTACACAAACTTCCAAGCATGACAAATTCTCACCAATTTTGAATTACTAAGATAATTAAAACCCTCACATTATTTGTAAGCATGGTGTAAGTCACACACACAACTAAGTTGCATGTATCATCAAGCACGACACAAACTAATGTACAAAAATATATATCACATATACACTTTGTGTACAAGCAAGTGAGAAAAGCAATCTTAAGTGAGCTAATACTAGTTAATGTAAATTAATATATCAAATATATAATTATACATTAGATTATTAAATCAACACTAGATTTAATAATCCGGCTATATCACATAACCGACTAATATCAAGTGTATCAATTTATCGAATCAACACTTGATTCGATAACCCGGCTATATCTCAAATAGCCGATTGATGACATAAATCGCGAGAATAAAATACGGTATCACATACTCGTATTAATCTCGGTCCCGCACATATCACATATGTGCTCCTACTCCGTTTCGCTTAAGCCAAGAAACCTCTGTGTAGGAATCTAAAGACTCGTCAATACGCCGGTAGTAGGTGATGATCATATCAAACACCCACAAGCCGTAATAGGCCTGCTAAATGTAACGGCCACCCGGGTATTAAGCGATCAGAAGATCAACAAGCAAGCCTGCTCATATTCCTGCGAATCCAATCAGTAACACTACCGTACAGTCCGGTCTCTTCGTCTGATATGTCGCATATCTCGTCTAGGGGTGGTAAACGTCAGACCCCAATAGCTTAATAGGTCATGCTGATGTAAGGTCCATAACGGACGAGAAACTACTGATAACACTTACCAGTAAATCTCATCTACTCTGTCCTGGGATTTCCAGTTATGGCCAATTGAGCATAGCGCAACATCAACCCCCAATACCAGGAGAGACGAATCCCCTCCTATCGCTCATTGCCTCCATATGACTCGGGACTGTACCCAAAAACCACCTGTTTGCACGACTCGGTAGAGCCGTAGTAGGGTGGAAATCAAAGCACAGTGGGAGACACACAAGAATCTATGACGATCTCGGGTCAACAGACTAACCTGTACCAGTGCACCAGAGAACTACCATCTGACGTGAGGTATAATACCATCTAGGAGTTCTCGGCAAGTCCTTCAGTGTACCCAGTCTCCACTGAGCACCCGTATACCATCTCTGATGTCAAACACCAATGGACATGGGATCATCCATCGCCCATCTCATGGGTCGAGAAGCTATACGCTAGTCTACTCTAGAATATCGATACCCCATCTCGATACTTCCTCGACTAGGAACATTGAAGGATGAACTCATAGACTGCCCAGGCCCCACCAGTATGATCTGCATCATAATCCTGGTATTCAAGTACACATCCTAAGGGCTTTATCAACATATAACAGAGAGACAATAAGTGTACATGTTAAGATAAAGAGCAACCAGATAGCGTACTATCATGTCGAGCAAGAAAGTCCTCCCAATATATGTCCAAGCATCCACTATAATATACATCTCATGTACAATAATAGCCTCTAGGGCATACATAACTAAAAATCTCCCACTTTCACTAAGGCCAGTTGTTGCAGTATAGCATACCCAATATCCTATAAAAATCTCTCGCAGGAAAGGCCTCAGTGAGTGGATCTGCCGTGTTAACCTCTGAGTCTACTCTCCTAATCTCGATCTCTTGGAGATCAACCATCTCCATGATCAGGTGATACTGCCTTAGAATATGTCTGGGTCACTGATGGGACCGGGGTTCCTAGGCTAAAACCACACCTCCATTGTCACACAATGGTGGGAACCTAGTTCATCACATGAACAAATATACACCCAGACTTTCTCTTTGGTAGCATCGTTGATAGCGATATATTCAGCCTTTATCGTCTAGTTTGCCCCGGTATCTGGCTTGGAACTCTTCCAACATACCGTCCCTCCACTGAGGGTAAAGACAAGGCTTGTGACTGACTTTCAGTCGTCCTTACTACCTTGGAGGTTATCGAGTGATTCTCCCTAGGATCGATTGATACCATCTCACTACACCTAGTGAGAATCCTAACATCCACTTAGATCTATCTCATAGATCCAAAACCCAGGATTTAGGAGGTATCACCTTGATCCTATATGGAGAATCAATGTGATAAGAAGAGATTGACCGAGTGTAGCATAGGAAACACTTTCCCTATCAAGAGTATGTCATCCACGTGCAATACATGAATGATCATCATACTCACTACAACCTTTATGTATTTACAAGATTCATCTACCATTTTGATGAAGTCAAACACTTTTACTACCACATCAAAACAGATGTTCCAACTTCGCGATGTCTGCTTTAACCCGTAAAGCAACTTGCACACGTTTCCGCTATTCCCACTGTCTACGAAGCCCTCTGGCTGTGTACTTATAGACGCTCTCTTCTAAATCATTATTTAGAAAAGCAGTCATGACACCCAACCACCAGATATCGTAGTCATGGTATGTAGCAATGGCAAGTAGGTTCCGGATGGACTTAAGTATAGCCACTGGAGAAAAGGTTTCATCATTATCCACGCCTGGTCAATGACGAGAACCTTTTGCAACAAGTCTAGCTTTGAAAGTCTCAACTTTTTCATCTACACCAAGTAATCTTCTCAAAATATACTTGCTCCTGATGTGGATTTAACCCTTCAGATATAGCAACCAAAGTCCATACTTTGTTGGTGTATATAGATTCCATCTCTGATCGCTTAGCATCCAGCCATTCTTACAGAGTCCCCACTCATGATGGCCTGCTCGAAACTAGTTGGGTCATCATCTCCATGATGCAATCCTCGCTCCCACTGTCATCGTAAAACCGAAGTATCTCTCAGGCGGATAAGGAATCCTACCGGATCGGCAGAGAGGCTGAGGTTCGTCGGGAACTATTGAATCCTCCGGTTCTACCAAATCATCAGCTGTAGTTTGTATAGCGGGAACTCCTTCCAGTTCTACCTCATGACCATAAATTTCTTTCCAAAATAAATTCCTTTTCTCAAAAGATGGCATGCCGAGAAATAAAACACCTTTTGTTCCTCGGTGCGATAGAAGATATTTCCTTGCGAATGCTTGGGATATCCAACAAACTTCCACAGAACTGATCTTGTCTCGAGCTTGTCCGGATTTTGCTTTTGACATAGGCCGGACAACCCCAAATCTTAATTTACTTAATAGATGGGATCTTCCCATACCATATCTCACATGGAGTTAGTAGGCATCTGATTTGGTTAGAACCGAATCCAATAGGTATGTAGCTTCACAAGTGCATAACTCCCAAAGGAAATAGGCAACTCAGTAGTACTCATCATAGAGCGCACCATATCTAATAGGGTGCGATTGCTCTGCCCCGATACACCGTTGTGCTGTGGTGTATACGGAGGAGTAATGCTGAGAGAGAATCCCATTCTCCTTTAGAATAGTCCAAGAATTCCATGCACAAGTATTCTCCTCCATGATCTTATCAAAGGACATAATACTTATACCCGTTTTGGTTCTCTACTTCGCACTTATATTCTATGAATTTCTCAAAAGCTACACACTTGTGTTTCAACAGGAACACATGTCCGAATCTTGAGAGATCATCAGTGAATGTAATGAAGTACAAAGAACCAGTCCTGGCATGTGTAGACAGGGGATCATATACATCACTATGTATCAGTCCCAAGAGTTCACTAACTCTTTCTCTGTTTCTACTAAACGGAGCTAAGATCATTTTATCTTTGTGACATGACTGGCAAGTTTCACAAGATATAAATTCAAACTGATTTAAATATGCATCTTAATGTAACTTCGCTAGTCGGGTCGCATTGATATGACCTAGTCTATAATAACACAAGAAGGATTCGTTCATTTCTGAACTGTTCCTCTTGTGTGTGTTCTGTACGTTAAGAACTGTAGTTTGATTTAGAACGTATATGCCATAGATAACGTACCTGAACTGATCAACCCTTGATATAGGAAATGTTCAAAACATTATCCAACATTACAAAATTATATCCTTTTTTACTTAGTAAAGAGACTGATATGATGTTGTATATCAGGTTCAGTATCTAATAACATTCGTTCAGAATCAATGTATTTGGTAATATAAGGTGATAACTGCCAACTAATTTGGCTGCAATATTTGCACCAATCTCTATACTTAGAGACATATCACTATATTCTCAGTTCTCTACTTATTCGTAGCATGTAACTTATTACATATGCGGGATCCTGATCCGGTATCTCATACCCAGGACATAGAGAATACTGAGAAACAGTTCTCGATAATGAACACACCCGAAGAAGATGCATCATCATGCACTTTTTCGTCTGGGCTGCATAGGAATCCAGGTATTCCTCATTTCCTGCTCGGTCTTACAACGATTATAAGTTGGAGCGGGACCAACGTTTCCCGGCTCAGTATAACAAGCGGGTTCGGTCAGTACATTCATATTATTATCTTGATTAAGACGTGACTGTTCCGGCCAAAAATTTCTGCGCAAAAGAGCCTAAGGTATCAAATGGCAGCGATACGCTTAAGAAAATGCGAACCAGTATTTTACGGACTGTATTTTGACAAACTCCCGAATGATAAATAGCTAATTTCTGATGGTATCGAAAGCGTTTCGAAAAATCCTTCGATTTGATATATTATGGGCCTCATAATTCATCCGGGATCAAACGCTATGAGTAAATATGCTACACACGTGTAATCTAAGAAAGAAAATGCGAACCAGTATTTTCCGGGCTGTATTTTGACAAACTTCTGAATTAGAAACAGCTAAATTCTGATAGTATCGAAAGCGTCTCGAAAAATCCTTCGATTTGATATATTAAGGGCCTCATAATTCATCCGGGATCAAAAGTTATGAGCAAATGTGCAACGCACGTATAATCTAAAGTAATGCTCTACTACATGGGAAATGCATTTTAGCCCCACATCGGGAAAAAGAGAGATCCCTTCTCTACCACTCCCATATAAATAAGAGGGGATATTTCTTAGAAAAGGTAGAGAATTCAATTCTCAAAAGAGCTTAGTTCTCCAAGTTAGGGCCATAGCTGCCCCCCATAATGCACATATGCGCAAGCGCCATGTGCGCCACGTGCAATGCACGTGCGCCCGCCACATGCGCGCCACGTGCAACACACGTGAGCCAAACATGTGCAACGCAAGAGAGAGAATTTAATTCTCAAAGGAGCTTAGTTCTCCATGTTAAGGCCTTAGTTGCCCCCCATAATGCGCATATGCGCAAGTGCCATGTGCGCCACGTGCAATGCACGTGCGCCCGCCTTAATTCTCAAAGGAGCTTAGTTCTCCATATTAGGGCCTTAGCTGCCTCCCATAATGCGCATATGCGTAAGCGCCATGTGCGCCACGTACAATGCACGTGCGCCCACCACATGCGCGCCACGTGCAACACACGTGAGCCAAACATGTGCAACGCACGTGGGAGAATTTAATTCTTAAAGGAGCTTAGTTCTCTATAGGAGCTTAGTTCTCCAAGTTATGGCCTTAGCTTCCCCTCATGATGTGCAAGCGCCACGTACGACACACGTGCGCCCAACACGTGCGACACACGTGCGCGAACGCAAAGAGGCCTTTTTCAGCAGTTAGGAGTTTAAGCTTCAACATATTCTTCCTCCTGATAAGTAGGACATGGTTCAAAAGGTACATCCCTCCACACCTTCGATATATGGCGCTGTAAACCCTCAGCGTCGTCGGAGAGGTGGTGGGTCCCAATGACCAATGATCTCTCTTTCCAAATAACAGAGGGATCCGATAAACTCCAAGTTCAAAAAGAGGGGAGACACATACACAGACAGAGGGAGAGGGGAAGAAAAATAGAAAGAGAATTTAATTCTCTAAAGAAGAGAAACCCCTCCCAAAAAAAATCCCATAAAAAGAGAATTTAATTCTCAAACTAAGAGTTTAATTCTTCTCAAAGAACTTAATTCTTCCTCTAATTAAGATCTGCAGAAGCAGATCTCCATACAAGTTAAGAATTTAATTCTCATCGGGGAGATTCTGTCATGCAGATTCAAAACCTAAGGGAAGGAACCGAATCCAAAGGAGTTTAACTCTTACAAAACATATAAGAATTTAATTCCTCTAGAACTAGAGTTTAACCCTTTAAAAAGAATTTAATTCCTACAAAGAACAAAAGGAGAACTTGATCCATCGGAACCATAAAAGAATAGCCTGATAATTCATTAGCATTCAAACGCTACATAAAAGCTCACGTGATCCCACGTGAGCACCTTTGAGGAACAAAGAGGGAAAGAATGAGATCTAGTCACGTGACCCCACGTGACCCCTGAGAAGTGCTCAGCACTTATAAAAGAAAAAAGGGAATAAACCCTATTTTTGGAGCGCCTCACGTGATCACACGTGGGCGCCTCAAATTCTTAGTGTTTAACACTATTTCAAGCGCCTCACGTGGGAGCACGTGAACGCGATCATACACTAGTGTTTAACACTACTTTAATGCCTCACGTGGGAGCACGTGAGCGCCGATCATATATTAATGTTTAATACTATGAGATGCCAATATTAGCCAAACTTAGATCAAATCTCCCGAGGGCAATCAATCGAGCCCCTCATGCTCAGGGTCCCCCAAACCGATCTCAGTCCCAGAGATAGCTAATGAGCTCCTAACAGATGGCATTTAAAATGATGTTCATCCCACCATGATCTCTTTCCTCGATCTGGAATTTGGTTCAAGTGTGCATCGCTCCACATCTCTGAAACATGTCGTTGTAATTCTTCAACGTCTTCAGAGAGATGGAGGGTCCTAATAACCAATAACTCTTGGCCCACCGCCGAACAAGCTTTTCAAAAAGGGAGTAAATCTAAAACACATCTCAATTTGGGGGCGCCTCACATGACCTCACGTGATCCCTTGATAGTGCTTAGCACTCAGAAAAAGAAAAGGAGAATAAAACAAAGGCAATTTTCATTCTTCAGAGTGCGTGATCTCACGTGACCCAATAGTGCTTAGCACTCAGAAAAGAAAAAAAAAACCCCAAGATAGCTCCTATTTTAGGGGCACCTCATGTGTTCCCACGTGACCCCCAAACAGTGGTGTATAAAATAGGAAGAAAATTTCAAAGACAGCGCTCGCATTTTGAAGGCACCTCACGTGTCTGCACGTGACTGTTTGATGAACCAAGTGCTTAGCACTTATAAATAAAAGAGGAATAAAATCCAGAGAATGGTTCTCACCTCGGGCGACTCACATGCTCACACGTGAGCCAAGTGCTCAGCACTTTTATATATATATGAGGGAATAAACTCAAGAAACAATGACCACTTCGGGGCCCCTCATGTGTTCACACCTGAGCTCCTCCAAAGTTCAGTGCTTAACACTGATTCAGTGCTTAGCACTATGGGGTGACGGTTGAAGTCGAAAATTGCACCCCGGTTGACCAAGTCAAAGTCAAAGTCAACCCCAAGCCAAGTGGGCCCATGCCCAGGTCGAGTCCGAACATGAAGCGGCCGGCCCTCCCCATGCTAAAATAAAATCATGTAATAAATAATTTTTATGTAATTTTTTATGCATGAATGTAAACAAAATGGGCATAAAGCCAAATTTTTGTAAGCTCCTGGCTTATGTGCAAAAAGAAATGGCACATGAGCCATGGGATGAGCAAAATGTCATTTTGTAAAGCCCAAGGGGCTATATGTAAATATGTAAGCCTATAAGAGGCAACATGATGAAAATATCTAAGATACTTTTTTCATTCCCCCAAAAAATAGGGTTCTTGCCTCTTTCCCCTTTCTGAAGGTTCTAAACCTTCTTCTTTCTTTTGAATTAAATCAAGAGTTTTACTCTTCCTTTTCCAAAACTAAATAGTTTTTCACTATAAAACCCATAAAGGGGACCTTAGATCTCCCATCAGATCTCAAAAAGAAGAGATTTTTAAAATCTCACATCTTTTGATCTTCAAGATCCTGCCAACAGAGGAGGAAGAAGGAGGCCCATCTCTGAAAACCCCATTTTTGGGGAAGACCCAGGGCACCAAAGAAGAGCCCCTTTCATCAACCCCAAAACATTTTAGGACTTTAACTCCACTCTAAATCCTCTTTTAGGATTTTAAATCCTATTTCTGGGGCTAAAATCCCCTTTTCCTCGCCGGCGCCCAAGCGCCCGAGCACCTAGCGCCTCAAGCGCTCAAGCGCCCAGCGCTCAAGCGCCCAGCGCCCACGTGCTGGACACGTGGCGTGCTAGCGCTCGAGCACCTTGCGCTCAAGCGCCCGGCACCCACGTGCCGGGCACGTGGTGTGCTAGCGCTCGAGTGCCTAGCCCTCGAGCGCCTTGCGCTCAAGCGCCCAGCGTCCACGTGCCGGGCACGTGGTGCACTACCGCTCGAGCGCCTAGCGCTTAAGCACCCAGCGCCCACGTGTCGGACACGTGGTGCGTTAGCGCCTACGTGTCGGACACAACGCTCGAGCGCACAGCGCCCACGTGTCGGACACGTGGTGCACTAGAGCCTAAGCGCACAGCGCCCACGTATCGGACACGTGGTGTGCTAGCGCTTAAGCGCATGGCTCTCAAGCGCTCAAGCGCACAGCGCTCACGTGCTAGGCACGTGAGGCGCTGGCCCTACGCGTCCTTTGGGCATTTTTTCCCTTTTTTATATATATGTATACATGTATATATATATATATATATAGATACACACATACTCCACAACACCGTCCCTGTTGAGAAAAAAAATTTCTAACGGGGCGCTGCTCCGCACCCTGCAAGGGGGCTGCTAGCCCCCTTGACCCCCAGCCCGCTATCCGGGTAGCGGGACCCCCGTAAAAACTCTGCGGGGCCCCGGATATATCCCAAACCCCCTTTCAAAACACAACACACATACACTGCACATTGAGTTCGCATGACCTGTTTGACCCGTTAATCGGAGGTTCCCTCGCTCCAAAGGCGAGGGGTAATTAACGGCTGCTTAGTCCGCGGCTACCGGAGATTTGGATCCCCGCAATCAATAAGTCCCAGCCTACCCTAGGCAGGGGGAATCTGTAATGCGCTTGACAAGCGCGCGCATATTCCCATCTCAATGGGGTGACGAAAAACACCCTACAGATTCTGCCACGTCCGGTGGGACCTTTCTCTCCTCCCATATTTCGGGTTAAACGTTCATGCGAGCTCAATCAATATACATGTCGACTGCCTGTACTGAAATCATGCTTCTTTGTGCAGGTTAAAAAATTTCAAATTGCAATCTCCGGTCACAGCAAAAATGTCTCCAAGGACAAGCTCAGCTCTCGACATAGCTCCCATCTCCTACACGATGAAGATGGACGCCAGGACGGTCCTTCCGGCCAGTCTCGGGCGACAATGGGAAGAGCCGCTGCTACCATTCGGCTCTATCCCGTTCGTGTCAGCTAACGCCATCCAAGCTCCTCAAGCCCCAGTGGCAGACAAACCGGCCTCAAAAGGCAAGAGGCTAAATGTGGTGGTCTCGAAGGCGCCCTAACTCAAACGCAAGTCGGTGTTTGAACGGCTCTCCTTGGCCCCAGCTGGGGGCAAGGCCATCAACACCAACAAAGCAACAGGGCGTCTCGAGCAAGCTCCGACGATGCCCCTGACAACTACTCAATTGGGTATCTTCTCTAAGCTCCTCACCACTCAGCCTATGGTGGATTTTCGAAGGGCAGAAGCCTGCCAAGCGCTCAAGGCAGAGAAGCTGAGGCAGAAGCGGCTCAGATACTGAGCCAACAAAAGGGCTAGGGCTCTGGCCATGATAAAATTTATGAATTTCCAAAGCCCGGACAGCTCCGCGAAATCAGCCGCCAAAGATAAAGAGATGGCTGGGTATGCGGTTCGCACTATCTACATGGTCGGACATGAAGAAACGAACCCTCCTCTTCTTCACAACCATGGTGATGATATGATTGACGCTACCCAGCATCGGCTCGATCTAAGTGATGAAGAGCCCGCTCAGGCTAATAAGCCAGAGGAGCCCGTGGTTCCTACGGAATTGAGCTCAGGCAATAAAGATGACCCGGTTGTTATAGCCGGAACTACAGAACATGTGTTATTCCGATGGCTTCAGAGGCAGCTTCAGGACAGGGATGAGAAGTTAGCCAAGGTACAGTCCAAGGTCGATGAATTGGCAAACGTCGAGGTAGATCTCGCGACCCAAGTCGCCCGATTGCAATTACAGCAGAATCAAATCTTGGTTCATGAGCCAGGGATTGATACTCGGAGGCAGCTAACTGATACCCCCTTCAACCTAAGAGCGGAGCGCCTTCGCGTAAAACGGCCGCAATCAGCTTCCAGTCCCTCCGATACATACACCGGAGGAGAATCGCCTCTGAAAGAGAAACTGGATAAGATCTATTCCTTCAAAAGGGACAAAGTCCACAAGATATTCAAGGACGCCCTAGGAAATGGTCTACAACTTCCAGAATCAAAGAGAACGCAAGAAGCGAATATGACCGACGACCAAAGATATTACCCCTATCATAGAGTGATAGGTCATGCCATTGAGGACTGCTTCGTCTTCAAAGATTGGGTCGAAAGGAAATACAAGATGGGAGAGATAGAACTGTCTAAAGGCGTGTTAGCAAACAGTCAAGCTACGACCGCCGATTTCATGCAAATGGAGACCGAAGCCTTTCGAGTACCTAATCCTCCCAGACATGTGCCGTTATCTGAAAAGGGCGAATCAAAGACTGATCGGACTTGACGACCAACATCAATAAAGGCACCTACTCCAATGGAGAGAATGAAGAAGGTATACTCCTTCAGGAGGGATGAAGTCCGCAAAATATTCGTGGATGCCTTGAACAACGGTCTGCAACTGCCTGTTCCAAAGAGGCCATATGAAATGAACATGACCGGCAATCCCATATACTGCCCATATCATAGAATGGTGAGTCATACCATCGAAGACTGCTATATTTTCAAAGATTAGGTGGAAAACCAATACAAACTTAGGAAAGCCCCATAATCGTTAGATGTACCGACAAGCCATAGAGCTACGGTCATCAACACAACTCCGCCAAGATCAAAGTTCAAGGAGCTGGGATAAGCAAGCTGACCACCATGTCGTTAAACTGAGGATGACGGACCACCAAGTCTTTAAACTGGGAGTAAACAACCACCACGTCGTTAAACTAGGAACAATCGACCTCTAAGTCGTTAAACTGGGAATGTAAAAAAAATATATGTAAATAAACAAAAAAAATGTGTAAATAAAAGAAAAATAAAAGCCGAAATGATGGGGCAATTCGCAATAAAAATCAGCGAGTAAAAATAAAGATGAAAATAAAGCCGAAATGATGAGGCAACTCGCAATAAAAATCAGCGAGTAAAAATAAAGATGAAAATAAAGCCGAAATGATGGGGCAACCGCAGATAAAAAGCCGAAATGATAGGGCAGTCACGACCTTCATGATAAGAAAAGCTGAAATGATAGAGCAAATGCGGTAAAACAAAAAAATATAAATGCAAAAACGAAAAGAAAAAACGGCGAATGATGAGTCGCTCCTGGTACCATGTTCCAGTGCAGCGATGCAGACGCCAACCAAAATCCAATTTCCTAAGATTCTTCCAGCCCTACGGCCAGTCCCCAAATTGACTACCGTATACAATCCACGGGCTCAAATAATTCTCACCATACCCATATCCCACTGCAATCACCAGTCCAGCGGTTGGTCTCCGTCCTTAGAATTATGCTCCATTGGGAAGACCCACTCATGTGTCCTCACAACGCATGAGGAGAACAAACCTTCATGGGATCCTTACGACTCACAAAGGGAAAACACACTTGGGGGTCCTCACGACTCCTATGGAGAAAATGCACCTTCGAGATCCTCACGACTCGTAGGGAGAAAATACTTTATGGGACCCTTACGGCCCATAAAATTGAAAAGCCTTAGGTGATAGGGATCTAAACCTGTCTCCTAAGCCATCACTCCCCAATCCCCAAGTGGCGAATGATGAGTCACTCCTGGTACCATATTCCAGTGTAGCGATGCAGACGCCGACCAAATTCCAAATCCCATACCCCAAATGGCGAATGGTGAGTCGCTCCTGGTACCATATTCCAGTGCAGCGATGCAGACGCCAACCAAATTCAAAATCCCATACCCCAAATGGCGAATGATGAGTCGTCCTGGTACCATATTCCAGTGCAGAGATGCAGACGCCAACCAAATTCCAATCCCCAAAACGGTGAATGATAAGTCGCTCCTGGTACCATATTCCAGTGCAGCGATGCAGACGCCAACAAAGTCCCGAAATTTGTTCGGCCCTACGGTCTGGATCATATATCCTGCAAAACCGTATACAATCCATGGGCGTAAAACGATCCCAATCTCTCCCAAGTTCTACCGGCGAGACCACATTCAAAGTCCCACCGGCGGGGAAGATTCAAAAAAAAAAATTTTAAAAAGAGAAGAAAAAAAAGAAGGTATGTCCACAAGCAAAATGGGCACGGATGAAAACCCGAAAGGGCTCCGTGAGTAAAAATAGCAAGACTGCCGGCGAGTTTGTGAAAATCCGAAAGGGCGCAAACTCGTGAAAAAGAGATGAAATGCACTCACAACGTCCTCTCGACTTTGTGAGGAGAAAATTCCCGCGTGAGATCCTTACGACTCACAAAGGAGCAACACACTTAGGAGTCCCCACGACTCCTAAGGAGAAAATACACCTACGGGATCCTTACGACCCGTAGGGAGAAAATGCTTTGTGAGACCCTTACGGCTCACGAAATTGAAAAGTCTTGGGTGATAGGGACCTAAAATCTGTCTCCTAAGCCATCGCTTCCTGATAAGCAAGCGCAATGATGATTCGCTCCTGGTACCATATTCCAGTGTAGCGATACTGATGCCAAGCAAAAACCAATTCCCAAATCCTCTCGGGGCAAATGATGAGTTGCACCTGGCATTATTCCAGTGCAGTAATGCTGATGCCAAACCAAAACAAAATCCGTAATTCCTCTCATGGCAAATGATGATTTGCTTCTGGTACCATATTCCAGTATGGCGATGCTAATGCCAACCTAAATCAAACCAACAATCTCTGCGGCGGAATCATGCTTCGTCCCAGAATATACCCCATGTCGAAATCATGCTTCGCCTCGGCGTATCTGGCTTCCTTGTCGAAATTATGCTTCGACTCAGAATCAACCAGCGACACTCCGTGCCGGGGATAAGTCGAACAGCGACACTCCGTGCCGGGGACAAGTCGACCAGCGACACTCCGTGCCGGGGAAAAGTCAACCAGCGACACTCTGTGCCGGGGATAAGTCGAACATCAGCGACACTCCGTGCTGGAGATAAGTCGAACAGCGACACTCCGTGCCGGGGACAAGTCGACCAGCGACACTCCGTGGCGGAGACAAGTCGAACATCAGCGACACTCCGTGCCGGGGAAAAGTCGATCAGCGACACTCCATACCGGGGACTAGTCAAACAGCGACACTCCGTGCCGGGGAAAAGTCGAACAGCAACACTTCGTACCGGGGACAAGTCGAACACCAGCGACACTCCGTGCTGGGGAAAAGTCGAACAGCGACACTCCGTGCCGGGGACAAGTCGAACATCAGCGACACTCCGTGCCCAGGGACAAGTCGAACAGCGACACTCCGTTCCGGGAAAAAGTGGATCAGCGACACTCCGTGCCGGGGACAAGTCGAACATCAGCGACACTTCGTGCCGGGGACAAGTCGAACAGCGACACTCCGTGCCGGGGACAAGTCGAACATCAGCGACACTCCGTGCCGGGGATAAGTCGATCAGCGACACTCCGTGCCGGGGACAAGTCGAACACCAGCGACACTCCGTGCCGGGGACAAGTCGAACAGCGACACTCCGTGCCGGGGACAAGTCGAACAGCGACACTCCGTGCCGGGGATAAGTCGAACATCAGCGACACTTCGTGCCGGGGACAAGTCGAACAGCGACACTCAGTGCCGGGGACAAGTCGAACATCAGCGACACTCCGTGCCGGGGACAAGTCGATCAGCAACACTCCGTGCCGGGGATAAGTCGAACACCAGCGACACTCCGTGCCGGGGACAAGTCGAACACCAGCGACACTCCGTGCCGGGGACAAGTCGAACAGCGACACTCCGTGCCGGGGACAAGTCGAACAGCGACACTCTGTGCCGGGGAAAAGTCGAACAGCGACACTCCGTACCCGGGACAAGTCGACCAGCGACACTCCGTGCCGGGGACAAGTCGATCAGCGACACTCCGTGCCGGGGACAAATCGAACATCAGCGACACTCCGTGCCGGGGACAAGTCGAACAGCGACACTCCGTGCCGGGGACAAGTCGACCAGCGACACTCCTTGCCAGGGACACGTCAACCAACGGAAACTCCGCCTCGGAGACGCGTCAAGCATCGACCGTCTATGTCGCAAAAAGGGCAGTGCAGCGGGAACCAAATCGCTCCGGGCCAGAGAAACGTCTATCACAGACACTCTATCTTGGAGTCGTGTCAAGCGTCGACCATCCATGTCGTAAAAAGGGCAGTGGGAACCAAAGTGTTCCCCTCCGAAAGACGGCGCGACATGGCGTCTCTTGCCTGAAATTCGGGGCAGATGCTAATTGGTGCTATCCGTCCACCTCTCCGAAGATGCCAAGTTGATTCATGGCACCGTGTGTCGAAGGCTTAAACGGATGCGGCCGATGTAGCAGACTTCGTCAGATTCCCCCTCGTTTGAGGGGTTTTTGATTGTGGGGACGCTCTTCCCTGCAGGCGCAAGCCCCTGCAGTTAATTACACTACCGCATCGCGGTAACAACTTTCTCCTTCTCCAGATGGTCACTTCGCGTCGTGTGTGTTTGTTTTGTGTTTTGTTGCCCGTGGATTGTTTACGGAGACCGAGTTATGTCGTCGCCCGTAGGGCGTGGACTAGTCCAAATCCGTATTATCTTAGATTTGGGTTTGGGGGTTTGGTTTGAGGATACGTTAGCCATACTTGAGGCCAAGATCAACTCAAACGTTTGTTAAGGATACGTTAGTCCGACCTGAGACTAAGATCGACTTAACGGGATCGTTTAGATCCGACAAAAGAGCGTTTGGGCTCTATTGTTCCAGTTTAAGGACATGGTGGTCCATTGTATGTATGGCCGTCGGGACCCGTCACCTCTCTGACGACGTTGAAGGATTACAACGACAGATATCAGAGGAGTTCAGAGATGTACCCTTGAACCGAAGTTGATTGGGGGGATTCATAGTCCAGTCTGTTTGAAGGTTTAAGGATACGTTAGCCATATTTGAGGCTAAGATCAACTTAAACGGGATCGTTTAGATCCGACAAAAGAGCGTTTGGGCTCTATTGTTCCAGTTTAAGGACATAGTGGTCCATTGCTAGTTTAAGGACATTGCGGTCCGTGGGTAGTTTAAGGACATTGCGGTCCATGGGTAGTTTAAGGACAGCTAATAGCACTAAGCCCAGACGCCCTAAGTCTGGGGGCATGATGGTCCACACCGTATACATGGCGTCAGGAAAAGAAGACAGCCGCGCGTCCACGGGTCATAGACCGCTTACACGGTCGGTGACCAAAGCTCAGGAGCAGCAGCAAAAGCTCCAAGAAATGATGAATGCTATGGCCGCACTTACCGGGCCAAAAGAAAGCCCAGAAACGTCCTCAGACGCACGCCAGGAGGAAGAAACCGACGCTGAATTCCTTCGCCGGATACTGGAGAAAAAGGACAAAGAGGCTGCTGAACAAGCAGCCAATATACAGCGTATGGGCCTTCTCTTCCAAGATATGATAGGAATGATGATCCAGCAGGACCTACCCGCCGAGGATCCCCCAATCGTTCTTGAAGACGACCGAGGAGAAACGTCAAATCCACCGCCAGCCCCCTCAACGGCCAAGGAGGAGACGATCTCTAAAGCTGACTTGGTTGACTATATAGCCCAGCAAATCCGGGTTCATCATGCGACTGAGGCAGCTGGTCAAGTCGTAAAAACGGGGCGGCCGTATCCAAGCTGGTACGACCAAATCAAATACCCGCCAGGCTATACGATACCGAAATTCCACGTGTATAAGGGGACCGGCAATCCCCATCAACATGTTGCCCAGTTCCGGGCCCTCTGCGGTAACACCGGCGGTGATGATAAACTGTTGCTTCGCCAGTTCGTGGGCAGCTTATCGGAAACAGCGTTCGAATGGTATTCGGAACTCCTGAACGATTCTATCAAGACGTTCGCTGAAATGGAGTTGTTATTCACTCAGCGATTCGCAAGTGCCAGCGAACGCACTCCAATAACAGCATTGATTAACGCCAGGGTAAAACCAGGCGAAACCTGGGTCCAGTATGCTATACGCTGGCGGAATTTATGGTCGAGATGCGAACAACGCATTGAGGAGGCACCCGCAGTGGGCATGTTCGTAGGAACCCTAGACCCCCACGCAATTATCTCCCAGTTTATGATGTTCTTTAAGCCAACCACATTCCAGGCTTTAATCGACAAGTTGGCTCAGATGGACCAGATGGGTCATAGACCACCTCCCCCGAAGTCGGAACCTCGGAATGACAAGGGTAAAGGAAGGGCAACCTTGGTCGCGAATGCCCAACAGCAACCTAACGCCCCGAAACCGGCAGATCAACTGGAAGAAAGACGCCGGTATTATAATGAAAAGATGAAACGTCCTTACTCGTTCCCACGAGACAAGACGAAACGGTTATTCGAGCTGGCAATACGCAACAGACTTATAAACCTACCAAATCCAAGGCGACTGCCGCAACCCACGGAGGTGAATAACCCTAACTATTGTCCTTACCATCAAACGGTAAGTCATCCGATTGAAGATTGCTTCGTCTTCAAAGGATGGATCGAAGATCAATACCTCCAGGGGAAGTTTATACTGTCAGAAAAGTGGAAGGTGAACCCACCACAGCCGCATCCTCCTAAGAAAGCGGATACACCGGGGGCAACCTGCTCCTTTATTGAAGAAGCTCCGTGGGAGGTCGTGCTATCAACTAAAACCAAAAGAATGCTGGGATACCTTCATGCATGCCCTACGATCGAATGGAAGGACCCTCTTGAACCTCAAATTATCGAAGGAATGTTGAAGCCCCGCCCAACTACGAAGACTCGCGATAAGGGCCCAAATACTCACGCCCAACCGTCAAAATCTTCGAAGAAAAAGAAGAAGAAATCCAAGAAGTCCGTGAAGCTTGGAAACGAGCACACAAACTTGCAGAAGCAAATCGACGCGCTGGAAGAATACAATCAAAAGGCGCGAACTCCTGTCACACTGCAAGAGTTCCTCAACCCCATCTTTCAAGAGGAAGATGATGGAGAGAGCTCGTCGGATGAATCCGAAGGATATGTGGCGAGTTGTAACGTAATCTCCCACTCGTTTACCGATGATGGGAAAACTCCTGGCACTAAGAAGCTGGAGGCAGAGCCTGAACCAGAGCGTGCATGGCCAACAAATGAAATGATCAATGCCTTTCTAGACGAGATTCGTCTAAAGAGTAAAGCGGATCAGAAGCGTGAGATGGCCGCGTCAGAAGGAGCCAAATGCAGGCGACTGAACGAAAGAGTTGAACTACCCCTGCCAGAGCGAAAGGCATCCGAAGTAGACAAGAAGATATTCAAGACGAGGAAAAGGTTTGCCAAAGCCATGTCAATGGGAATGAAGCTACCACCCTCGGAAGGAAACACGCACGATGGGGTGGAGAGGCACCCTGATTATTGCGCATATCATCGGAAAATTTCACACCCCATGGAGGAGTGCGACGCCTTTAAGATATGGTGGCAAGGATATGTTGCTCATCGGCAACATTTTAAGCGCATGAAACGCAAGATCCGTCGGGAGCGAAGAAGTACTGTCGATGGGCACAACAGAACTACTGGCAACTGTTACATGGTTAACGCCAGGGGGTCACAAGTTCTCACTTTTGGGAGCGACTCTGATGAAGAAATGGCTCTGGGCCCTCTCTTTAAAGAATCCGTTTTAGGGAAAAAGGAGAAATCGGAGGCCTGCGAGAACATTCAGCTGCGCAATCGCACACTCCCAGAAAAGAATCTCGGGCCCGCGAGTAGAAAAGATAAGGGAAAGGAAAAGGTCACTGAAGATATCACTTTAGATGACCAAGTCATGAAAGAGCTGGCTGCCAAAGACCCTCCTAGGAAGGGTAAGGTGGACTATAACATCCTAGCGCACCTAAGGAAGCTATCTTCTCAGCTTAGCATTCTCAAGGCCCTCCTATTATCAAAAGAAGCGCGAGACTCACTAATTAAGGCGTTACAAGAACCTGAGCAATTTCAAGCCTTCCTCGCCACTGAAAGGATGAAGGATGAACTGGAGGAAGTGCATACGGCCGACATCACTTTCGGTGACGAAGACCTCCTTCTCGGGACGTGCGACCACAACCGTCCCCTATATGTCTCTGGATACTGCCATGATATCAAGATAGGCAAGATCCTGGTGGATAATGGATCCTCCGTCAATCTCCTTAATGTTCGGGTGTTGAAGGAAATCTGCGTGAGTGTGCAGCACCTCACTCGTGACAAAATCACTATCTCCGGTTTTGATTCACAATCGTCATGGACTCTCGGATCTGTGATACTAACATTACGCTTCGGACTTCTCGTCACAGACGTCAAATTCCATGTCATTGACGCCAAGACCTGCTACAACGCCTTACTCGGCCGTCCTTGGCTACACGAGTACAACATCATCCCTTCTACGCAACATCAGTGTATGAAGTACTTTAAGGATGGTTTCGAGTATACCGTAACAGGTGAGTTGAACCCATTTTCCGTGAACGAAGTCCGCAAATACGAAGATGCGAAGTACTTTTTGCCAGATTTCGAGGATGCAGAAAGGTGTCGCAACCCGGAAAACAAAACCGCCGCCACCATCCCTGTTTTCGGGAGCGATACCGAAGAAGAGGGAGAGATGGTTTATGCAGGGCCATCTCAACGCAACAACCTGGGGACGCCCGCCCCCATGTTGGTCTTCGGAAGTGATTCAGAAGATGAAGTTAATGCCGTGTTCTCCAATCGGCTGTCAATATAAGCACCCCCTGGCGATGACCATAGTTTGCAAATCACCATGGTACCGCGAGAACACTACAAGGATCTCGACACACTTCAAGCTCACAATGTGCAGGACCTGCGAACATTTTACGTCCCTCCCAGGCAAAGGGGTGAGAAGGTGATCCTATTCTACCGATCCTCAGAGTCGAAAGTAGAGAAAGAGATCTGGCATGGCGCGGATGCTACACTCGACAGGCTCCAACCCATCCGTCTGCCCAGATACTATACAAATGGATTAAAGAGGCTATTGAAGCGCCAAGGAGTACCCTTAAAACAGACTGTTCGACAAGCTGGGTTCTACAACAGGATCTGGGATGTCCCTGGGACTCAACGCAAATTGTCCAACGGGAAAATGGAAACACTTGGGCTTGGATACGCGAGAACCGGAAAACGGGGACGGGCCCACAGCAGATACGCTATATATACCTTTGATGAAGAAGAGGACGCCATGCCAGGAGATGCCAACCCCTCATCAAAACTAGATCCCGCGATTGAAATGCCGAGTCCGTCGTTTAAAGAACGAATGGATAAGCCTATCAGGAAAATGGGTCAAAAAGCTCGGGAAGACCACAACCGCGAGATGGCCATCTACGAGAAGGCCAAGACGCAACGTCTATTTCAACAGGCTGCAAAAGACAAAGATGCTCATCCTCGTCAACCCGTTGTACGAAAGGCCCGACGCAGAGACGGAAATAAATCAAGAAGCGGAAAGAGGAGCCGACAACAACGACGCAGGATTAGGGGGTTACGTGATCGGGTATTGCGCGGCTCGGATTTGTCCCTCATGAAGAAGATGAGTCGAGCGTACTCCTTCCCCCGAGACAAGACAGAGAGGTTACTCAAGCTCGCTTTAAAACATCAAATGATCGCGCTTCCAGGGTCTAGACACCCTGAGCAAGCTGACAAGGCTTCTCATTTGAGCTATTGCTCTTATCACCGAGCCATAGGACATCCTACCGAAGACTGCTTCACCTTCAAGAACTGGGTCGAGGACCAGTACCAACAGGGCAGATTCGCCTTATCCGACGGCTGGAGGGTAACGCCGCCACAAAAGCACGAACCCAAAGCCGCAAAAGCAAAACCAGATCTACCTCAGTCCTGGAAGCGAATTCGCACCTGTTACACGATTACGATATTAAAAGAAGAGCCCGAGAATATGGATGACCTTCCCTGGTGCTTTGAGAACAGCGATGATGAGGTGGTCTCAGAATTTCCGCCAGCTCCGAAAGAACTGGAAGATGGCATACATACTACTGCAGATAACCTCAAGAAGATTGAGTTGGGATCGACAGATGACCCGCGACCGAAATTTGTCAGCGAGCTGCTATCTGAAGAAAGGGTGGCTGCTTTAAAGAACGTGCTTCTACGACATAAAGACTGCTTCGCGTGGAACTACTCCGAGATGCCAGGATTAGATCCGGAGATTGCTGTGCATAAGTTAGCAATATCCCCGGATATCAAGACAGTCAAGCAGGCGCCAAGAAGGATGCGACTCGAGCTTGAAATGAGCATCAACGCCGAAGTCAAGAAGCTGATCGATTCTGGATTTATCCAAGAAGTCTAATATCCCGACTGGATCGCCAATATCGTCCCGGTAATGAAGAAAAATGGGACGGTACGCATATGCGTGAATTTCAGGGATCTCAATAAAGCCTGTCCAAAGGACGATTTCCCAGTACCAGTAACCGAGCTAATGATAGATAACACGTCCACTCATGAGGTTTTCTCCTTTATGGACGGTTCATCAGGATACAATCAGATAAAGATGCATCCCGAAGACCAGAAGCACACCGCTTTCCGGACCCCTTTAGGTATATTCTGCTACAGGGTTATGCCCTTTGGTCTAAAGAACGCCGGTGCTACCTATCAAAGGGCCATGACAAAGATCTTCGACGATCTCATACATGACATCGTCGAGTGCTATATCGATGACCTTGTAGTGAAGAGCATGTCATACGAAGAGCATTTAAAGCATCTGGAGACTGTCTTTCAACGCCTTCGTCAATATAATTTGAAGATGAATCCCCTCAAATGCGCGTTTGGAGTCTCCTAGGGTAAATTCCTGGGATTCATCATCCGACATCGAGGTATCGAAATAGATCCATCTAAGATCAAGGCGATCATGGAAATGCCTCCGCCAAGAACCCTCAAACAGTTGCGGTCTCTCCAAGGGAAGCTCGCATACATCCGGCGGTTTATCGCTAATCTTTCAGGCAAATGCCGTCCTTACAGTCACATGATGAAGAAGGGAACCCCATTCGTCTGGGATCAAAAATGCCAAAGCGCGCTAGACGAGATCAAGCAATACCTGCAGAACCCGCTGGTGTTGGCTGCTCCGGTTAAGGAAAAACCTCTCATTCTTTATACAACCGCCCTCGAAGGTTCTTTAGGCGCATTATGGGCACAAGAGGACGACCAAGGGAAAGAAAGAGCACTCTACTACTTAAGTCGAGTTCTGCTGGGGGCAGAAAGCAACTACTCTCCCATTGAAAAACATTGCTTGGCGTTAATCTTCGCGATAACAAAGCTCAGGCACTATGCGTTGGCACATGAAGTCCGTCTCATCTCGAAGGTGGACCCTCTTAAATATCTGATGTCAAAGGCTATATTGACGGGTCGACTCGCTAAATGGGCTCTACTCCTGATGGAGTTCTCAATAACGTATCGAGCTCTTAAGGCAGTGAAAGGCCAGGCCATTGCCGACTTCCTCGCTGAGCATCCAGTACCTGCTGGTTCTCCTCTGAACTGTGAGTTGCCAGACGAGCATGCATTTGATGCGATTGGCGGCGGTAGTACCCGATGGGAACTCTATTTCGATGGAGCATCCTCCGTAAAGAAACAGAAACAAGGTATCCCAATGATCAAATCGGGGATAGGCCTCATCTTCGCAACTCCACAAGGAGGGATAATGCGCTTTGCCTTCTCCTTAACAGAGCCGAGGACAAACAATGAAGCTGAATATGAAGCTCTGATAGCAGGCCTCGAGATCGCCATCGACATGGGAATCGAAAATCTCCTTATATACGGGGATTCCCAATTGGTCGTTAGTCAAGTAAATGGTGACTACTAAACGTGCAAACCAGAATTGGTGAAGTACGGCGAAAAGGTGCAACAACTATTGACCCAAATTCCCTCCTATACTTTGGAGAACATACCGCGTGCGGAAAACAGCAAAGCAGACGCGTTGGCCAAACTTGCTAAAGAACTGGCTGACGAGAACCTTGATGACGTCAGAATCGTGGTACAAAGCCGTCAAGTGCTCGCCCCGGCAGAAATACCTCCGGAATCATATGAGGAGAAGGGAGCGACTGAGCAGGCGACTCTACAAATAAAAGACCATGAGGAGGCCGAGGACTGGAGAGAAGTCTTCATAGACTACTTTAAGTCCCACCAAATGCCCGAAGAAGCGTCCTCAAGACATCAGCTCATGAAACGAGCTCTATCTTTCGCTTTCGTCAACGATACTCTATACAAGAGATCATTTGATTCTCTATGGCTGAGATGCTTAGGACCTGGCGAAGCAGAAAGAGTCGTTCAGGAAGTTCACGACGGACTTTGCGGTTCTCACCAAGCAGGCCCAAAGATGAAGTTAAAAATTAAACGGATGGGTTATTACTGGCCCACGATGATCCAGGACTGCCTCGAGTATGCGAAGCAATGCCACTCGTGCCAGATTCATGGAGACTTTATCCACCAACATCCGAACCCACTACATCCAACGGTGGCTAGCTGGCCATTCGAAATGTGGGGGACTGACATAGTCGGCCCCATCGAGCCAGCATCATCCCGGGGACATCATTTTATCCTGGCGACCACTGATTACTTCTCCAAATGGACAGAAGCAGTACCGCTGAGGGAAGTGAAGACGGAGAACATCCTCCACTTCTTCAAGACGCACGTCATCTATCGGTTTGGAACCCCATGGCGGATTATCTCCGATAATGGGCCAGCCTACAGAAGCCATAAGATTGGCCGCTTCGCGCAACAGCACAATATAGACTGGAGATATTCTTCAGTTTACAACCCACGAGCTAACGGTCTGGCCGAGGCCTTCAATAAGACCTTGACGAAGATCATAAAAAAGACCGTTTCCCGGAATAAGAGAGACTGGCACGAGAAGCTGCAAGAAGCCCTTTGGGCTTATCGAACTACATGCAAGACGGCCACAAACACAACGCCGTACGCATTGGTATTTGGGACGGAAGAAGTGCTCCCCCTCGAGATAGAGTTACCCTCTCTACGAGTGGCAGTCCACTACGAGCTGACGGACGAAGAAAATTCTCACCTTCGGCTTGAGGAGCTTGATGCCCTCGATGAAACCCGGCTCATAGCGCAACAACATCTAGAAGCCTACAAAGCAAAGATGACACGCTCGTATGAAAGATTGACCAGGCCGAGGACATTCCGCCAAGGCGAACTCGTACTAGTGGTCAAAAGACCTATGATCCCCAATCGTGCCAAGCGGGGAAAATTTGAGCCAAACTATGAAGGCCCGTACATCATAGACAAGGTCTACCAGGGTGGAGCCTATCTACTCATGGACATGCACGGTGAAAGGCCTTTCAGGCCAATAAACGGCCGCTTCTTAAAGAAGTACTATGCTTAATGAGCCACAGCCTGGGTCAATGATAGATGACGACGACTATGTCCGCTCGCTATCTTCCTAAGCTCAGACTTTACAAGCAGTAGCCGGCCCTCCCCTGAACAACGGACCGAAATGTCCTTAAACTAACAACGGACCGAAACGTCCTTAAACTAACAATGGACCGAAACGTCCTTAAACTAACGATGGACCGAAGCGTCTTTAAACTAACGACGGACCGAAACGTCCTTAAACTATCGACGGACCGATACGTCCTTAAACTAACGATGGACCGAAACGTCCTTAAACTAACGATGGACCGAAGCGTCTTTAAACTAACGACGGACCGAAACGTCTTTAAACTAACGACGGACCGAAACGTCCTTAAACTATCGACGGACCGATACGTCCTTAAACTAACGACGGACCGAAACGTCCTTAAACTAACGACGGACCGAAACGTCCCTAAACTACTACCGCAGCATTCTTAGGCTGTCGAGGTAAAAAAAAAAAAAGGAGAAAAAGAAAAATATAAAAAAAAATGATGAAAAAACGGTATGTCCATGAGCAAAATGGGCACGGATGAAAACCCAAAAGGGCTCCGTGAGTAAAAACAGCAGGGCTACCGGCGAGTGTTCGTGAAAACCCGAAAGGGCGCGACCTTGTAAAAAAAAAGAGAAAAAGAATTAAAAAAATGGTATGTCCATGAGCAAAATGGGCACGAATGAAAACCCAAAAGGGCTCCGTGAGTAAAAACAGCAGGACTACCGGCGAGTGTTTGTGAAAACCCGAAAGGGCGCAACCTCGTTAAAAGACACTTATAGGGTCCTCTCGACCTTGTAAGAAGAAACCACCTGCATGAGATCCTTACGACTCACAAAGGAGCAACACACTTAGGGATCCTCACGATTCCTAAGGAGAAAATACACTTACGAGATCCACACGACTCGCAAGGAGAACTCTCTTATGGGACCCTCACGGCTCGTAAGATTTGAAAGTCTTAAGTTACAGAGACCTAAACCTGTTCTTAAGCAATCCCCCACAACCTTCGATAATGCCCTACAAGTAGTCCAATATTGACCCTTGTATACAATCCACGGGCGCGAATAAACATTTCCCTAACTAAGTCCCATCCGAGACTAGGGATATGTTTGCATGGTAAACAACCCTTGTAAATCCTCTCGACTTACAAGGAGAAAACCCTCCCGTAGGATCCTTACGACTTACAGAGGAACAATACACTTAGGAACCCTCACGATTCCTAAGGAGAAAATACACCTATAAGATCCTCACGACTTGTAGGGAGAAATACCTTTGTGAGACCCTTACGGCTCATGAAGTCAAAAGCCTTAGTCGACAGGACCTTAACCCTGTTTGCTAAGCCACCTTTGTTCAACATCGACAGAGGCAAATGATGATTCGCTCCTGGCAATATTCCAGTTGCAGCGATGCTGATGCCTAAACCGGTATCAAATCCCAAGTTCTTTCATGGCAAATGATGATTCGCTCCTGGCAATATTCCAGTCGCAGCGATGCTGATGCTAAGATTGGTATCAGATCCCAAGTTCCACACTCGCGATATATAAAAAATCAGCGGGCCAAAAATGCATATGAAATAGCCAAAATGATGGGGCAGCTTGCAATAAAAAAAACAGCAAGTAAAAATGTATGCATGAAAAATAGACGAAATGATGGGGCAACTCGCAATAAAAAGCAGCGAGTAAAAATGAAATAAATAGCCGAAATGATTGAGCACCGCGAAAACATAGCCGAAATGATAGGGCAATCGCGACCTTCGCGATATAAAAGCTGAAATGATAGAGCATCGCGGACAAAGAAATAAAATAAGAATAAAATTTATGCCCTACAGGTGATGTTACATCAACCCCTGTATACAATCCAGGGACACGAACAAAAAAAGAAAGAAAGGGAACATACCTCCCCCCAGGTTTCATCATAAGAAGAAGCAAAATCTCGACGGGCCGCAAGCGACTTAGAGATCATCCCAGCACTCGTTTCGTAACGACGGACACAACTTCAAGCTAAACGGAACAGCGGCAACTCCCAGTTCCATGGCTCGGCGGTATACATATCGCCAACAGTCAAACCTCCATCCCGTGAAATGCGGATACAATCGACAAAATTCCTGGTTACGTGGAACGCGGATAACGTCACTCTTTGACCCCGTGGAAAACGTCCAGAGCGGATCCTGGTCCTCGCAGAGCACGGCAGTGAACCCGTGTGAAGCATCCAGAGCGGAGCCTAGTCCTCGCCGAGCACGGCAGTGAACCCGTGTGAAGCATCTAGTGCAAAATTCCTGGTTACGTGGAACGCGGATAACGTCACTCTTTGACCCCGTGGAAAACGTCCAGAGCGGATCCTGGTCCTCGCAGAGCACGGCAGTGAACCCGTGTGAAGCATCCAGAGCGGAGCCTAGTCCTCGCCGAGCGCGGCAGTGAACCCGTGTGAAGCATCTAGTGCAAAATTCCTGGTTACGTGGAACGCGGATAATGTCACTCTTTGACCCCGTGTGAAGCATCCAGAGCGGAGCCTAGTCCTCGCCGAGCACGGCAGTGAACCCGTGTGAAGCATCTAGTGCAAAATTCCTGGTTATGTGGAACGCGGATAACGTCACTCTTTGACCCCATGGAAAACGTCCAGAGCGGATCCTGGTCCTCGCAGAGCCCGGCAGTGAACCCGTGTGAAGCATCCAGAGCAGAGCCTAGTCCTCGCCGAGCGCGGCAGTGAACCCGTGTGAAGCATCTAGTGCAAAATTCCTGGTTACGTGGAACGTGGATAATGTCACTCTTTGACCCCGTGTGAAGCATCCAGAGCGGAGCCTAGTCCTCGCCGAGCACGGCAGTGAACCCGTGTGAAGCATCTAGTGCAAAATTCCTGGTTACGTGGAATGCGGATAATGTCACTCTTTGACCCCGTGTGAAGCATCCAGAGCGGAGCCTAGTCCTCGCCGAGCACGGCAGCGAACCCGTGTAAAGCATCTAGTGCAAAATTCCTGGTTACGTGGAACGCGGATAACGTCACTCTTTGACCCCGTGGAAAACGTCCAGAGCGGATCCTGGTCCTCGCAGAGCACGGCAATGAACCCGTGTGAAGCATCCAGAGCGGAGCCTAGTCCTCGCCGAACACGGCAGTGAACCCGTGTGAAGCATCTAGTGCAAAATTCCTGGTTACGTGGAACGCGGATAACGTCACTCTTTGACCCCGCGGAAAACGCCCAGAGTGGAGCCTGGTCCTCGCCGAGCACAGCAGTGAACCCGTGTGAAGCATCCAGAGCAAATACCGGACTGTGGAGTCCTTAAAATCCACGGACTATGACGTCCTTAACCTCGACCGCAATGTCTTAAAACTAACGATCAACCACCCCGATTCCCTACGGATTCTCCCTTGGTTAAAGGGTACATCTCTTCACTCCTTTGATACTCGGCGTTGTAATTCCTCAACGTCTTCAAAGAGGTGACGGGTCCCTGCGACCAAACATCGGACTGTGGAGTCCCTAAATCCACGGACTATGAGGTCCTTAACCTTGACCGTGATGTCTTAAAACTAACAGCGGATGGTGGAGTCCTTAAATCCACGGACTATGAGGTCCTTAACCTTGACTGCGACGTCTTTAAACTACGATACCTGGAAAAACCCTGACTCTGTAAAACACGGATAAGGGCGACCACATCCAACACTTGCAGGTCCTCACGACCTGTGAGGAAGAAAAACTCTCTTGTGAGATCCTTACGACTTTCAAGGGAAAACCCACTTAAGAACCTTCACGATTCTTAAGAAGGACTTACACCTATGGGATCCTCTCGACCTGTAGGGAGAAAAGCTCTTTATGAGACCCTTGTGGCTCATAAAATACAAAAGTCTTAGGAGGCAGATCTTAACCCTGAATCCTGAGCCATCGCTGTCCTGCAAGGAGATCAAGATAGAATATCCGCAGAATACATTCAATAGAAAGGGGACACACCATTGAAGAGAAGAATACGTCTTCATTTATAAACCTCCCTTCGACAACAATACTCGATCTAAAGCCAGCACAAACCACCCGATACGGGAGATAACAAGGAAAGTTTCTGATCTGTATCCTATCAGGCGCGCATTTGCAGCTGTGCGAATGTTTAAACGGAAATGTTACCCGAGGCACTGACGGGCATGCAACGTAACGATGGTGCTCGCAATTAAAGAAAATTCCCATGAGAAAAACATGCAGCTCGTTTACGCAAGAAAGACATACGTACGACTATCTGACAAACATGAAAATTCAACAGAAAGCATGCAAACCGCCAATGATGAAAGGAGTACATTGATTCAAACATACTACGCTACCGGGAAAAGGTCACCAAACAAGGGATCAGAAATGCAAGGGTTAACAAAGCAAAACACAAAATTGTCCAGCTCCCTCTCTGCTTTCTCCAGCACGTCAAAACGACGGTTTTCGCGAGGAGTCGCTTCCCATCGGTTGGAGCCGTGCTCATCAGAGAAAGCAAACATGACGGCCCGACGGGCTCTTATCTGACTCAGTAAATGAACTGAGTGATCCTTTAGAGCTTGAGTGATTAGACAAGCCTCATGAAAGCACTCAAGCTTGTCCTCCGCCGCGTCAAGGATCGCCGAAGTCATCTCCGCCGGATGAGGGGGTATATCGGCAAGCACAGACTGGAGGATCATCCGGAGCCAAATGGAGCCCATGGGAAGAGGAGAGCCCCGACGGGTCAGTAGCTCGTACATCACCGTGTCACATTGAGCGTCGGTGAGAAGGGGATCCGCCAGCCGCGCAGCGAAGCGAGGAATTATCTCCGCAAGAGGCACCTCCCATGGTTGCCGACGAGCATGGGGACGATCGCAAGCCATGAAGATTGATCGGGTTCTCAAAGATGACCACCTCAAGGTATGAATGGGTTTCTCTGTGAAGAAAAGAAGTAAGGCATAAGGTTTAGGTTATAAAGGAGAGCATTTAATGCTATGCACAAAAAATGTTGTGCATGGTGGGACTATTCTCAAAGCCCGAAAAGAAGGGGAGAGCGTTGGAAATGAAATCCAACGACGCATTGGAATTAGGTTAGGGAAATGAAACGTCCCCATCAAGCAGATCCCTGCCTACGCAACACGTGAGCACTAGCCTTTGATGGAAAATGAGGCGGCACTGCACAGACACAACAGAGAACTAAGCTCTGAGAACGAGAATCAAATTCTTAAAAGAAAGGTTTGAAAGGAAGGACATGAAAAAGTGAAGGCGCTTCTAAAAGGACGTTTCGTCTACCCTACTCCCCCAAAGCAGGTCCAGCGGTCACAAAAGTGACAGCGTTGCACTCACGTGCGGACACGTGAGAACAACGCTGTGGGGGCATTTGTTTCCTGATTTAAAATCAGAAAAGCTTATGGAAAAAGCTTCAGAAGGGGGTCACGTGCTTACACGTGACCAGCAGTCACGTGTGGGCACGTGACACCTAAAAGTATCAGCAAGGAAAATTCAGTTTCCCAAATACATCAAAGAAAAGGGGCTTCAGAAAGGGTCACGTGTTCCCACGTGACCTGGGTCACGTGTCGGCACGTGACATTTAAAAGCAGCGGCAAAGACACAACAATTCCTTGATCAAATCAAGAAAAAGGCTTCAGAAGAGGTCACGTGCTCCCACGTGACCAGGGTCACGTGTTGGCACGTGACACTCAAAACATCAGACTCATTCTCCGGTTAAATCGAGAAGAAGGCTCCATGTCAGGGTCACGTGCTCACACGTGACCAGTTGTCACGTGGTGGCACGTGATAGCTAGGCAGCGACCAGAAAACAGAGCGCAAAAAGAAGGAAGAAGGCTCGTTCCAAGGGGGTCACGTGGCCACACGTGACCAAGGGTCACGTGGCCACACGTGACCAAGGGTCACGTGGCCACACGTGACCAACTTCAAAGCCCATTTGTCAACAGAATTAAATTCTGAGAAAAGACCTCTCAAATCTTTCCAAAAGCAATCGATTAAATTAAAGATTTAGAGGTGATTAAATATCATCTATCTATGGGAAAATCTCGAATTTGGAAAGATTTCCCCTTTAAATCTAACAGAAATAACAAAGGAGAATCCCTGGATTTGAAATCCAATGGTGAATAAAATTCACCTAATAATCCAAAGGTCCAAAACGAATGATGGATGCAAATCAAATCTCTCAATGAAGATTCGTCAAAAAACTAATTGACTCGGCTGCTTCTCCTATAAATAGGAGCCAAGAGACACAAAAAAAATATACACGCAGAGGGAAGAAAAGGGAGAGAGCCTTGATACTTTGAGGAATTTGGATCTTCTGCAAAAGAAAACCCTAGGTAAGAGAGGGAAGGCTTTTTGAAAGAAAAGAGAATTTAATTCTCAACAGGGTTTAACCCTGATATAAAACAGAAGGGCATATTTCTTCTCTCTTTGATAGAGGATCTGTAAAGTGCACATCTCCCCTTAAAGTTGAGAATTTAATTCTCAATGGGTTGAGATCCTGCCATGCAGATCTAAAGCATAGAGAGGGAATAGAAGCACGAGAATTTAATTCTCACAGAACTATAGGAATCCAATTCCTTTAAAATAAAATTAGGGCTTGACCCTGTGTTATGGGAATTTAATTCCTTCAGAACAAAAAGAATCAGGGTTTAACCCTAGTTAAAAACTCAGTTCTGTTAAAATAACGAGAATTTAATTCCCTTAATCATAATTCTTTAACAGAGAATGGGAGTTTAGTTCCTTAAAGCCTTCATTAGGGTTTAACCCTATTCGGTTCTTCATGTATATGTGGAATTTAATTCCTACAGAAAATTCAGAGTTCAACTCTATTCCAGAATATAAATCTTCAAAAGGAAGTAGGAATTTAATTCCTCTGGAATTTAAAACTTTTATTAGGGTTGAACCCTACGAGGAGAAAGATTAACAGATCTTCTAAACAACATACATAGAGGCAGGGTCACGTGCCACCACGTGACCCTCCCCCCCAAAAGATCTACATAAAGCCCCCTTGAGGCAGTGCCCCACTAGACCAACGTGACCCTTGGCAGAAGCTTTAACATATAAGCATTTGAATGCCCGTCACGTGATGGCACGTGATGCTCTGAAAAATGCGATAGTCTTAGAAGAACAAATGAAGGGAAGGCGTCCTCACGTGCTGCCACGTGACCCCTCTTACCTCAGCGTCTAACGCTAAATTGGGACCCCTGAATCCAGTGTTAAAACATTGTTTGTCCCTAGTGTTCAACACTAAGCAAAGAATTTTATTCGCAGTGTTCAACACTGGTTACCTTAGTGTTCAACACTAATTTGGAATTTCTGTTGCCAGTGCTTAACACTGGACTGTTTTAGTGTTTAACACTAATTTGAAAGCCTTGTTACTGGTGTTTGACACCAACTATCTTTTAGTGTTAAACACTAACTTATCAATCTCATTCCCAGTGTTTAACACTGATTGGTCTTTAGTGTTTAACACTAGGCATTAGCCCAATTGGCTAAATGGCCAGAGGCAAAGCCTCTCCTTCAATGGATCAACAGAAAGCCGATGTCCCAGACATGATTGGACTTAGCCCAAACTGGCCATAAGTCCTCAATTCGTAATTAACTGGGCCAATGGGCTCAAAACATAATTAATTGGTCTCAATCCTAAATTGGGCCAAAGACTATTTAATCCACTCCGGTTCCAGGGTACATCTCTTCACTCCTTTGATACTTGGCGTTGTAATCCCTCAACGTCTTCAAAGAGGTGACGGGTCCCGATGACCACACATTGATACGGACTGTGGGGTCCTTAAACCCATGGACTACGACGTCCTTAACCTTGACCGAGATGTCTTAAAACTAACAACGGACTGTGGGGTCCTTAAACCCATGGACTACGACGTCCTTAACCTTGACCGAGATGTCTTAAAACTAACAACGGACTGTGGGGTCCTTAAACCCATGGACTACGACGTCCTTAACCTTGACCGAGATGTCTTAAAACTAACAATGGACTGTGGGGTCCTTAAACCCATGGACTACGACGTCCTTAACCTGGACCGCAATGTCCTTAAACTACCCACGGACCGCAATGTCCTTAAACTAGCAATGGACCACTATGTCCTTAAACTGAAACAATAGAGCCCAAACGCTCTTTTGTCGGATCTAAACGATCCCGTTTAAGTTGATCTTAGCCTCAAATATGGCTAACGTATCCTTAAACCTTCAAACAGACTGGACTATGAATCCCCCCAATCAACTTCGATTCAAGGGTACATCTCTGAACTTCTCTGATATCTGTCGTTGTAATCCTTCAACGTCGTCAGAGAGGTGACGGGTCCCGACGGCCATACATACAATGGACCACCATGTCCTTAAACTGGAACAATAGAGCCCAAACGCACTTTTGTCGGATCTAAACGATCCCGTTAAGTTGATCTTAGTCTCAGGCCGGACTAACGTATCCTTAACAAATGTTTGAGTTGATCTCGGCCTCAAGTATGGCTAACGTATCCTCAAACCAAACCCCCAAACCCAAATCTAAGATAATACGGATTTGGACTAGTCCACGCCCTACGGGCGACGACATAACTCGGTCTTCGTAAACAATCCACGGGCAACAAAACACAAAACAAACACACACGACGCGAAGTGACCATCTGGAGAAGGAGAAAGTTGTTACCGCGATGCGGTAGCGTAATTAACTGCAGGGGCTTGCGCCTGCAGGGAAGAGCGTCCCCACAATCAAAAACCCCTCAAACGAGGGGGAATCTGACGAAGTCTGCTACATCGGCCGCATCCGTTTAAGCCTTCGACACACGGTGCCATGAATCAACTTGGCATCTTCGGAGAGATGGACGGATAGCACCAATTAACATTTGCCCCGAATTTCAGGCAAGAGACGCCATGTCGCGCCGTCTTTCGGAGGGGAACAGATCCCACCGGGCGTGCCAGAATCTGTTCCCCTCCAAAAGACGGCGCGACATGGCGTCTCTTGCATGAAATTCGGGGCAGATGCTAATTGGTGCTATCCGTCCACCTCTCCGAAGATGCCAAGTTGATTCATGGCACCGTGTGTCGAAGGCTTAAACGGATGCGGCCGATGTAGCAGACTTCGTCAGATTCCCCCTCGTTTGAGGGGTTTTTGATTGTGGGGACGCTCTTCCCTGCAGGCGCAAGCCCCTGCAATTAATTACGCTACCGCATCGCGGTAACAACTTTCTCCTTCTCCAGATGGTCACTTCGCGTCGTGTGTGTTTGTTTTGTGTTTTGTTGCCCGTGGATTGTTTACGGAGACCGAGTTATGTCGTCGCCCGTAGGGCGTGGACTAATCCAAATCCGTATTATCTTAGATTTGGGTTTGGGGGTTTGGTTTGAGGATACGTTAGCCATACTTGAGGCCGAGATCAACTCAAACATTTGTTAAGGATACGTTAGTCCGGCCTGAGACTAAGATCAACTTAACGGGATCGTTTAGATCCGACAAAAGAGCGTTTGGGCTCTATTGTTCCAGTTTAAGGACATGGTGGTCCATTGTATGTATGGCCGTCGGGACCCGTCACCTCTCTGACGACGTTGAAGGATTACAACGATAGATATCAGAGGAGTTCAGAGATGTACCCTTGAACCGAAGTTGATTGGGGGGATTCATAGTCCAGTCTGTTTGAAGGTTTAAGGATACGTTAGCCATATTTGAGACTAAGATCAACTTAAACGGGATCGTTTAGATCCGACAAAAGAGCGTTTGGGCTCTATTGTTCCAGTTTAAGGACATAGTGGTCCATTGCTAGTTTAAGGACATTGCGGTCCGTGGGTAGTTTAAGGACATTGCGGTCCATGGGTAGTTTAAGGACATTGCGGTCCAGGTTAAGGACGTCGTAGTCTATGGGTTTAAGGACCCCACAGTCCATTGTTAGTTTTAAGACATCTCGGTCAAGGTTAAGGACGTCGTAGTCCATGGGTTTAAGGACCCCACAGTCCGTTGTTAGTTTTAAGACATCTCGGTCAAGGTTAAGGACGTCGTAGTCCATGGGTTTAAGGACCCCACAGTCCGTTGTTAGTTTTAAGACATCTCGGTCAAGGTTAAGGACGTCGTAGTCCATGGGTTTAAGGACCCCACAGTCCGTATCAATGTGTGGTCATCGGGACCCGTCACCTCTTTGAAGACGTTGAGGGATTACAACGCCAAGTATCAAAGGAGTGAAGAGATGTACCCTGGAACCGGAGTGGATTAAATAGTCTTTGGCCCAATTTGGGATTGAGACCAATTAATTATGTTTTGAGCCCATTGGCCCAGTTAATTACGAATTGAGGACTTATGGCCAGTTTGGGCTAAGTCCAATCATGTCTGGGACATCGGCTTTCTGTTGATCCATTGAAGGAGAGGCTTTGCCTCTGGCCATTTAGCCAATTGGGCTAATGCCTAGTGTTAAACACTAAAGACCAATCAGTGTTAAACACTGGGAATGAGATTGATAAGTTAGTGTTTAACACTAAAAGATAGTTGGTGTCAAACACCAGCAACAAGGCTTTCAAATTAGTGTTAAACACTAAAACAGTCCAGTGTTAAGCACTGGCAACAGAAATTCCAAATTAGTGTTGAACACTTAGGTAACCAGTGTTGAACACTGCGAATAAAATTCTTTGCTTAGTGTTGAACACTAGGGCCAAACAATGTTTTAACACTGGATTCAGGGGTCCCAATTTAGCGTTAGACGCTGAGGTAAGAGGGGTCACGTGGCAGCACGTGAGGGCGCCCTCCCTTCATTTGTTCTTCTGAGACTAGCGCATTTTTCAGAGCATCACGTGCCATCACGTGACGGGCATTCAAATGCTTATATGTTAAAGCTTCTGCCAAGGGTCACGTGGGTCTAGTGGGGCACTGCCTCAAGGGGGCTTTATGTAGATCTTTTGGGGGGGAGGGTCACGTGGTGGCACGTGACCCTGCCTCTATGTATGTTGTTTAGAAGATCTGTTAATCTTTCTCCTCGTAGGGTTCAACCCTAATAAAAGCTTTAAATTCCAAAGGAATTAAATTCCTACTTCCTTTTGAAGATTTATATTCTGGAATAGAGTTGAACTCTGAATTTTCTGTAGGAATTAAATTCCTCATATACATGAAGAACCGAATAGGGTTAAACCCTAATGAAGGCTTTAAGGAACTAAACTCCCATTCTCTGTTAAAGAATTATGATTAAGGGAATTAAATTCTCGTTGTTTTAACAGAACTGAGTTTTTAACTAGGGTTAAACCCTGATTCTTTTTGTTCTGAAGGAATTAAATTCCCATAACACAGGGTCAAGCCCTAATTTTATTTTAAAGGAATTGGATTCCTATAGTTCTGTAAGAATTAAATTCTCGTGCTTCTATTCCCTCTCTATGCTTTGGATCTGCATGGCAGGATCTCAACCCATTGAGAATTAAATTCTCAACTTCAAGGGGAGATGTGCACTTTACAGATCCTCTATCAAAGAGAGAAGAAATATGCCCTTCTATTTAATATCATGGTTAAACCCTGTTGAGAATTAAATTCTCTTTTCTTTCAAAAAGTCTTCCCTCTCTTACTTAGGGTTTTCTTTTGCAGAAGATCCAAATTCCTCAAAGTATCAAGGCTCTCTCCCTTTTCTTCCCTCTGCGTGTATATTTTTTTTGTGTCTCTTGGCTCCTATTTATAGGAGAAGCAGCCGAGTCAATTAGTTTTCTGACGAATCTTCATTGAGAGATTTGATTTGCATCCATCATTCGTTTTGGACCTTTGGATTATTAGGTGAATTTTATTCACCATTGGATTTCAAATCCAGGGATTCTCCTTTGTTATTTCTGTTAGATTTAAAGGGGAAATCTTTCCAAATTAGAGATTTTCCCATAGATAGATGATATTTAATCACCTCTAAATCTTTAATTTAATCGATTGCTTTTGGAAAGATTTGAGAGGTCTTTTCTCAGAATTTAATTCTGTTGACAAATGGGCTTTGAAGTTGGTCACGTGTGGCCACGTGACCCTTGGTCATGTGTGGGCACGTGACCCCCTTGGAACGAGCCTTCTTCCTTCTTTTTGCGTTCTGTTTTCTGGTCGCTGCCTAGCTATCACGTGCCACCACGTGACAACTGGTCACGTGTGAGCACGTGACCCTGACATGGAGCCTTCTTCTCGATTTAACCGGAGAATGAGTCTGATGTTTTGAGTGTCACGTGCCAACACGTGACCCTGGTCACGTGGGAGCACGTGACCTCTTCTGAAGCCTTTTTCTTGATTTGATCAAGGAACTGTTGTGTCTTTGCCGCTGCTTTTAAATGTCACGTGCCGACACGTGACCCTGGTCACGTGGGAACACGTGACCCTTTCTGAAGCCCCTTTTCTTTGATGTATTTGGGAAACTGAATTTGCCTTGCTGATACTTTTAGGTGTCACGTGCCCACACGTGACTGCTGGTCACGTGTAAGCACGTGACCCCCTTCTGAAGCTTTTTCCATAAGCTTTTCTGATTTTAAATCAGGAAACACAAAGCAAGTCGCCTCCACGTGAAAAAAGATCCATCAATTTCATGCACACAACTCACATATGTGGTGTGCATTTATTGATGGGGGGCATTTTCTTAAAGTTGAAAATTGCACCCCGGTTGACCAAGTCAAAGTCAAAGTCAACCCCAAGACAAGTGGGCCCATGCCCAGGTCGAGTCCGAACATGAAGCAGCCGGCCCTCCCCATGCCAAAATGAAATCATGTAATAAATAATTTTTTATGCATGAATGTAAACAAAATGGGCATAAAGCCAAATTTTTGTAAGCCCATGGCTTATGTGCAAAAAAAAATGGCACATGAGCCATGGGATGGGCAAAATGTCATTTTGTAAAGCCCAAGGGGCTATATGTAAATATGTAAGCCTATAAAAGGTAACATGATGAAAATATCTAAGATACTTTTTTCATTCCCCCAAAAACTAGGGTTCTTGCCTCTTTCCCCTTTCTGAAGGTTCTAAACCTTCTTCTTTCTTTTGAATTAAATCAAGAATTTTACTCTTCCTTTTCCAAAACTAAATAGTTTTTCACCATAAAACCCATAAAGGGGACCTTAGATCTCTCATCAGATCTCAAAAAGAAGAGATTTTTAAAATCTCACATCTCTTGATCTTCAAGATCCTGCCAACAGAGAAGGAAGAAGGAGGCCCATCTCCGAAAACCCCATTTTTTGGGAAGACCCAGGGCTCCAAAGAAGAACCCCTTTCATCAATCCCAAAACATCTTAGGAGTTTAACTCCACTCTAAATTCTCTTTTGGGATTTTAAATCCTATTTCTGGGGCTAAAATCTCCTTTTCCTCGCCGGCGCCCGAGCACCCAGCGCCCCAAGTGCTCATGCGCCCAGCGCCCACGTGCCGGGCACGTGGTACGCTAGCTCTCGAGCGCCTAGCTCTCGAGCGCCTAGCGCTCAAGCGCCCAGTGCCCACGTGGTGCGCTAGCGCCTAAGCGCACAGCGCCTACGTGTCGGATACGTGGTGCGCTAGTGCTTAACCGCATGGCGCTCAAGCGCACAGTGCTAACGTGATAGACACGTGAGGCGCTGGCCCCACGCGTCTTTTGGGCACTTTTTCCCTTTTTATATATATGTATACGTGTGTGTATATATATAGATACACACACACTCCACAACATCGTCCCTGTTGAAAAAAAAATTCTAACGGGGCACTGTCCCGCACCCCGCAAGGGGGCTGCTAGCCCCCTTGACCCCCAGCCCGCTATCCGGGTAGCGGGATCCCCGTAAAAACTCTGTGGAGCCCCCGATATATCCCAAACCCCCTTTCAAAATACAACACACATACACTGCACATTGAGTTCGCATGACCTGTTTGACCCGTTAATCGGAGGTTCCCTCGCTCCAAAAGCGAGGGGTAATTAACGGCAGCTTAGTCCGCGGCTGCCGGAGATTTGGATCCCGGCAATCAATAAACCCCAGCCTATCCTAGGCAGGGGGAATCTATAATGCGCCTAACAAGCGCGCGCGTATTCCCATCTTAATGGGGTGACGAAAAACACCCTACAGTGACTAAAGGAAATCAACCTTAGCTCAAATTAGCCAAGTCCTTTGAAGCCAAGATCCTTTTTGTCACCAATCAACCGAGCCCTCATGCTCAGGGTCTCTCCAAACTAATCCTAGTCCCAAAGATGACTAGTGTTCTCTTAACAGATGACATCTAAACTGATGTTCATCCTATTCCCCAAATCGGGATATTGGTTCAAGGGTACATCTCTTCATACCTCTGATACATGTCGTTGTAATCCTTCAACGTCTTCAGAGAGATGAAGGGTCCCAATAACCAATAACTTTTAGCGCATCCCCAAACTGTGGGGCCAAAATACTACAGACTACGATGTCTTTAAACCGGACCGTAACGTCCCTAAACTAAACCCCACAGATTATGACGTCTTTAAACTGGACTATGAGGTCCTTAAACTAATGGACTATGATATCCTTAAACTTTATGGACTATGAGGTCCTTAAACTCATGGACTATGATGTCCTTAAACTTTACGGACTGTGGGGTCCTTAAACTCATGGACTATGATGTCCTTAAACTTTACAGACTATGATGTCTCTAAAATACCATAGAGTATGAGGTCCTTAAACTCATGGACCGTAATTTCCCTAAACTAAAACAATAGAGCCCACATGCTCTTTTGTTAGATCTAAACGATTCTGTTAAGTTGATCTTAGTCTAAAATTAGACTAACGTGTCCTTAACAAACGTTAAGTTGATCTTAGTCTAAAATTAGGCTAACGTATCCTTAATAAACGTTTAAGTTGATCTTAGTCTCAAATGAGACTAACGCGTCCCCACAATCAAAAACCCCTCGACGAAGTCTACTATATCGGCCGCATCCGTCTAAACTTTCGATACACGGTGCCATAAATCAACGAAGTCTACTACATCGGTCGCGTCTTTCGGTGGAGAACAGTGACATGGTCTCTACCTGGAGAGAGAGAGAATAAAACACTCTGTGTGCGCTCTTGCAAGATTAGGTTGGTTATATATTTTATCTAATCAGGATGACTCCCACTGTTTTTATCAAATCTTCCTTCAAATCTTAAAAGGAAAGACTAGCCGGGATTAATTACACCCTACAAGTTCGCCAATCTTTCAGCTAGGCCAGTATCGGTAGTTTGAAGGAGGTTCCCCGTGCTTTTGCACAGACCTAATTAAAATAAATCTCGTTTTCCCAGGGGCGTAACCCCGTTGACACTTTTCTAGACACCTACTTGATCGGCTAATTGTAAAGTGCAAGACTCTCCCAGGAGTAACAATTACTCGCAGTGGGTATCAGGATCCAACTATCTCATAGAAGGTATGCAATCTCATTGTAAATTTCAACACTTGAAACTTCCGATAATGGTTTTTACCCCTAGTGGCTCATGACCTTAACTATGCTCAACAAATCATAAGCACTGGTCAAGTTCTACTCGTCATTTCGTGATTAATTAGACCCATCCACATGACCCTTAATTATGGTCAACAAAATCACATGACTATCCTAACTAATCGCATCATACGCTGTGTAGGAAGACATCACTTAGCTACCGTACACTGTGCCTTAACTATGGTCAACAAACACAGCACGAATACTAAGTACTCTACTTCCTAAAATGACGGAGGGTTGCGGATGGTTTTTGTGAAAACCTTTAACGCTTTGAACTTGATCTCGTTGCAGAATCAAATGATTTAAAAATGGAGTGTTTTTGAGGATTTTTCTAGTTTCTCTAAAGAGGTCACTCCCGGTGATGGGATCTCGGCTCTTTCCTCATCGAATGGGGTGCAGGATATTCACAATATCACTATGCAAAGAAGGAACTAGAAAAGCAATCAAAATACAAAACCGAGGGTTGTAGCATCTGCTAGTTATTGCTAAAGAGGTCACTCCCAGTGAAGGGATCTCGGCTCTTTCCTCATCGAATAAGGTGCAGGATATTCTACAAAGAATACCGCTATGCAAAGCAACAAGTAGAGCTACCTATTTTTGAAAATTCGATTCCACGATATCTTTAGGTTTATTTTCCTTCATTAATCTCATTAATGAAAGTCCCATTATTTAAGTTACCTAAACATCACAGATAAATACAACGTACGCTTATGCCATCCGCATTCACCACGAAGTCCCGTCGTGCACCGTTAGGTTAGGTAACTAACGGCAGAGCGGGGCAGGGCTAGCGTGGGTGAAAAACATAAGCAACGTCTATAATATATCATATATATATTATAATGTATCCATATCAGAATATAAAGTGATCACATCACAGAATATCAGTAGCAGAAGACAACATATAAAATATTGGATATACTAGGATTTCCGGGTTTTAATTTAAGTCTATATAAAACATGGATTCTACAGTCATGATGAATAGCCAAACCCACATCCCTAGACCCCTACGAGAGCGGCAAGCAACCCTACCAATTCTAGTGTTAGGAGACCCGGACTCGAAGCCTCGAGATGGTCTCCCACTGGACTCTAGAACCCGGTTACTTGTGCTCCCCTCCTTGGGTCTATCCTAATGCGGAAAAGTAAATAATATATATCAATGGTGACATCTTCCTCAACCCGGAAGTGCCCCAATAAAAGAATATTACATACAAGTTTTTTACATGAATGAAAATGAAAAACTCTCATCTCACATAAAAATCCCGGCTATTCAAACACGACGATCCAATATAACATATCACAGCAACACATAAAATCACATGTCATCAACGTAAGTAAATATGCGTATGCCAATTGTCGTTGACGTATAGCAACGAAACCGGCGATACACCACATATTATACTTACGGTCGCAGAAAAGAAAGTGAATACTACAACAGTTGGAATCCGCAACCACCTTAGACTTCCTAAACCCGAAATATCTCATATTACATCGCATGCCTAACAATCACAAACCCTGCATTTTAGTCTCAATATTGAAAACACTTTTCAATAACAAGTCAGGAAATGCAACAAGATTCCCGACATCCCGATCGAATGCTCGTCGGAAACTTTAGTAGATGGCCGCACCCCCAATACCGACGACGAAGTTCACTCAGACGGAATACCGCGGCCGCAAGCATCCGGACGGATGCTTTTGGAAACGGAGTTCTCCTACAGTCACTTGGTCGGGGCTATGGGGCATGGCTATCTAATTAGGTTACCCGACGAGTATCCGCGTACGCTACGTGATTGCGACGGACTTTTGATCACATCAAAATCCTATGGCAACCGATCAAATGAGACTAAATTGCTAGATTTATAAAATTCAAATATTGTGGATTCCAAGTATTGTATCCCATCTCAAATATCCGGATGACGTTAAACTTTTCGATCGATTTATCAAAGTCCCACAATTCTCCGAGAGCTCAACTCTTGAGCACAGTTCAAAAATACTCAGAACATGCCACATCACCTATGGACTAGCCGTAAAAGGGCAAACCCAAGCCTTATTAATGGCACCACGGAACTGCCGCAAACCCTAAGGTTCGAAAGCGGTTCCATGGTCATTATATTGAGTTAGGGTTTCATTCTTCTAGAGAGTCCACAGAATCGCTTGCATGATTTTCCGAATACCTTAAACTTGGAAAAATGGGTTTTTAACATTCAATCAAACTTTTTAACTTCGTCTAGATAACATGTGAAAACCCGAAACCATGTTAAACTACGAATACGAAACACTCTGAATTAGCCCCTTAACAAATTAACATCACATGAAATTTTTGGACTAAACAAACAATACCTGAAACACCAAACCCCAGTGCCTGGAACACATAAAAAATTTGAGGCCAAAATACCCCGTCAAGGCCGAGCTCACCGGTTTTTTGACTACTCTGGCCGGCCAAATTTCTACAGAATGGGCTCAAATTTCATATTCGTTCATGTCAGATCTCATACAACATTTTGCACTTGTTTAAAATATTTTTAGAGGCCATATAAAAATCGACAGAAACTAGGGTTCGATGTTTCAAGTTTTGGAGTCGTTTCGGTTTCGTAATCTAACAAACATCGTCTAATACTTTAGCCCGGCTCTGATACCACTGTTCGGGTTCCTTAGCACCCTACTGGGTTTTCACAGCAACTACCATGCAAAATTAAAATTTTCAAGAGTGCTAAAGAACCATAACCTAGGATCTAGCTAAAGTAAATAGACAATATGAAACATGCAATCAACCATTACACTAAGTGAATGAGGAACACAACCTTTGTAGACCGGTCCTTCTCTTCTAAAGCTTTGTATAGTAGTCCCTTCGCTGCGAGTGAAGATCTCCCGAACTCTAGTATGGGTTCCCTTGGAGAAATAAACAAGCTTGCTCGAAATCTTCGAGGCCGAAGATGATCTACGTCGAGGAGACTCAAACCCAAGCTACCTCTTCACTAGGTGATGAACTTTGTGAAGAGAACACCCTAAACTAAATAGTAAGTAGTAGAGAATGATGAGGTAGGAAATGAGCTCACTTTAGATTTTATTTTCTCACATTATTTTCTCACCTTCTCAAGATCAAGAGAGCTAGAGGAAGAAGATGAAGAAAAACTCTCAAGAATAAATCAAGTGGTGAAGTGGCAACCATGGATGAGTTAGTATCATATACTAACCATTGTAGAGACTAAATCATGGCTAATTATAATGGTTTTGTTAATAAATATCTTATGTAAAATAAAACAAGTGGACTTTGTCAAAGATGGTTCAAGCTTCTCCAAGCTTCCAAGCATGACAAATTCTCACCAATTTTGAATTAATAAGATAATTAAAACCCTCACATTATTTGTAAGCATGGTGTGAGTCACACACACCCCTAAGTTGCATGTATCATCAAGCACGACACAAACTAATGTACACAAATATATATCACATATACACTTTGTGTACAAGCAAGTGAGAAAAGCAATCTTAAGTGAGCTAATACCAGTCAATGTAAATTAATATATCAAATATATAATTATACATTAGAATATTAAATCAACACTAGATTTAATAATCCGGCTATATCACATATAACTGACTAATATCAAGTGTATCAATTTATCGAATCAACACTTGATTCGATAACCTGGCTATATCTCATATAACTGACTGATGACACAAATCGCGAGAATAGAATATGGTATCACATACTCGTATTAATCTCGGTCCCGCACATATCACATATGTTCTCCTACTCCGTTTCGTCTGAGCCAGGAAACCTCTGTGTAGGACTCTAAAGACTCGTCAATACGCCGGTAGGAGGTGATGATCATATCAAACACCCACAAGCCGCAAGAGGCCTGCTAAACGTAACGGCCACCCGGGTATTGAGAGATCAGAAGATCAAAAAGCAAGCCTGCTCATATTCCTGCGAATCCAATCAGTAACACTACCGTACAGTCCAGTCTCTTCGTCTGATATGTCGCATATCTCGCCTAGGGGTGGTAAACGTCAGACCCCAATAGCTTGATAAGTCATGCCGATGTAAGGTCCATAACGGGCGAGAAACTACTGATAACACTTACCATTAAATCTCATCTACCATGGCCAGGGATTTCCAGTTATGGCCAATCGAGCATAGCGCAACATCAACCCCCAATACCGGGAGAGACGAATCCCCTCCTATCGCTCATTGCCTCCATGTAACTCGGGACTGTACCCAAAAACCACCTATTTGCATGACTTAGTTGAGCCGTGGTAGGGTGGAAATCAAAGCACAGTGGGAGACACACAAGACTCTATGACGATCTCGGGTCAACAGACTAATCTGTACCAGTGGCACTAGAGAACTGCCATCCGACGTGAGGTATAATACCATCTAGGAGTTCTCTGCAAGTCCTTCACTGTATCCAGTCTCCACTGAGCACCCGTATACCATCTCTGATGTCAAATACCAATGGATATGGGATCATCCATTGCCCATCTCATGGGTCGAGAAGCTATATGCTAGTCTACTCTGGAATATCGATGCCCCGCCTCAATACTCCCTCGACTAGGAACATTGAAGGATGAACTCATAGACTGCCTAGGCTTCACTAGTATGATCTGCATCATAATCCTGGTAGTCAAGTACACATCCTAAGGGCTTTATCAACATGTAACAGAGAGACAATAAGTGGACATGTTAAGATAAAGAGCAACCAGATAGCATACTATCATGTCGAGCAAGAAAGTCCTCCCTATATATGTCCAAGCATCCACTATAATATACATCTTATGTACAATAATGGCCTCTAGGGCATACATACAACTAACAAGAATAAACAAGGATGTTACCTGTAACTACTTCTCCAAAAGTCTCTGCTTGCTTGGCGGACAGGGTGAAGGCCCACCCCTGATTCCGACCTGTACCAGTATGCCTCTTATCGAATAACCGCTGCTGGGATACCAGAGGTGGACCCTTCTGTGCTGATGTGTCGTACGACGGTTGATGTTGCTAGAACCCTCCCTGTAGCTCAGATCTCTGGGGACATCCGCTGACCCTGTGCCCGCTGGATCCGCAAAGCAAACACTGCCCTTCAGCTCTGCGAAAATCTCTCTGCAAGTGCCCTGACCTCTGGCAATAATCGCAAAACAGGGCCCTCCGCTGCGGCTGCTGTGGTGAGAAAGTACGCTTCATCTGCATAACACCTGGCCTGTGAACTGGGATCACTCCATGAAGGGAAATGGTAGCCCATGCTGGAACCACGTGGGGTCTCATGTCCACTGATCGTTGGCCCTTGGCCTTCTCCGCCAATATTTCCTATACTCAGGTAGCGTTCAACACATGAGCGAAGGTCGGTAGATCGAGATAGGCAATAAGCTGCAGTAGTTCAATATCGAGCCCCTGCTGAAACCGTCCTGCCCTAGCGGCTTCGGTGGCTACTACGTACGGTGCGAAGCAAACTCAGCCGGTTAAACTCTGCGGCGTAGACATTTACTGGCGTCCATTCTGGTTTAACATGATGAATTTCTCTTCCATCTCGGCCTTAGCGGTAGACGAAAAATAGTGATCTAGAAAGCACGCGGAGAACGTGTCCCATCCAATAGGTTTCTCTGACTGGTTTTCCTCTATGGACCATCACGTGCAGGCCTCGTCCTCCAGCTGAATCTTCATCACGTTCACTCTGTCATCGTCAGGAATCCGAGCGGTCGTCAAAAGGTTCTCCACGTTGATGAGCCATTTCTTGGCCTCGAGTGGATTTGCTGATCCTGTGAAAACCGCTGGGTGAAGCCTCCTGAAGTCCGAAAAAGTACCAACCCGAGCCAGTAAAGTCGATATGAGGGCGCCCTCGGAGGCGGTGGGAACAGCCGTAGATCTCTCCAGAGCCGTAATTGCGGTCTCCTGTATCGCCTTCAAACCCTAGGTCAGGAGATCGGTCTTCCTCTCTTGAGCCTGGGCTAGGGTCGTCGGTGTGTTGAGAATCTTCTCAGTACGATCGTAGGAACCGGCACCTGAGGAGTTGCCTGAGGAGTCCATATTTCTGAAAGAAGATCAAGAAAGAAATCAGATTCAATCAAGGATTTCATGATGATTCAACGAGAATTAGGAAGTGAAAAGAAATGTAATAAATCACACAACAAGGGTAAAGCTTAAACTAGGGATCCCTCGACGGAACTGTAATTTCATCTAAACCTGGCTCTGATACCAAAAAACCACTTCACGCCCCGCTTCCTAAAATACGGAATACGTGGGGTGACTAGGCCAGCCATGCTCCTACGGTCAGGGAATAATCCCGCTGTAGTCAAACTTCGGATTTTAGCATTACATTGTAGTCAATAAACAGTACAGGAGTAAAGAAAATCACAGTTCACAACTTTATTACATCACAATAAAAGAGTTCGAGATACATTTATTTTGTAGAATGAAATAACTAACCAAAGAAAACAATGTGCTTAAAGAAAAAAGGAATGGCGCTAATGTTGCGGTCTAGACCTCCGCGAGCTCGAATGGCAAGTCCTACTCTTTGACTGGGTCCACTTCGTCCTATGAGCATGCACACTCAGGTCGTCAAGATGACACATATAGCAATAAATATATATAATGGGTACAATACTATTAAACATGAAAGGTGCAACAGAATACAGAACATGAGAATAATAAACATCATTTGAATATGAACAGTGCGATATAAGTATCATGTCAGTAAACCAGGCAATGTGTATGCCACTACTTATCAGTCACTAAGTCAATGAAATCAATTGGTGGAAAGGATGCTCGTGTTTAACAAGGGTCTCGAGCATACCCGAGACTACGGTCCACTGTTGCCTGGGACATAACCCTGCAGCCATGCCGCTAGACCCACGACCTAATATATGTATATATATATCACTAATATTGAATGATCATTCTCTAAATCACCGTACCTCACTAAATACAAGTTCAATTCCATCTTGATTTCCCCCATTCCCTGGGTTATAATATGTATTCAAGTATTAGATAGGTTGTGAACAAATACATATCGTTTTCACTTTCAATCACATTTCCACTTATCAATATCACTTTTGTATTTGTCACAACCCAATCACTAACACTTATATATCGATAATGCACAACAGTCGCTAGGTCCTAATGTAAAAAATCACTATGCAGCAGGTATAAAGAAAGCTCAAAAATAGGCAAAAATGTACTGAACAGATACTCACTAAATTATGGCACCTAACGCCATATGACTTGCAAAATTTACCATAAATCACACGTATAGAATCGATTAAAACAATATAGAAGGCTTACAGAGTATACTTGATTATCTACGCGGTAAAATTTGTTTCATGTCAAACGGCAATCGGGTTAGGGACTTATCATCATTTTAAATCAGCGATCAGTTGCTGGAATTCCAGTTTCAGAACTGAAAGTCTATCACGACCCGAAATATTAGCTCGTGACCGGCATTTAAATCATGCAATGTCTAAAGGCGTGACGTAACTTAAGTAAGCTGAAACCCAGAAATCTAAACCTTTTTAGGAAAATAAAAGAGGTGAAGTTTTGAAATAAAGGTATGATGAAATCAAATGTTTTCTTAATTGCATAGATAAAAGAACATGAAAAATGCAAGTTGATTTACTAGTTGAAAAACATGTTTCGTCTTTTTAAAAATTTGGGCAGCACCTCCTTTGTATATTTTGATCCAAAAACTACATAAACAACAACAACTGAGCCTTTTATCCCAAGCATATGGGGTAGGCTACATGAACCAACATGAGAATCATGCCGGGTCCAGCACATGAATCCTCTGCCTCCACTCACTCCTATCGAACAATATACTTTCATTGAGTCCTTTGGCAACCATATCGTTTCGTATCACCTCCATTCATGTTTTCTTCGGTCTCCCTTTTGCCCTTTTGCCATTGCCCATATCGAGAGTATCTAATCGTCGAACCGGTGCTTCCATAGGACTGCGTCGCACATGACCAAACCATCTTACCCGGTTTTCCCGCATCTTCTCCTCCACAGGTGCTACACCATATTTTGCACGAATATCCTCATTTCGCACCTTATCTTTTCTAGTGTTACCGCACATCCAACGAAGCATGCGCATCTCCGCTACGTGCACCTTCTGTGTATGATGCTTCTTAGGAGCCCAACATTTTGTACCATATAATAAGGCAGGCCGAATAGCGCTCCGATAAAACTTCCCTTTCAATTCTAACGGAAAGTTATGATCACACAAAATCCCTGTTGCACTCTTCCATTTCAACCAACCAGCTTGGATCCTTTGATTAACATCACTATCGATCTCCCCATTCTTTTGGATGATTGAACCTAGATATCTAAACAGATCGCTCGGTGATATCTCTTGCCCTTCCAATGTTATACCAATATGGTTTTGACTTCTCTGGTTACTAAATTTGCAATGCATATATGTTGTCTTGGACTTGTTCAATCTGAATCCCCAAGATTCCAATATTTGCCTCCATAATTCCAATTTGGCATTAACCCCTGCTTTCATCTCATTTACTAGAACAACAACATCAGCGAATAGAATACACCAAGGTACCTCATCTTGGATAGTTCTAGTAAGCTCATCCATCATGATGGTAAACAGGAATGGACTTAATGCAGATCCTTAATATAAACCAATTGTAATCGGAAAACCACTCGTTAAGCCACCGCAAGTTCTGACATTTGCCACTACTCCATCGTACATATCCTTGATTATGTCAATATACTTGACGGGGACCCCCTTCTTCATCATTGTCCCTCATAATACCTCTCTAGGTACCTTGTCGTACGCTTTTTCTAAATCAATAAATATCATATGCAAATCTCTTTTCCTCTCTCGAAAACGCTTGACAAGTTGACGAAGCAAATGAATAGCCTATGTCGTCGATCGTTCAGGTATGAACCCAAACTGGTTCTCTGCTGTCTTAATAACCTTCCTTAGCCTGTGTTCAATCACTCTCTCCCAAAGTTTTATGGTGTGACACATAAGTTTTATTCCACGGTAATTTGAGCAACTTTGAATGTCACCCTTGTTCTTGAAGATAGGTACAAGGATACTTTTTCTCTATTCATTTCGCATCTTTTTTTTCTGCCAAATCTTATTAAACAGATCTGTCGGCCATTTAACGTCTATTTCTCCTAAGCATCTCCAAATCTCGATAGGAATCCCGTCAGGTCCAACCGCTTTTCTTAAACTCATTCTGTTCAAAGCTTTTTTAACCTTAGGTAGTCTTATTTTACGCATGAAATCACGGTTTATATCTTGAGATTGAATGACAAGTCCATCCAAATTCTTGGTAGAGCTCTCATTGATCAATTTGTCAAAAAAATCTCTCCATCTTTCCTTGATATCCTCATCTCGAACTAAAACCTTCTGATTTTCATTTTTGACATACTTCACTGCACATAAGTCTCTAGTCTTCCTTTACCGCATCTGAGCAATCTGGTATATATCATTTTCAGCCTCTTTAGTGTCTAGTTTCTCGTACACCTCCTTGTAGAACTTAGATTTAGCTTCCCGGACAGCTTTCTTAACTTCCTTTTTAGCCATTTTACACTTCTCAAATCGACGAATTAACAACCACAAATACATGATAATATAAAAGGCATCCCCAAGCGGGAGCTAGCTCTTCACCAATTGACGAATTAACAACCACGCAAGTCGCAATAGTATACGACGCCCAACGGCGAAGATCAATACCAAAAAGAGAATGTAAAGCAAGATATCAAACCCACCAAGCGAATATAAACCCTCGCTCTAAGTCTCGCAACAAGTCTCACTAAGTCTTACTAATTATACAAATACTAGTTTCTGATTTGATGGAGTTAACTAGATACAACAGGAATAATAAATACAAGAGGCGTACGATCCAACATGTACCACCTACCAAAGCAAAACACCCGAATGCAGCTATGTGCCAGCGATGCCGCTACTGATCCTGTGGTCAACCTACAAGAACTGTGGCACAACGGGGGTGAGTTGCTAACTCGCGAGTAGAAAACATCAACAGATAGAAATCGAATAAACAACGACTCCTAGGTCAACTATATCATAAAGGTAATACTATGATATCTAGGGTGACCGTATCTACATAGGTGCCAACACTATACTCAATGCCTATATGCAAATGGATATCATCCAACCATATAACCAAAGCATGTATGCATGTGGATCTCATCCATGTGTCAGCCAATGACACAACAACATTATACATGTAAATATCATAAAAGCATATGTAAGAAAGTATGAGGATATAAATCACTGTGTGTCCCTCGCGACACATCAAAATCATGGAACCTCAGTGTCCAACATCGACACTCGAAACATCATGAAACCCGTGTCCAATATCGACACGTAAATCCTCATATCACGGGCTCCGTCAGTCCGGATCGACCCACGGGCTCCATCTGCGGGATCGGCCCTCGGGCTTCGGCAGAACGGGTCGGCAAATATCCATCTCTCGACTTCGTTCGGTATCTTCCGGATAACCGTCAGGTCCAACCAAGCACCGGTAGGTAGTGCTCTCCCTGCCAGGCTCATCGTCATCCCCGAGAAATCTCTCTCTCGCCCCGGGGTACCATACCGGGTCCACCATGAACCCGCAAACGGATCATCCACCTCCTCGAATCGGGTTTCACATATCACACGTCTCAGAACAGAGAAAACGCATGGTTAAAACACTGAAATATCATATCAAAAGAAACCGGGTTTTTAAAACAATACATACTTTCCTTTGAAATAACCACAGTTCTCAAATCTAGAAATCTCATGAAAATAGCATATCTCAATGCGTATAATCGTAAAGCATGATGTATGGGACATATAACAGAATATAAGCATATCCGTATATCATGCAACATGAAACGGTGATGTGAACATGGGCATATCATCATAATTTGAGCATAGCAATATAATAGCATGATGTAGCAATTCTACTGTGTGAGTGACATAGCAATTATCGATGATGAAGTGTGTGAGCTGGCCAATCTGTAAGTGCAACATACGCATCATCGATAATAGTGTAGGTGTACTAGCATAGGTATATGTAATGAAATGAGAATGACATGAACGTAGCATAAAATACATCGTCAGCTAAATGCTATAAGGTATACGTATCTAACATGACCGAGTCGGTGAATCTATCAATTGGCATCCCGCCTCACAATATCACGTACGGTATAATCCATCGTACGGCATCCTCTAGTCAAGGGTATGGATCAATCATCATAGAACTCATCACGTACGGTAAATCATCGTACGACGGCATTAACAATTGGGGATCCTATCAACCTATATGACAATGAGGGTATGGACCTAACGTCTCGTATGGCTTATCACTCATAATTCACAACATCATATATATCTATATACCTACATCCCAGATCACATCCATAACAATCTCATATCGGGGGACCGACAAAGGTATCAAACATCTCTTATTGAGTCGCATCCGTATACCGACATATCAATCAAGTCATCATATCACATCGTATATCATTTTCATCGCATTAAGTCATCTTACATCAAGTCAATTTTTATATATATACATTCTACCTTATACATCAAATATCATGCTACTCTAAAACTCATACCTATTCTAGTGCAACTACATATCTATAAGTCGTGATTCACATTCGTTTTTCATATACCTAAAGCTTTCATCTCATATCTCAATCACTCTTATCATCTCTAACTATCTTTTTTAACCATATCCCTAGTTTTCTAATCGAGATTTCTACGACTGTATCCTACAGATCAGTTTCCATATATAATTTGCGGGGGTGCTATACGCCAACCACCCGACTTCCTCCGTAGATATAGATCTACTCACCTGCGGATCTTCTTATTTAGCCGTAGTCGATGTGCTCCGTCGTCTCGGAATCCACGTGAAAATACCTACAATATCAATACACAATCGCAAATGCTATTAAAATCGAGTTTGGAAAACCAATACGGCACACGGTGCGCTCATAGGTTAGAAACTATAGCCTACGCATGCAAAACAATCAAACAACCCTTGTTGTTGACGTACAAATGCCTAACAGCCAAATACAATACCAAATACCAAAACCAAGCATTCCAAAATACGTAAAACATAACCAAAACCACTCACAATAGCTCCCAGATTCTCTCTCAGGTAAAATGGGGATAAACAAATAGTACTATGGGGTAGTATATGGAGTGTGTGAGCTACCAGACCAACCTAGACCCAAACCCCCTCAAAGTGGCTGGCCACATGCCTCTAAAATCCGGCCAGCTCGGCCTAATAGGCTCAGTTTGGGTTCGTGCTTGCAGGGTGGTTTCCTATTGGTCTAACTAGGTCCCTGGTATTATTTGTTTTTCTCAGAAACTCCCCGGGTCGCTCCAGATTCCCTGTAGGTACTAAATGTCACAAAACCGACATTGGTAATATCCTAAGTCTGTATTCCATATTGTAGGCCAGTAAAAACACTACTCAAGTCTTGTAATAGCCCTTAAACATCACCAAATCCACACCATCCCCCAACCCTTTCTCTTGAAATTTCTCACTTCACAAACCCTAACCAATTCACATTCTTAACTAAACTAGAATACAAGAAAACTCAAACTAAACTAAATGGAAGAAGATATACCTCATTTGCAACCAAGCAAAAACCCTATCTCCCCAAAGTCTTTAAAATCTAACTTTGTTTGGTCCAAAGTGTTGAGGATGAGGAGGGGATCAACTTTAATGAAAGGGTTTAAGGTTTTGATGAAGATTTTGAGATGAATCCATGGGGTAGAGGTGGAGGGAGGTGAGGAGGAAGAAGGAGATGACGAAACAAATGAAGGAGGAAAATGAATGAGGCGGCCTCTCTTTCTCCTACCCTCACTTTCTCTTATTCTCACTCTCATAATCATGATGTGGTCCCCCCTCTCTCTCCCCTCAATAATACACTCTCATTTTTTTCTTTTCTCACCAAAAATAGAATCAAAAGAAATGAACAAACACAAGGAAACAATATGTAACAAAATGCAATATGTCATGGTGCACTAGCCATGATTAAAATGTAGAAACACGGATTTGGTTTAATCGCGATTAGTAGTGAACTAATCAATTTTCATCAAAACTGCATATAATTAATTATAAAAATGCAAAATCCAATAAATATATTTTTAAATGAATAATCATTTTAATCTCCAATTTTTTTCACAATTATTGGTATATATTTATACCCTTTTACGAAAACCCCAATTTCGCAAATCGGGTAGTTTTCGCGAAATATATTATTTTAATATTAAATTCCAAAAATAATATTTTATATTTTCTGAAATGTTACAATCTTCCCCCCTTAAATAAATTCGGTTCCCGAATTTAAATTTAAACCCCTAATTGCTAAAACATTTCAATAATCAACTCAAATCAATGGGGCTCCGAAATCATGGGAGATACAGGAATAACACAGCGCATCGCGTGCGCCTGAAAACGAGTACGAAACTTAAAATCGAACTCCGTCAAGCGTCACGCAAATCATCGGACTTGCACGCATATCATCGGAGTTACAATGGAGATACAGATCTCAAAATCCACTACTGAAATCCAATATACACTAATCAAATACTATAATACATATATAGTACGCATCATTAGAAAAATCTTAAAACTGAATAAAACACATGAAAAATCTTTTCTGAATCGCCGTGTGATACGTAACTCACGGCACAGGTAACGGATGCTCATTTTTAAAGTAATAAATATACGTTCATATATGGTTTGCTTAAATATACGTTCTGCCTTTTTGAAATATCCCAAAAGGTTTTCTTTTGTAAACGTTCGTGTCTCTCTCGAACATGTAAGAAATAGCGAGACTATAGATCCTTGTTGAAAACCTCTTGTTAAACTTTTAATGCATGCAAAGTACTCAGGTACTGTTCTCAGATCAGTCATGTTCGGCTACTACATAATATAGCACCTATCATGAAAACAAAGTGCTCAAGAGCAAAATCAGCCTCAAAAGGTGTATCCAACAGTCACGTGCGTCTGGTGCGTATGGAAATCAAATCCAAATACAAGTGCCACGGTATGCACAAAAGCAAAACTAAGTGGAACGGGTGTGCACGAAAGCATCTGTCCAGTGCAACAGGTGTGTACGACAACAACTTCTAGTGCATCTATAGTGCATGAAAATCTCAATCCAGTGTATCCGGTATGCACAAAATCATATCTCATATCATGCACCCAACATACACGAAAATCCAAATCAAGTGCATCCATCATGCACAAATGCAATCTAAATTAAGTGCATCCGACATGCATGAATAAAATCTAAGTCAAGTGCATCCAACGCGCACAAATACATAAACCTGGTGAACAAATGCTCAAAGACATAAATCGGGTGCAACCAATGTACGGAGTATAAATTTAGTGCAACCAATGCACGAAATACCCACCTGGTGCAACAAATGCATGAAATGCAAATCTAGTGCAACAATGCACAAAAATACTAATCTGGTGCATCAAGTGCACAAAATACAAATCTGGTGCATCAAATGCACGAAATACAAATACGGTGCAACCAATGCATGACGTATAAATCTAGTGCAACAAATGCACGAAATACAATCAATAGCTCAAATGCGTAAAAAGCAACATCGAGTCTACCAAGGTGTTTAAAATCAAAAACGTGTGCAACTACGTGCACAAAACACGTATCAATGCACTGCAAGCATATGTGAGCTATACCGAGTGCAAAAATCAAATCGAGTGCGTACCATATGCACACAATCAAATCAACCGTATGAACTCCATGAAATCATAAGCACGTGCAGCCAAGACACAAAATCGACATCAAGTGCAATAGATATGCACAATTCGCAAATCAACACAACGATGTATAAAATATATATCAAGTGTAATAACTATGCACCAAATGTAAATACCCAGCAGGTGCAGCCATGGTGCACGGAAACAATATCATGAAACTCAATCATCAAAACTCAAATATCCAAGCGATATAAGCGTGATACTCGGATCACAAACGCAAATCGCAAAAAATGACATCGAGATACACCTCCTACAATGTCAAAAAATATCGGTGCGCCCAAAACTGGCAGAGCAAGAACATCCGCTCGCCTCCTGCTCATGGTCTGGCGTTTTCTGTTTCTGGGTCTTCATTTTCTCTGCGGATTACCAATCTCGCAATTCATCAGCTCATCGGTCCGGTCCGGTATACTAACGGTAACGATTCCACTCTGACACATCTCTGGTCATCTCTCGGCCAATTATCACGACCACTCGTAAAGCAGCACGTCACTAGCGTCAGCCTCTGGTCCTCTGAATACACGTGACAGAACCGATCCTTGGTGCAAATCTTTTTGCAGCAGTTCCTGGAAGGAACCTGCTCGGGGTCTCTTCCGATCTCGCCTATGCCGAACTTGTTAGTGTTTATGCCCTAGAAGGCCATTACTGTATCATAATAGTTTGTATATTACTTAATGGAAGCTTGGGATATTCACATGTATATAACAGTCTTGCTAAACATGGTAGTATGCTACTTGGTTTTTCTATCTTAATATGTGAGTGTACGTATTGATAGAGCTCTTAGGATCTTGCTTGTCTACCAGCGTTGTGATGGCAGTCACACTACTGGGGGCTGGGTAGTCTACAAGCACATGCTTATTCAGGTCCCTGGTCGTTGGATTATCGAGACAGAGCATCGATACTCCGGAGTAGACTAGTGTGTACGCTTCTCATCCCAGTTGGGGAGATGGTCTGTCCCACAGCCGTCAGTACGTCGTACTGGAGATAGTATGCAGGTGCTCGTTAGGTTACGGGTACACCGGACAGGACTCACAGGGAACTGTTGGTTGGTTTGATACCAGTCGTCAGTGAGCAGTTCCCAGGTGACATGAGTACAGCATAGTCCGCAGACTTGACACTGCTACTTCGCCTCGAGTGTGTCCCACTGTTCTTAGATTGCTACCCTACCACGGCTCAAAGGAGTCGTGCAAACAGGTAGCAGTTGGGTGCAGTCCCGAGCACTTGGAGGCAGTGGCGGTTATACAGGATTCATCCCTCCCGGTATTGGGAGTAGATATCGCGCTGTGTCAGAGAGCCATTACGCAAAGTCCCTGGCCAGGGCAAGCGAGATTTGCTGGTAGGTTCCAGTAGTTTCTCAGGGTGTAATGGGCTTCGCTCCGACACGACTTATACCGCTATTAGGGGACTGACGCTTGCCGCCCCCCTAGGCCCGATATGCGATAGTCTTGGACGAACGGACCGGACTGTATGGAGATTGTCACATCAGACTCAGTAGGAGTTCGGATGGGTTTCCTCATCGGCCTTCTTATCGACAACTACCTGGGGACCATTACGTACAGCTAGTGCCGCTTGCGGTCTGTGGTTAAACCCACTGCCAGCGTAGTAGTCGAGTCTCTAGAGTCCCACACAGAGAGTTTCCTACTCCAGGCGAAACGATATAGAGGTCGCATGGTTTTGCGACAAAGGGTTCGGACGCATACGTGCGTTTACGCGCGTACGACTTTCGGACAGTTTTTACCAGTCGGCTTTGGTTTAAGCCAGTTACTGGTATCCGGTTATTGGATTTATACAGTCTAAAGTTTTTCCGTATTTTTACGGATCGGAGGGGCGTTCTCGTAATTACTCGAGAAGCTTCTAGAAGATGGTGACTAAGGAGGGTTATGTGTCATTTGCATTAAATGAGTTTAGTGAGTCATGAGGGTGATTCATGCATATCATTAATGCATGATAAATGCTTAGTGAGTCATGACAATGAATCACCATTAGATATTTGTGAAGCATGCTTATTCATTATGCATTATTCTTTTTCTCATAAATAAGAATGCTTCATATTTATTATGATAGATTTACTATTCTCATTTCATATTCATTCTCACCTTCTCTCTCCTCAAGCTCTCATCTTCAAACCCTAATCCTTACACCTCATGTGTTGAGATCAAAGGATTAGAAAGACTAATCAATCCATAACCATCACTCTATTTCATTCTATCTTCTTTGATTAGCAATCCAAGAAGATTAGTTACCTCAAGTTAGAGGTTTAGTTTGGAGTTTTGCTCTCGGGTGGATCGTCTACTACCTAGAGAAGGCCGAGGAGAACAAGGAGATCGTAAAGACGAAGGACTGGTTTCATTAGGTATAATCCCTAAACACAATAGTTATGAAACTCTTTGTGTACGGTTATTTGTAGTTTAGCTTCGATTCAAGCGGTTAGTCGATGTTCGTTCACTAAACAAGATCGTTTTTGAAAATTCCGCCTCCCCATGAGTATTGGGGTGTAGTACATCAACTTACAGTGGTATCAGAGCCTCGCTAAACAATAAATAACTTAATTGCAAATTTGTACGAATTTCGAACGGAAAAACGAAGCCGGAAAACCCTAAATCTGTCAAGTTTCTGTCGAGTTTAAAATGAAGTCCAAAAATTTTTCAGGGAAGTTCAGAGAGCTTGAAAAGACACCAGAAGAACACACAAAAAATTTGGTGCCCTGAATCGTCTACGGAGCCGCGGATCCGCGGCGCATAGCACTGTTGCCGCCGCGGATCCGCCGCCGTTTGGACGATTCAGGGACCCATTTTTATTGTGGTGGTTCTCTGTGTTATTTGGGATTTTCTGGGATATTTAATATTTGCTCAGGTTTCAGTTTTACAGAGCAGTTTTTGGAGCAATATTAAAGATGTTTAATCGATCGAAATTGTACAGTATTTGCATGTTGGATTATATCTGTGATTGATAAATGTGTTCGTAAACCTCCCCTAACTGCTAGTATGTCGGTTGGCAGGGGGTTGCACATTTCTGTAATGGTTATATCTGTTTGTGCATATGAACTGTATTGGACTGTTGTGGTGTATAGCCGGGGTTTAGCAATGGGTTATTGTTTAATTCATTTGTTGTAAATGTAATTTGTTGTAATATTATTTTTGCGGGGCACATCCAGGTTGCGGTTGTAGCCACCGTTGTATTATTTCATTTTACTGTTTTTGCTCCTAGGACTGACCCAAGGTGGGGTACACAAACTGCCGGGCGGGTAGTTTGCCGTACCCGTAGGGGTCGAGGGTGGGGTAACGGCTATTCATCACAACTGTGTAATCTGTCTTTTCTTGCAGGCTCAAAAGAAATACAGATTGCTTGCAAATCCAATATTGTTTATCTGTGTTCTGGAATGTATATCATTGCGTCAGACGAATGTAAAATATCTATATATATGATAGCTATTTAGACGTCACTTATGTTTTACACCCGCGCTAGCCCAGCCCCCGCTCTGTCGTTAGTTAAGTAACCTAACGGGTGATGACGGGACCCCGTAGCGAATGCGGATGGCATAAGAGGACGTTGTATTTTCGTTGTTTTCTGCAATGATAGGTTAATGATGGGACGCATTATCTATAATGCAAAGAAAAACAAACCAAAGTTTAAATCGTTGGAACAATTTAAAAGAAACCACTCGGTTAATTTTAAAAACAGATATTTTTAAATGCGGAGCTTTAACCACTCATTTTAAAAAGCTATCAGGTTCCTTCGGTTATATCAAGTTCACTACGTTCACGGTTTCGCCAAAACCATTCGTAGCCCTCCGTCATTTCATTTGGGTATGCAGTAGTATTCAAGCTATGCATTTTGGCCAAAGTCAAGGCATAGTGTTTGGTAGCTGCTGGGTTTTCATTTGTTGCATAAGATAGATGTGTTGGTTTGGGACAGTCGCATTACCATTTGACCAAAGTCAGGGGTATATACGGATGGGTTCAAATTGACAAGATAATGACGGGTAGAACTTGACATGTGACTTATGACATTTTGACCAAAGCCAAGGTCATAAGAGCATGGGGCAAAAACTTATATCGGGAATTTCTAAAGAAACTGAAATTTGCAAAGAGATGCATACCATTTGGAGTTTGATGAATGTTGGTAGGATTCCTTCAACATTATCATACGATGATATTTGGATCCCGATCCTACTGTGAGTATATGCTACTTATCAGGATATTCGTCACTTAACGATCAATGCTATAAACCTAGTAGGTGTCCAGAAAGGTGTCAGCGGGGTTACGCCCCCAGAGAAAAGAGGTTATTTAATTAAGGAACTTTGCGAAAGCGTTGGAAAACCTCCCTCGAAGTATCGACACTGGCCTGACTGAACGGTTAAGCAAGTATTGTACGGTGAGAATAGTCTTGGCTAATTCTTCTTTTATGGTTTGAGGAAGGATTCGAGAAACAGTGGGAGCCATCCAGTTTAGATAAACTAAAAACCACTCTAAACTTGCAAGAGCATCATGCTAAAGAGTTTTCTTCTCTCTCTCCTAATTGCAGCGACCCTGAATATGACTGGACTTAAGTTACTTTTAGAGAAAAATATACTGACAGGGCCAAACTATAAAGATTGGCTGCGGAATGTCAAAATGGCTTTGACCTATGACAAATTGGGGTACATCCTCACCGCTACGGCACCTGCTGTCCCTGGTCCCAAATCCAGCAATGCGGATAAGGAAATCCGCAAAACCTGAGATTTAGATTGCGCGAAAGCCAAGTGCATCGTGCTTGCCTCAATGAACAATGAACATCAGAGGAGGCACGAGGATATGTCCCTAGATGGCATATTTCTCCATACAAAGGAACTTTATGGAGAGCAATCTCGTAGAGCAAGATACGAGACCTCTAAGAACTTGTTTCGAGCGAGGTTGGCTGTCAGGTCATCGGTAGGTGAACATGTCCTAAAGATGATCGGCTATATTGAAGAGATCGCAGACCTTGGGACGACTTTGGATAATGAGCTCTATACAGACCTCATTCTCCAGTCCCTTCCTCCCACCTACGCCCAGTTTATCCTCAACTTCAACCTTCAAGGAAAAGAAGTTGAACTTGCGGAACTCCTGAACATGTTAAGGAGTGCAGAGGGCACCTTGCAGAAAGTAAGGGAAACACCCGCTATGTTTGTTGGCGGTGCATCTTCTTCCGGGTCCAAGGCTAGGGCCAAAGGAAGGAAGAAGAAGGCCGCACCCAAACCTAGAGGAGGTGTTAGTAAGGTGGGAGGGAAGGGAAAGAAAAAGTTTGCGGTACCGGTAGTGGGCCAGGATGAGTGCTTCCATTGTCACAGGAAAGGGCACTGGAAGAAGGATTGCAAGGCGTGGAACGCCAAGAACCAGGAACCGTAGCAAGCTGTGGCTTCGACTTCAGGTGTGTTTGTAATTGAGAATTGTCTATCGATCAACTCTACTTCCTGGGTATTGGATACCGGATCAGGATCTCATATTTGCAATTCATTGCAGGCACTGAGAAACCGTAGAGTGCTGAAGGAAGGTGATATGTTCCTCAGGGTTGCTAACGGAGCTAGCGTGGGAGCTGCGTCCGTCGGGGATTATCACCTAGGATTGACGAGTGGACATATTTTGGTTTTGCATAACTGTTATTTTGTACCAAGCTTAACGTGTAATATCATATCAGTTTCCTTGTTATCAAATAAAGGTTATGATTTCACGTTTGTAAGAGATGTTGTCAACATCCATCTAAATCATGGTTTGATTGGGTCCGGTACCCTAAATAACGGTATATATGTTTTAAACCAACTCCAAATTTTCAACGTCCAGAACACACTAAAAAGAAAGTCTCCAGATTTAAATAAAGCTTTCTTATGGCATTGTAGACTGGGTCACATCAATGAGAGAAGGTTGACTAAGTTGCATAGAGAAGGATATTTGGACACGTTCGAATATCAAACTTATGACACTTGTCAATCTTGTCTCAAAGGAAAGATGACAAAGACTCCATTTACTGGACAAGGAGTAAAAGCGAGCGAGCTCTTAGGACTCATACACAGCGATGTATGCGGTCCAATATCTACACATGCGAGAGGTGGTTTTTCCTATTTCATTACTTTCACGGATGATTACTCAAGATACGGATTCATTTATCTGATGAAACATAAATCCGAGGCTTTTGAGAAATTCCAAGAGTATAAGAATGAAGTAGAAAACCAAACAGGCAAAAGTATTAAGACACTAAGATCTGATCGAGGTGGAGAATACTTAAGTGCCGAGTTCCTAGGTTACCTAAAAGAGAAAGGAATTCTCTCTCAGCTTACTCCTCCATACACTCCACAGCATAACGGTGTATCGGAGAGACGGAATCGAACCCTATTGGATATGGTACGATCCATGATGAGTAATGCTGAGTTACCGCGATCTTTCTGGGGTTATGCGCTAGAATCAGCGGCATATTTTTTGAACAGGGCTCCTACCAAGACTGTGCCTACCACTCCATATCAGATGTGGACTGGGAAGAAACCCCATCTTCAACATATGAAGGTTTGGGGATGTCCAGCTTTTGTTAAAAAGCAGCATGTGGACAAGCTCGAGGCACAATCAGTAAAATGTTTGTTTGTGGGATATCCAAAGAACTCCAAGGGATATTATTTCTATTACGCAGAGGAACAAAAGGTATTTGTTTCTCGTAATGCCCATTTTCTAGAACATCAGTTTTTAGAAAAGGAATCAAGTGGGAGCGAAATAGAACTGGAAGAAATTCCAGAACCACAAACTGCTACTGAAAGTTTGGTAGAACCAGGAGTTCAAGAAGAACAGGACATTCCCGCACCCCTCCGCAGGAGTAGTAGGCCGTCTCATCCGCCTGAGAGATACTACGGTTTTCTCATAGATGGGGATAGAGAGGATTGCATCGTAGATGATGATGAACCTACTGACTTCCGGCAGGCCATCCAGAGCGGCGACTCGGTACGATGGCTAGATGCAATGCGGACCGAGATGGAGTCCATGTACACCAACAAAGTATGGACTTTGGACTTTGCTCCAGATGGGGTAAAACCCATAGGATGCAAATGGATCTTCAAGAAAAAGATTGGTGTAGATGGACAGGTGGAAACCTATAAGGCTAGACTTGTTGCAAAGGGTTTTCGTCAAAGACCTGGTTTGGACTATGACGAAACCTTTTCTCCAGTGGCTATGCTCAAATCCATTCGGGTCCTTCTTGCTATTGCTGCCTTCCATGATTATGAAATCTGGCAGATGGACGTAAAGACGGCTTTTCTAAATGGAAATTTAGAAGAGAGCGTCTATATGGATCAACCAGAGGGTTTCAATCAGAGTGGGAGCAGCGGGAAAGTATGCAAGCTGCTTAAGTCTATTTATGGACTAAAGCAGGCATCGCGGAGTTGGAACATCTGTTTTGATGAGACAGTCAAAGAATATGACTTTATCAAAAATCCAGATGAACCGTGTATATATAGTAAAGTTGTAGCCAGAAGTGTCGTATTCCTCGTCTTGTACGTGGATGACATTCTATTGATAGGAAATGATATTCCTATGCTACAATCTGTCAAAGGATTCTTGTCACACAGGTTCTCCATGAAAGACCTGGGTGATGCCTCGTACATTCTGGGGATCCGGATCTATCGTGATAGATCCAAGAGGATGTTGGGACTTTCGCAGTCCAGGTATATCGACACTGTACTGAAAAGATTCAGTATGGAAGATTCTAAGCGCGGTAATCTACCGGCTTGTCACGGAATCACCCTCTCCAAAGAGATGTCCCCCAAGACTGATTTGGAAAGGGAACGCATGTCTATTATACCCTACGCTTCTGCGGTAGGCTCTATAATGTATGCGATGTTGTGTACCAGACCAGATGTTGCTTACGCACTGAGCGTGGTAAGCCGGTATCAGTCAGACCCAGGGGAGAAACACTGGATAGCAGTAAAGAACATTCTCAAGTACCTGAGGAGGACTAAGGAGATGTTCTTGGTTTACGGCGGAAAAGACCTCAGGTTGGAGGCCTTTGCTGATTCCGGCTTCCAGAGTGATAAGGACGATTCCAAGTCCATGTCGGGTTATGTCTTTACCCTCAATGGAGGGGCGGTGTGCTGGAAGAGCTCCAAGCAGGACACCGTTGCTGACTCGACGATGGAAGCGGAGTATATAGCTGCTTGCGATGCCGCAAAAGAAGCAGTCTGGATGAAGAAGTTTCTAACAGAACTTCAGGTGGTTCCTACCATAGTTGATCCAATACCTCTGTATTGCGACAACAACGGAGCTATAGCTTTAGCGAAGGAACCAAGGTCCCATCAGAAGTCCAGACACATCTTGAGGCGGTATCACCTGATCAGGGAGATCATTGATCGTCAGGAGATCGAGGTTCGGAGAGTTGCTTCTGAAGAGAACATTGCTGATCCATTCACGAAGGCCCTACCTCAGATTCAGTTCGAGAGGCTACTCGAGATCATCGGTCTACGATATGCCAGTACATGGCCCTAGTGCAAGTGGGAGATTGTTAGTGTTTGTGCCCTAGAAGGCCATTACTGTATCATACTAGTTTGTATATTACTTAATGGAAGCTTGGGATATTCACATGTATATAACAGTCTTGCTAAACATGGTAGTATGCTACTTGGTTTTTCTATCTTAATATGTGAGTGTACGTATTGATAGAGCTCTTAGGATCTTGCTTGTCTACCAGCGTTGTGATGGCAGTCATACTAGTGGGGGCTGGGTAGTCTACAAGCACATCCTTATTCAGGTCCCTGGTCGTTGGATTATCGAGACAGAGCATCGATACTCCGGAGTAGACTAGTGTGTACGCTTCTCATCCCAGTTGGGGAGATGGTCTGTCCCACAGCCGTCAGTACGTCGTACTGGAGATAGTATGCAGGTGCTCGTTAGGTTACGGGTACACCGGACAGGACTCACAGGGAACTGTTGGTTGGTTTGATACCAGTCGTCAGTGAGCAGTTCCCAGGTGACATGAGTACAGCATAGTCCGCAGACTTGACACTGCTACTTCGCCTCGAGTGTGTCCCACTGTTCTTAGATTGCTACCCTACCATGGCTCAAAGGAGTCGTGCAAACAGGTAGCAGTTGGGTGCAGTCCCGAGCACTTGGAGGCAGTGGCGGTTAGACAGGATTCGTCCCTCCCGGTATTGGGAGTAGATATCGCGCTGTGTCAGAGAGCCATTACGCAAAGTCCCTGGCCAGGGCAAGCGAGATTTGCTGGTAGGTTCCAGTAGTTTCTCAGGGTGTAATGGGCTTCGCTCCGACACGACTTATACCGCTATTAGGGGACTGACGCTTGCCGCCCCCTAGGCCCGATATGCGATAGTCTTGGACGAACGGACCAGACTGTATGGAGATTGTCACATCAGACTCAGTAGGAGTTCGGATGGGTTTCCTCATCGGCCTTCTTATCGACAACTACCTGGGGACCATTACGTACAGCTAGTGCCGCTTGCGGTCTGTGGTTAAACCCACTGCCAGCGTAGTAGTCGAGTCTCTAGAGTCCCACACAGAGAGTTTCCTACTCCAGGCGAAACGATATAGAGGTCGCATGGTTTTGCGACAAAGGGTTCGGACGCATACGTGCGTTTACGCGCGTACGACTTTCGGACAGTTTTTACCAGTCGGCTTTGGTTTAAGCCAGTTACTGGTATCCGGTTATTGGATTTATACAGTCTAAAGTTTTTCCGTATTTTTACGGATCGGAGGGGCGTTCTCGTAATTACTCGAGAAGCTTCTAGAAGATGGTGACTAAGGAGGGTTATGTGTCATTTGCATTAAATGAGTTTAGTGAGTCATGAGGGTGATTCATGCATATCATTAATGCATGATAAATGCTTAGTGCGTCATGACAATGAATCACCATTAGATATTTGTGAAGCATGCTTATTCATTATGCATTATTCTTTTTCTCATAAATAAGAATGCTTCATATTTATTATGATAGATTTACTATTCTCATTTCATATTCATTCTCACCTTCTCTCTCCTCAAGCTCTCATCTTCAAACCCTAATCCTTACACCTCATGTGTTGAGATCAAAGGATTAGAAAGACTAATCAATCTATAACCATCACTCTATTTCATTCTATCTTCTTTGATTAGCAATCCAAGAAGATTAGTTACCTCAAGTTAGAGGTTTAGTTTGGAGTTTTGCTCTCGGGTGGATCGTCTACTACCTAGAGAAGGCCGAGGAGAACAAGGAGATCGTAAAGACGAAGGACTGGTTTCATTAGGTATAATCCCTAAACACAATAGTTATGAAACTCTTTGTGTACGGTTATTTGTAGTTTAGCTTCGATTCAAGCGGTTAGTCGATGTTCGTTCACTAAACAAGATCGTTTTTGAAAATTCCGCCTCCCCATGAGTATTGGGGTGTAGTACATCGACTTACAGAACTATACGGAGGCTGTACTCTTACATAATCTTTTCTCGTTCTCTGGACATCTGCGTTCTCAGCACAGCATTTCCTTGGGAACTGGTAGTATTCCAACGCTTCTGTAGACATATCCGATCTCCAATCTCAACGAGGAGTAACAACAGCTCGTTAGCATCTTGCACGAACCTCTTGTTCCACTCGTCTTTATTATCATCCGCTTTGACGTCAAGTTATGCTATCTGCGTACTGCAATTGTTCTCGGCTACAGTCAATCCGGAATCTTTCATACGGACTCAAAATCACGAACTCGGTATCTTCATCACTCTGTAGAAGATCTCTAACCGAACACGTCCTTGGATACTCGTCCCAACCATCAGAGGAATACTCTATATTCGTCAGTTCTCGATCAACTCACAACGCATCTGGGTAAAGTCCTCTATCTGAAGCTGGTCCACTTACTGATCTCCTATCGGATCATTCCACGAACGACGTCATCTCTGGATCGATCTACTCTAAATCTGAGTAAGACTCTCCACACTAGAATTCTCCAACTCAACTGGGCCTGCGTCGACGCATCAAATCTGACGAATCACTTCCGTCTCACAACTCAAGATAGACTAGCTATCTACCATCGCATCTCTGCTTGAAAGCTCCAGCGATCTCAGCTCGTAAGCTCTGGAAGCGAGATCTCATCACTCTCGGCAACAGCTGGGTCATCTGTCTGCACGGTAGACGACATCACAACTCTGAGGTAGGCTGTACGTCAACAGTCCTCTCACAACTGGCAGCCTCTAGCAATGGCCCGATCAACCGGTGCAAAACCGAACACTCGCCTTAAACAAGAGGTCACAATACAAACACTAACTCGAGACATTCCCATGTCACCAGGAAATACGATGGTCAGTCTTCGTCCATGTCGAGCTCGCCCTGACCGCATCACTAGCAGCAGCTCAATCTGCGCTCAAACTATGGTGACAGGAACCTCAATCAAGTATCGACGAAAATAGATCAAAGGGATGAAAGGAATCAACAGATCCAGAATGGATGCATGATCATAAGGAGGAACGGAATCAATGAGAGTATGATCATGGAAACGAAATAAAATCAAGGATCTCAAATAGATGTATAATCATGGGTACGAAGAGAATCATAGATCTCAAAATATGTATATCCTAAGGTTTCTTAAGTGGAGTATCGTATCGTAAATATGTCGCGGAATATACGTATAGTACGTCACTCTACTCAAACTACCTACTCCATCAATCAGGGTCAGCCTATGAAACGAAAGTTCGGGTCTAATACCCCATGTTCAAGTCTAAGTTCTATAAGGTCAAGCCTAGGTTCCGAAATAATTTACGCCCTAGACTCCACATAGTCAAACCCAGACTCGAACCAAGGTTAAACCTAGCGCTCTGATACCAACTTTGTCATGACACAAAATATTAGCTCGTGACCGACACTTAAATCACGCAACGTCTAAAGGCGTGGCGTAACTTAAGTAAGCCGAAGCCCAGAAATCTAAATCTTTTTAGGAAAATAAAAGAGGTGAAGTTTTGAAATAAAGGTATGATGAAATCAAATGTTTTCATAAATGCATAGATAAAGGAACTTGAAAAATGCAAGTTGATTTACTAGTTGAAAAACATGTTTCGTCCTTTTAAAAATTTGGGCAGCACCTCCTTTGTATATTTTGATCCAAAAACCACATAAACATGATAATATAAAAGGCATCCCCAAGCGGGAGCTAGCTCTTCGCCAATCGGAGAATTAACAAACACGCAAGTCACAATAGTATACGATGCCCAACGGCGAAGATCAACACCAAAAAGAGAATGTAAGGCAAGATATCAAACCCACCAAGCGAATATAAACCCTCGCTCTAAGTCTCGCAACAACAAGTCTCACTAAGTCTTACTAATTATACAAATACTAGTTTCTGATTTGATGGAGTTAACTAGATACAGCAGGAATAATAAATACAAGAGGCATACGATCCAACATGTACCGCCTACCAAAGAAAAAACCCGAATGCAGCTATGTGCCAGCGATGCCGCTACTGATCCTGCGGTCAACCTGCAAGAACTATGGTACAACGGGGGTGAGTTGCCAACTCGTGAGTAGAAAATATCAACAGGTAGAAATCGAATAAACAATGACTCCTAGACCAACTATATCATAAAGGTAATACTATGATATCTAGGGTGACCATATCTGCATAGATGCCAACACTATACTCAATGCCTATATGCAAATGGATATCATCCAACCATATAACCAAAGCCTGTATGCATTTGGATCTCATCCATGTATCAGCCAATGACACAACAACATCATGCATGTAAATATCATAAAAGGATATAAACCAATGTGTGTCCCTCGCGACACATCAAAATAATGGAACCTGAGTGTCCGGCATCAACACTCGAAACATCATGAAACCCGTGTCCAACATCGACATGTAAATCCTCATATCTCGGGCTCCGTCAGTCCGAATCGGCCCTCGGGCTCCGGCAGAATGGGTCGGCCCATATCCATCTCTCGACTCCGGTCGATATCCTCCGGATAATCGTCAGGTCCAACCAATCACCGGTAGGTAGTGCTCTCCCTGCCAGGCTCATCGTCATCCCAATGAAATCTCTCTCTCGTCCCGGGGTACCATACCGGGTCCACCATGAACCCGCAAATGGATCATCCACCTTCTCGAATCGGGTTTCATATATCACACGTCTCAGAACCGAGAAAATGCATGGTGGACACACTGAAATATCATATCAAGAGAAACCGGGTTTTTAAAACAATACATACTTTCCTTTGAAATAAGCACGGTTCTCAAATCCAGAAATCTCATGAAAACAACATATCTCAATACGTATAATCGTAAAGCATGATATATGGGACATATAACAGAATATAAGAATATCCGTATATCATGCAACATGAAACAGTGATGTGAACATGGGCATATCATCATAATGTGAGCATAGCAATATAATAGCATGATGTAGCAATTCTACTGTGTGAGTGACATAGAAATTATCGATGATGAAGTGTGTGAGCCGGCCAATCTATGTAAGTGCAACATACGCATCATCGATAATGGTGTAGGTGTACTACCACAGGTATATGTAATGAAATGAGAATGACATGAACGTAGCATAAAATACATCGTCAGCTAAATGCTACAAGGTATACGTATCTAACATGACCGAGTCGGTGAATCTATCAATCGGCATCCAGCCTCACAACATCACGTACGGTATAATCCATCGTACGACATCCTCTAGTCAAGGGTATGGATCAATCATCATAGAACTCCTCACGTACGGTAAATCATCGTACGGCGGCATTAACAATTGGGGATCCTATCAATCTATATGACAATGAGGGTACGGACCTAACGTCCTGTACGGATTATCACTCATGATTCACAACATCATATATATCTATATAACTACATCCCAGGTCACATCCATAAAAATCTCATATCAGGGGATCGGCAAAGGTATCAAACATCTCTTATCGACCCACATCCGTATACCGACATATCAATCAAGTCATCATATCACATCGTATATCCTTTTCATCGCATTAAGTCATCTTACATCAAGTCAATTTTTATATATATACATTCTACCCTATACATCAAATGTCATGCTACTTTAAAACTCATACCTATTCTAGTGCAACTACATATCTATAAGTCGTGATTCACATTCGCTTTTTATATCCCTAAAACTTTCATCTCATATCTCAATCACTCTTATCATCTCTAACTATCTTTTTTAACCATATCCCTAGTTTTATAATCTAGGTTTCTACGACTGTATCCTATAAATCGGTTTCCATATATAATTTGCGGGGATGCTATACGCCATCCACCCGACTTCCCCCGTAGATATAGATCCACTCACATGTGGATCTTCTTGTTCAGCCGTAGTCGATGTGCTCCGTCGTCTCGGAATCCACACGAAGGTACCTACAATATCAATACACAATCATAAAAAATCGAGTTCGGAAAACGAATACGGCACATGGTGCGCTGATAGGTTAGAACCTATAGTCTACGCATGCAAAACAATCAAACAACCCTTGTTGTTGACGTATAAACGCCCAACAGCCAAATACAATACCAAATACCAAAACCAAGTATTCCAAAATACGGAAAACATAACCAAAACCACTCACAATAGCTCCCAGATTCTCTCTCAGGTAAAATGGGGATAAACAAACAGTACTATGGGGTAATATATGGAGTGTGTGAGCTACTGGACCAACCTAGACCCAAACCCCCTCAAAGTGGCCGGCCATATGCCTCTAAAATCCGGCCAGCTCGGCCTAATAGACTCAGTTTGGGTTCATGCTTGCAGGGTGGTTTCCTATTGGTCTAACTAGGTCCCCGGTATTGTTTGTTTTTCTCAGAAACTCCCCGGGTCGCTCCAGATTCCCTATAAGCACTAAATGTCACAAAACCGACATTGGTAATATACTAACTCCATATTCCTTATTCTAGGCCAGTAAAAACACTACTCAAGTCTTGTAACAGCCCTTAAACATCACCAAATCCACACCATCACCCAACCCTTTCTCCTTAAATTTCCAACTTCACAAACCCTAACCAATTCACATTCTAAACTAAACTAGAATACAAGAAAACTCAAACTAAACTAAATGGACGAAGATATACCTCATTTGCAACCAAGAAAAACCCTAGCTCCCCAAAGTCTTTAAAATCTAACTTTGTTTAGTCCAAAGTGTTGAGGATGAGGAGAGGATCAATTTTAATGAAAGGGGTTTAAGGTTTTGATGAAGATTTTGAGATGAATCCATGGGGTAGAGGTGGAGGGAGGTGAGGAGGAAGAAGGAGCTGAGGAAACAAATGAAGGAGGAAAATGAATGAGACAGCCCCTCTCTCTCTCTTACCTTCACTCTCTCTTATTCTCACCCTCACAATCATGATGTAGTCCCCTCTCTCTCTCCCCTCAATAATACACTCTCATTTCTTTCCTTTCTCACCAAAAATAGAATGAAAAGAAATGAATAAACACAAGGAAACAATATGTAACAAAATGTAACATGTCATGGTGTACTAGCCATGATTAAAATGTAGAAACACGGATTTGGCTTAATCACGATTAGTAGTGCACTAATCAATTTATATCAAAACTGTATATAATTAATTATAAAAATGCCAAATCCAATAAATATATTTTTAAATGAATAAATCATTTTAATCTCCAATTTTTTTCATAATTATTGGTATATATTTATACACTTTTACAAAAACCCCAATTTCGCAAATCAGGTAGTTTTCGCGAAATATATTATTTTACTATTAAATTCCAAAAATAATATTTTTTATTTTCTGAAATGTTACAAAGTCCAACTTCGCGCGCGGTTTACTAGGGATTGTGTTCAGATTCAGGTGTTTCCCCAGTTGAATAAAATCTAGTTCTGTCTGTTAGGTTTCCAACGCATCAAACGGATTAATAATAACCTTTCAGTACTAGGAGTTATGTTCTGTTTAATGTGAAGGTGTAAAAAATGTCACTGCAGAAACTGCAGAACATGTCGATACTCTAAAATATAAACTAAATATCAAACTATAGTGAAACGGCACGGGACCATATTCATGTGTTAGCTAACTAAATTATCTACACGACTATATGGGGCTCCGTGCATTTTCAATTTTATGTATGGCTGTACAGGTATTTAAATTTAGGTACCCTCAAGGAATGCTGCTCCGGACTGCAGTCCGGCGCCGCGTTCCCAGTCAATTCTTGTTGCAGTGGCTTATCGGTGTTGAAGGGTAAACTATAGAGGGTTCTAGATTATCGAGTAGGCTTTGATAAGAACCCTAGAACATCAGGTTTTGATTTACAATGATTTTAATAAAGCAACATGCACGGTAAAATTTCAGATTTGACGTAACTGGGCGGATGTATCATTCATAGTGATGAAGTTAATATTTTTCCCTCAATTTCTTACAAGTTATCTATTATCATTAAAGGAATTCATGGGCCATAAATTCCGCCATTTTTATATAGGGTTTTCATCTAGGGTTTCGTGTCAAATACACAGGTTATGTAAAGGCATCAAATGAAATATCCGTTCTCATTAATCGATCCAACTAAGGTTATTCAATTGAATGCTATAAAGATATTGACATGGAATGGTAATCTCTCAAAGTGGTGTGCTACGAAACTAATTGATTATTAATTATCGATATCGCTATAACCATAGACATGTATACACCATATTATGTAACAGTATTATTTCGATTAACTAATATGATTATTAGCATGAGTAAGCAAGGGAAAAGGGTTCCACTTGCTTAGCGAGGGCTCGATAGTTGGGATGGTGATGACGAATAGTGGCAGCACTGCAACGATCTACGACCACGGCAGGGAGACGTCACGACACAATACGCACGCGATGGGCAGGGGCTTCGGTGAAGACTTAGGGAGGCTCGGCACTGGCGTGGTGGCGGGCACGGGTACTGTGACAACGACGGTGAGGTGCAGCGACATCGTAGACCCGGAGGCGAGTGTAGAAGTGGGCTTATGCTCGGTGTTGGGGAGTAGAGGAGGCTGCTCCGATGATGGCATGGCGGTGATTGTCGAAGAGGAGCTCGGCTAATGGAGATGGAGTTGAGGAGATGAGTTGGTCGGGGCTAGTCGGCGAGGTGGAGCTGGTGGTGGCTGCGGCAATGGATGCAGGGGCTCGGTGGGTCGATGGAGACGGTAAGGTGGTGATTAGTTCGTGGCGTTGGTGGGCTCGAGCTGAAGGAGGAGGAGCTCGTCTGCTGTGAAGGTGGAGGAAAAGCTTGTCGGCGATGGGTAGTAGCGGCAGCGGTGTTGACGAATGAGTGGGGGTGCAGTGGGTAGTGAGTTCGGGTGCAGTGGGTATGGGAAGGAGCTGATGGGGATGGCTGGAGGAGAAGGCTCGTCGGTGAGGTGGAGCTCGGAGCTCGACGGAAGAGGAAGCTCCGGCTGGTGATGGCTGGTCGCGGTGAGTGGTGTTGGGTGTAGTAAAGATAGGGAGCTTAGGAAGAAGAGAGAGGCGATGGCGTCGAAGGAAGAAGCTGGAGGGAACGAAGAGAGTGATGGCGGGGGAAAAGGAGCGAGCTGGGAAAAAGGGAGAGGGGCTCGGTCGAGACGTAGGTGAGACGAGGACGTGGGGGAGTGGGTCTCGCGGTGAGGACGAGAGGGAGGAGCCGTTGGATGGAGAAGATTTGGTGGAGGTGTCACGCCCCGCTTCCCAGTATACGGGCAGAGGACGCGACGAGGCCGCTACGTATTTACTCTGAAATAAATACGCTAAGCGTATCTAAGCAATATAAAAGAAATATACACAAGAGACAATATGTATAACTGAACAACAACTTTATTTATTCACATTATTTTTATAATACATGGAAAAGTAAATACATGGGATAAAGCGATGCCTAAACAGTGGCATAAAAGAAATGAAAAGTACCAAAATGAAATGTGTACAATGAATCTAAAGCTTTGGGTCGTAGGCTAGCTGATCCAAGTCCTCGCCGGAGGGCTCGATCTCCTGGGTGTCCAGATCACCTGACAATATTCCAAAGAAGAAAGAGAAGGAATGTCATCAGCGAACAATCGCTCGGTAGGTCCCAAAGATAAGGGAGAAATAGAATAGACAGAGAGAGAAAGTAGCTTTTAAAGTTGTATTATATGGTTAACGCTGTTGTTTGCAGCTAGGTACAGAAGGATGCCAGTGTATACGAGATGGGTCTCTATATGCCAGAGACTAAGGGCAACAGGAGTACAAGGAACCGCTTATGCCACGGTACAACAACAACATGAATTCAGGTTAGGTGTCTTAAGTCTTCTAGTCTCGTGCCACTTCTAACACCTCCCGTACCAATCTACCCCTTAAACCCCGCGATATCTTGATTGTATTGTATTGTAAATTGTATTGTCTTGTATAGGTGGATGACTTGCCGAAATCATGATATCAGTAAAATGGATGTAACTGTAGAATCATGTAGATGGAAGTATATCCATGGTTCGGTTCAGTCAATACAGATTGAATAGATTGAATATATGAATTCATGTTGAATTGTAGTTTGTACTTGAATCATATTCAAGTCAGATTATTATAATGAGACTCGGTCTGAGTCAGACAATTAGAAAAGAAATTGAAGTCCTGAATTAGGTTTTGGTGTTATCGGTAATCGCTGCACATGGGCGGCATGATTTGTGTTTTTTTCAAAAACGATTACCGTGTAGATAACACCGTTGTTAAGTTATCTATCTTAGATAGGCAAGCACCCACATCTCCGGCTCCCTGAGGCTCAAGAGACTGGTCCCGCTTAAACCTATGTTTACTAGGGTCCTTATTGTAATTTATAAAACTTGAGGGGGTTTTATGTAAAAATAATTTTGTATAATTTACAAAATACACCTCAAATATTTAATTATTGTCTTTAGAGTTTTTATAGCTGTAGATTTTATATTTGTGACATTTCTAGTGAATATACCTATTTTTCATAATACGTGGTATTTAATTGTAAAGTGTTGGACTTGTATGGAATTTCATGGTATTTTCATGTAAAGTGATTCTTTTGACTTAGAAAAGTTGGAATATTGATATTATAACAAAAATAGATATTTTGATAATACATATATATTTATATATTTATAAAAATAATTTTAATTTATTATTTTCTAGAAATCTCATTTTCTTAAAATATTTGTATTTTAAATCGCTCGAGACCGAATGCTCCTTGCGGAGGTCTGCATCTCGCACTAATAAACCAGAGGATGTGTGATAATCCGCACCATCCTAAACGAATTCCCTAAATGGGTTGTAGCGGCACTTTGCAAAGATTTGTGTAAAATACATAATCTTGTAGAAAACGGTTTTAATAGTAAATAGTACTTATATGTAAAGTTTCTTTTTCCCATATTCTATATTCCCGAAAGGTATTGTGGTATGTTTCATATGAGTGTTGTGAGGAGGTAGGTCATTACCTCATGATCTAATTAAAGGTATAGCAAGATTAATGATGTTTTAAAGTCGAAACTAAACTACATGGTATTTTACTGCTAAAGAGCGGTAAAAGTTACAAAATGAAATATTTTGCAATGAAACTTGTTCGAAATATTTTGTTAATGATTAATAGTCAATATGTAAGAGTTTGATATGGTTGTGTTTAAGGAAAATTGGACTTTTTAAAGAAAACCGAATCGGAAGTCGGATTAACTCCGCTTCCGTCGGGTTTTAGTAAAAGAAATTTTAAGAATAGTTTAGAGAAGAGGGATGTGGGACTTACAGGTTTAGAGTCAAGAGAAGAGGGAGAGAAAGCGGTAGGAGGTGCCGGTGCGTCGTTTCGTCGCCAGGAGCTCGTAGGGTCGTCGTCGGAATTTCGCCGGAGCTTCTCCCTTTGCTAACTCCAATTGCACACTAAAATTCTAAAGAGTTTTCTTGAGAGTTTGGACAGAATTGTGAGTGGGGGGGTGTTTAGGGGTGGTATTTATAGGGTAAAACTAAGGTTAGGGTAGGTGAAAGGTTGTATTGAAAATGTATTAAAAATTGTATTAAAATTGTGGTTTAATGGGGTTTTAATTGAATTTAAAAGGATTTGGAATTGTGCAGGAAATTTAAAGTGTACAGGGGAGTTAAGAATACAAAAAGGCACAACTTTCATGTTGGACCCAACCCGATCCGACCGAGCTCAGCCGGCGGCGGCGGCCGAGTCGGCCGATCCGCCGGCCGAGTCAGGCCGAGTCGGCCGATCCGCCGGCCGACTCAGGCCGAGTCGGGCCGGGGATGACGTCAAGTGATCGCCGTCGTTTTGTCTTCTCCCTAGTCCAGTTTGTTTTTAGTGTGACGTGGGGTTTTTACGAGTTATGCACGTGTAGACCCTTGGAATTCTAAAAATTTAAAAGAAAACAATATTAAAAGATAATGTAGGGAATGGGATTTGAACTCTGGTGCTTTGGTTCAGCAGTGCAAAGTCTTACCAATGAGCTACAAGCTCCTTCTTGCTATTAAAAAGCAAAAAAGTTACTTATAGTACTCACAGTAAATGCAAATACCCCAAGTATACATTAACTTTTAAACAAATTTTTGTACACTAAAATTGGAGGTGTTATAGTCTACCCTCCTTATGAAAATTTCGTCCCCGAAATTTACATATTTTATTTTAAGGATTAGTTTACAAAGAGGTGAGTATATCTTCCACGCATCTCATCTTCTCTTTCCCATGTTGATTCTCCTGGAGTGTCTTTTCTCCAAATCACTCGAACCAAGTTGACTTCCTTGTTCCGGAGTGACTTCACTTTTCTATCCAGGATCTCCACAAATTGTTGCTCGGGATGTACAATGAGCTCGGAATGATCGAGAACATAAATTAGTCTTCGTATACAATCTACGGATTTGGACTAATCCACGCCTTACGGACGACAACATAAATTAGTCTCCGTATACAATCTATGGGCAACCAAAAACAAAACAAACACACACGACACGAAGTGACCATCTGGAGAAGGAGAAAGTGGTTACCGCGATGCAGTAGCGTGATTAACTGCAGGGGCTTGCGCCTGCAGGGAAGAGCGTCCCCACAATCAAAAACCCCTCAATGAGGGGGAATCTGACGAAGTCTGCTACATCGGCCGCATCCGTTTAAACCTTCGATACATGGTGCCATAAATCAACTTGGTATCTTCGGAGAGGTGGACGGATAGCACCAAATAACATCTACCCCCAAAATTCAGGCCGGACGTCCCAACGTCCCAGTCGCGGCTTTTCGGCGGAGAACAGATTCTGGCACGCCCGGTGGGACCTTTTCCTCTTTCCACTCCACACTTCGTGTTTCGTGTTTCGTGAAAGAATCACGGTTTACTATGGTTGCCCCTGGATTCAAGGTACTAAGATTTGGTGTCTTGCTCCATGCAGAAAACAGAAGATCAATGGCTTTCAACTTCACAAACTGCAACAGCTGCAACAACTCCCACTCCGTCCTCGCCTGAGGAGTGACCTATGGGCCTCAAGCGGCCTCCCTTTTTACGATGTCGGTGGACCAGGTAACGCAAGCCACCACAGGGCTATTCTTCAGGACTATATCCCACCAATGAGATTCAACGCCCCAGTGCCATCGCAGGAAGCTCCAAAGAAGTCGATCTTTGATCGGCTTACAACTACCGTGGCCCCTCTCAGCGGGTCGCCCAAGTCCAGTGCCTCAATATTCAACAGACTAGGCCGAAGCTCAGATGGGCCCGTGAAGAATCCTGTAATACCAGAAGGCGTTATCCCGAAGCGGATAGTCATTCCTGTTCCTGAGCTCATCAGAGCGACTTCCCCTGCTAAAGAGTCGGTCTTTGCAAGACTGGCCGTTTCAGCTCCCGCTCCAGGTGAAGTCATCAAAACTGCTCCCCCTGCATGAAAGTCTGCTTTCGATAGATTGGCCATCCCCACTCAACGGACGTCAGTCTTCACGAGGCTGACACCGGCAACAACTCTTCGCCAGAGCAGGGGGCATGATGAAGCCACCCCCATTGCTGAACCAATACCGTCTACTCGACATGCTCGACGTCGTCACTAGCGCCGAGTGAGGAAAGTTGGAGGCAGTCCCCCTTCTGGATTGACTCCGCCATCTCCAATGGTGGAAGTCGACGCTGCCGTTCCAACTAGGAACAACTTTGAACCACTCAGGAGGGTGCGCAAGAACTCTCCGACGGCCGTGCTGAAAAGGTCTCCTCCACCTATGGAGAACGTTACAAAGGTAAAGCCAGAGCAGCCCCCTCAGCGGCTGTCCTCTAAAATTCATAAAGTTTGGCGACAGGTCCAAGACTCGGTGATTAACCAAGACTACTCCCGCCAATTGAAGAAGACGAAAGTTCGGCAAGAGAAGGACCACCCTGTCATGCCACAGGAGATGTCATCTATTTGGGTACCCGCTGCAACGGCTCCCTCAACTTCGAACGCCCACAAAAGAAGGAGGCCGGAGAAAGTCCCCGTGTTCGCGACGAATCTCAAGGGCATTGAATCTAAACTCCCCAAGTCTGGGGGTATGGTGGTGCACACTGTTTATATGGCATCCGGGAAAGAGGATAGCCGTATCTCTAGGGGTCATCGACCACTCACCAGATCTATAACAAAGGCCCAAGAGCAACAACAGAAGCTTCAAGAAATGTTTACATAGATGGACGTACTCACTGGGCCAAAAGAAAGCCCAGAAACGTCGTCAGAGCAGCGTCATGAACAAGAAACCGATGCTGAGTTACTCCGCAGAATTCTCGAGAAGAAGGACAAAGAGACAGCGGAACAAGCTGCTAATATAAAACGAATGGCGCTTTTATTCCAAGACATGGTCGGGATGATGTTACAGCCGGATCCTCCAGCTGAAGACCCTCCAATTATCCTTGAAGACGATGGAGGAGAGACATCGAACCCTCTTCCGGCTTGTTCAGCAGCCAAAGAGGAGACCATTTCTAAAGCCGCCCTGGATGACTATATCGCTCAACAGATACGAGCTCATCAGGCGAGCGAAGCGTCCGCCCAAATTGTTAAGACTGGACGACCCTATCCGGGTTGGTACGATAAATCAAGTACCCGCCGGGATATACGGTCCCTAAATTCTATGTATATAAGGGGACGGGGAATCCACACTAACACGTGGCTCAATTCAGGGCTCTGTACGGCAACACCGGAGGTGACGACAAACTGCTGCTTCGCCAGTTTGTTGGCAGCTTATCGGAGACAGAGTTTGAATGGTACTCCGAGCTCCCGAACGACTCTGTTAAGACATTTGCAGAAATGGAGTTACTGTTCACACAAAGGTTCGCAAGCGCTAGCGAGCGCACCCCGATCACCGCATTAATTAACGCCAGAGTGAAGCCAGGCGAAACATGGGTGCAGTACGCGATACGGTGGTGGAATCTATGGTCGAAGTACGAGCAGTGCATCGAAGAAGCACCTGCGGTAGGCATATTCGTGGGTACTCTTGATCTACAGGCGACCATATCCCAGTTCATGATGTTATTCAAGCAATTACTTTCCAGCCCTTGATTGACAAGCTAGCCCAAATGGATCAGACGGGTCATAGACCATCTTCTTCGAAGTTGGAATCTCGAAACGAAAAAAGGAAAGGGAAAGCGACCTTCGTCGCCAATGCTCAGCAGCAGCCCAGTGGTCCAAAACCAACTGATCGCCAAGATGAAAGACGGCGATTCTTCAATAAGAAACTGAAGCACCCTTATTTGTTTCTTCGGGATAAAACGGGGAGACTGTTCGAGCTGGCGGTGCGTGATTGATGAGAATTTCTCGGTGTGTATGTTCGAAAATGTATAGAAATCACAACCAAGAATATTTGACCGCAATCAATAACGGTGTCGAATGTAGCGTGTTAGTAAGTGCGGATCATCCACAGGGAAAGTGTAATCGTTCGTATTTTGAATTAGATGAGTCGAAAATTTAAAGAAAAGAAAAGAAAGAACAATTCATGATTTAAAGAATTGAAGTTCAAGAATTAGTAAAATCTAGTCTAAATCAAGAAACAACAAAATCAAGAATTGAGAATTTGTGAATTGATGATTTCTAATCCAAATATCAAGAATCGAAGTGAGGCTCGTAGGAATTGATCGGATCTATAGATGTGATGAAATCTAGCGATTATGTATTCTTATCCATCGATGAATTGATACTAGATCGATGATGATCAACGAGAATTAGGGATTTCGTGTGAAACTAAGGTTTCATCATCTATCCCTTGTTCCTTCGTCGATATCATTCACATTCTAGCCTCTAGTAAATTCAAGAATCGATCGTGGATCCCTAATTCCGAGCGATCACAATCAAGAAAGCATCGCAACGAAACTAGGTCGTCGATTATTCAATTTGCTAAGGTTTACAAAACTCGTAGGACTTAAGAATCGTTTTAAGATTTGTTACATCATCACTCTATTGATCGTCTCAACTCCTTTACGAGCGGAGTTTTACTCAAACATCACAATAAGAACCACAATCACAAATTGAGATCGAATCATGATGCAAGAATTTAAAGAAAGCAAGATTAAAGAATTTCACCTTTTATTTATCAACAATTCCGTTACAATTCGCTCACGAACTACAAGAGGAAAGAACTCGATCGTCGATTTGGCTTCGCTCGTCTCCTTAAGTCGCAGATCGGCTTGGATCACTTGCTCGATTGAAGATCGGCTCCGCTCCTAAAAGGTTGAAGGCTTCTCGCTTGATTTAGTACTCGGGATCTTGAATTTGGCTTTGGAATTTGAATTATTGTTTACAAGTTGTGTCACTCAACTTGTATTGAATTTGGGGGGAGAGGAGAAGAAGAAGCCCCTTTGAACTTAGATCTAGGTTTCCTTTTATAAGCCATCCAAAACCCTAGATCTATAATTCAAATTTCAAATTTTCCTCCAAAATGAACCACTTTTCCCTCCAAAATGAACTACCTCATTTGAATTTTCCCTCCAAAATGAACTACCTCATTTGAATTTTCCTTCCAAAATGAGGTTGTTAGAAAGAATCTTCTAGAAAAAGTTTGTTGGAGGGAATATTCTAGAATGAGGTTGTTACAAGGAAGCTTCTAGAAAAAGGTTGTTATAAGGAGGCTTCTAGAAGAAGTTTGTTGGAAGGAATATTCTAGAATGAGGAATATTCTTGGGTAAGGTTGTTAGGCCGAGCCTTCTGGATGAAGCCACGTGGCATTCTGGAGCCTTCTGGAAGATTTGGCCGTTACAATAAAGCACATGGGGAAATTTGAGGCAGTGATGTCATCAACAAGCCACGGATCCGCGGCTGGAATGGGCATTAGGCCGCGGATCCGCGGTCTTTTGGTGCCCTCTCTGCATCAAATTTCTGTCACTCTTGGGCTGATATTTTAGCATTTTTTCTGATATGTTGAATCTTATTTTGCTTCCTCTATTTCTGCCAGATCTCAAGTCTTGGACTTGGCGTATTTATGTCAGCACTTTTAACTGTTTTGGCTCTTTTCCTGCAATTTCCTGCACAGATTCTCGAAACAAGTGTTGCGCTATATAAAGATGATGCGATGCCATGATAAACACTCTATTTCCTTCAAAATGTCGGTTTTAAAGTATAACACATGTAATTTGGTATTTTACGGTTGTTTTGCTAATATGTGCTATATTAATACCGAACACCTCTAGATGAGTGCAAATGGTAGGAAAATTGTCGTGTTAAAAATACATTATTTTCGACTGATCAGTACGCAACAGGCTCATCACCTTGCCGGATCCAAAACGCCCATTGCAACCCGGTGAGGCCAATAATCCCAATTATTGCCCCTATCACCAAGTGGTAGGCCATCCAATCGAAAATTGCTTCGTCTTCAAAATCTGGATTGAGGACCAATACCAACAGGGCAAATTCACACCGTCCGAGAATTGGAAAGTAAGTCCGCCTCAACCGGACGCTCTTAAAAGGGGGGACACACCGGGGCATCGTGCTCCTTTATAGAAGAAGCTCCATTGGAGGTCGCTTTTTCAGCCAAGACGAAAAGGATGCTGAAGGATCTCCAAATATGTCCGGCAATCAGATGGAAAAGTCTGGTAGAACCCGAAGTCATCGAGGGAATGCTGAAGCCACGCCCGGCGCCGAGAATTGGTAGCGATAACCAAAACGCCCATTCCCACCCGTCAAAGTCTTCGACGAAGAAAATGAAGACCAAAAAGCCCGTGAAGCATGGTGACAAGCGCACGGACCTGTAAAAACATATTGACACGTTGGAAGAATATAACCAGAAGGCACGAATTCCGGTCACACTCCAAGAGTTTCTCAACCACATCCTTGAAGATAGAAATGGCAATGAAGATGAGAGAGAAGACTCGTTAGACAAACCTGAAGATTATGTGGCAAGCTGCCACGTGATCTCTCACTCGTCAGTAGATGGTGAATAAGCTCCTGATACAGAGAAACTGGGGGAAGATCCCAAACCGAAACTCCTAGGACCGTCAGACGAGATAATTGACGTATTCCTGAATGAAGCGCTTCTGAAAAGCAAAGCTGATCAGGAGCGTGAAATCGCCGTATACGAAAAAGCCAAACGTCGGCGACTGAACGAAAGGATTGAAATACCCCAAACGGATAGGAGCACTTCGGCCGCCAACAAAAGCAGGATAAAGAAAAGGAAAAGGTTCGCCAAAGCCATATCGATGGGAATGAAGCTGCCACCCTCCGAAAAAAACACTCCTGATAGGATACACCTTAACGAAGAGGACGCACATCCAAACTACTGCTTGTACCATCGGAGGACCACACACCCTACTGAAGAATGCAACGCCTTTAAAAATTGGTGGCAGGGATACGTTGCTCACCGACAGCATTTCAAACGGATGAAGCGCAAAACTCGTCGGGAACAAAGAAGCACGACAGATGAGCATAAAAGAACTGTCGGTGAATGTCACATGGTTAATTCTGGGGGATCGCAAGTTCTCACCTTCGGGAGTGATTCTGATGAAGAAATAGCCCTCGGCCCTCTCTTCAAGGAATCCATCTCTGAAACAGAAGAGATGAAGACCTACGAGAACATTCAGCTGCGGAATCGCACATTACCCGAAAAGAATCTCGGACCCGCAAACAGAGGATCGGATAGAAAAGATAAGGGGAAGGAAAAAGTCCCTGAGGATATCGCCCTCGATGATCGAGTCGTCGAAGAGCTTGCAGCCAAGGACCCGCCTAAGAAAAACAAGGTGGATTACAACGTTCTAGCACACCTGAGGAAGATACCCTCGCAGCTAAGCATTCTGGATGCCCTTCTGCTATCCAAAGAGGCGAGAGATTCTCTGATCAAGGAATTATAAGAGCCTGACCAGTTTCAAGCTTTCCTCGCCGAAGAAAAGATAAAGGACGAGCTGGAAGAAATTCACACAGCTGACATCACTTTCGGAGATGAAGATCTCCTCCTCGGAACATGCGAGCACAACCGTCCCCTATATGTCTCCGGGTATTGCCATGACATTAAGATAGGGAAGATCCTAGTTGACAATGGGTCCTTTGTCAATCTCCTAAATGTGAGGGTGCTAAAAGAAATCTGCATGAGCGTTCAACACCTCGCTCGAGATAAAATCACTATCTCCGGGTTCGACTCCCAGTCATCACGGATGCTCGGATCTGTGATACTGACGTTACGCTTTGGGCTGCTTGTCACTGATATCAAGTTCTACGTCATTGACGCCAAGACTTACTAAAATGCTTTGCTCGGCCGGCCTTGGTTACACGAGTACAACATTGTCCCTTCTACACAGCATCAGTGTATGAAGTACTTCAAAGATGGGCTTGAATGCAGGGGAGCTGAACCCATTCTCTGTAAACGAAGTTCGAAGTTACGAAGATGCAAAGTACTTCTTACAAGACTTTGAAGACACGGAAAGATGCCATAAACCGGAGGATAAGCAAAAAGCTATCACCACCATTCCGGTCTTCGGGAGCGATACCGAGGAGAAAGAAGAGATAGTCTATTCGGGACCTCCCCGATACAACAAACCGGGACCGTCTACCCCTATTCTGGTCTTTGGTAGTGACTCTGAAGACGAGGTCAATGCAGTATTCTCGGCTCGTTCATCAGTGCAAGCCTTCATTGGAGATGATCAGAGTTTGCAGAAAGCCGTGGTTCCGTAAGAGTATTACAAAGAGCTCAACGCACTTGATACCTACAGTGTGCAAGAACTGCAGACGTTCTACGTCCCTCCCAGGAGAAAAGATGAAAAGGCGATCCTCTTTTATCGATCTGCGGAAACCAAAATGGAGAAAGAAATCTGGCATGGCGCCGATTCTATGCTTGACAGGCTCTAGCACATCCGTCTGCCCAGATACTACACAGAAGGATTAAAAAGGCTGTTGAGGCGCCAAGGCGTACCCTTCAAACAGACTGCTCGACAAGCTCAGTTCTACAACAGGATCTGGAACGTCCCCGGAACTCAGCGAAAATTGCCCAACGGGAAAATGGAAACGATCGGGCTTGGATATGTTCAATCCAAGAAACGGGAGCAATTCCATGGCTGCTATGTTATACATGACTTTGATGAAGAAAGAGATGCTCTGTTAGAAGACGCTAACCCTGAACCAAAACGAGGTCCCGCCATGAAAGTGCCAAGTCCGTCGTTCGAAAAACAGGTGGACAAGCTAATAAGGGAAGCGGGTCAAAAGGTCCGGGATGACCATAGCCGCGAAATGGCCATTTACGAAAAAACAAGGACGCAGCGCCTCCTTCAGTAGGCTGCGGAGAATGACGATACTCTTCGTCGCCAGCCCGTCATACAAAAGACCCAACGCAGAGGCAAAAACAAATTAAAGAATGGAAAAAATGTCCGACAGCGGCTAAGCGGGTCCAAGAAGCCACGCGATCGAGAATTGAGCAGCCGGGATCCGTCTCTTATAAAAAAGATGGGCCGAGCATATTCTTTTCCCCAAGACAAGACAAGGAAAATATTCGATCTTGTCATAAAACATCAGATGATGACACTCCCGGAATCTAAATACCCCGATCAAGAAAACGAGGTTCATCACCCGGATTATTGCTCATATCACCGAGCGATAGGACATCCTCTCGAAAACTGCTTCACATTCAAAGACTGGGTAGAAGACCAGTATCAGCAGGGCTGGTTCGCTTTATCCAGCAGTTGGAAGGTAACCCTACCACAGAAGCATGAACCGAAAGCCACGTATGCAGCGAGAGTAAAGCCGGATCAACATCGGTCTTGGAAACGATCTCGTACCTGTCACGCGATAACGTTGTCAGGAAAAGGAGTACTCGAGGATATGGATGACCTCTCCTGGTGCTTTGAAAACGATGATTACGAAGTGATCTTAGAGTTTCCACCGGCACCAAAAGAGCTGGAAGATGGGATACATACTACTGCAGATAACCTCAGAAAAATCGACTTGGGGACAGCAAACGACCCACGGCTGACGTTCGTCGGTGAGCTGTTGTCTGAAGAAAAGGTGGCTATGCTAAAAAACGTGCTCATGCAGTATAAAGACTGTTTCGCATGGAACTATTTCGAGATGCCAGGATTAGATCCAGAAATATCCATCCACAAATTGGCGATTTCTCCGGACGTTAAGCCAGTTAAACAAGCACCGAGAAGAATGCGGCTTGAACTTGAAATAAGCATCAACGCCGAGGTCAAGAAGCTAATCGACTCCCGCTTCGTCCAAGAAGTTCAATACCCCGACTGGATTGTCAACATTGTCCCAGTAATGAAGAAAAATAGGACGGTACGCATCTGCGTAGACTTTCGGGACCTCAAAAAAGCTTGCCCAAAGGATGACTTTCCCGTACCGGTCACCGAGCTGATGATAGACAACACGTCCACTCATGAAATCTTCTCCTTCATGGACGGCTCATCGAGGTACAATCAAATAAAGATGCATCCCGAAGACCGGAAGCATACCGCTTTCCGGACCCCTTTGGGCATATTCTGCTACAAGGTGATGCCTTTCGGTCTGAAGAACGCCGGCGCTACCTATCAGAGAGCCATGACGAAGATTTTCGATGATCTCATACATGAAATCGTCGAATGCTATATCGATGACCTCATGGTTAAAAGCAAATCGTACGAGGAACATTGGGAGCATCTAAAGATAGTGTTCCAACGTCTTCAAAAATACAACTTGAAGATGAACCCTATGAAATATGCGTTCGGAGTTTCTTCGGGAAAATTCCTAGGATTCATCGTACGACATCGAAATAGACCCGTCAAAGATCAAGGCGATTATGGAAATGCCTCCGCCAAGGACTCTGAAACAACTGCGGTCTCTCCATGGAAAGCTCGCATATATCCGACGGTTCATAACTAACCTCACCGGCAAATGCTTTCCCTACAGTCACCTAATGAAGAAGGGGAACCCATTCGTCTGGGATCGCAAATGCCAAAGCTCACTGGACGAAATCAAGCAATACCTGCAGAATCCTCCGGTGCTAACTGCTCCGGTCAAGGGAAAGCCTCTCATTCTGTATACAACCGCCCTTGAGGGTTCTCTAGACGCATTATGGGCACAAAAAAACGACCAAGGGAAAGAGAGATCCCTCTACTATTTGAGTCGAGTTCTTCTAAGGGGAGAAAACAATTACTCTCCCATTGAAAAACACTGCCTGGCGTTAATCTTCGCGATAACGAAGCTCAGACACTACGCTTTGGCGCATGAGGTCCATCTCATATCAAAAGTGGGTCCTCTCAAATATTTGATGTCAAGAGCCATACTAATAGGACGGCTCGCTAAATGGGCCCTCTTCTTGATGGAGTTCTCGATAGCATATCGACCGCTCAAGGCAGTGAAAGGCCAGGCCATCGCCGATTTCCTCGCTGAGCATCCTATACCTACCAATTTACCCCTAAATTGCGAATTGCCAGACGAGCACGCGTTTGACACGATCGATGGGGAGAAAGGAGAGAGCGACACCCGATGGGAATTCTACTTCGACGGGGCATCTTCTTTGAAGAAGCGACAACACAATACCCCTATAATCAAATCTGGGGTAGGACTTATCTTCATGACTCCACAAGGAGGGATAATGCGCTTTGCCTTTTCCTTGACAGAGCCGAGGACAAATAATGAAGCCGAATATGAAGCTTTGATAGCAGGTCTGGAGATCGCTGTCGACATGGGAATCGAAAACCCTCTCATATACGGAGACTCCCAGTTGGTCGTTAGTCAAGTAAATGGCGACTATCAAACCTGCAAACCAGAGTTGGTAAAGTAAGGTGAGAGAGTGCAACAACTGCTTACTCGAATCCCTTCCTACACCCTGGAAAGCATACCGCGTGCGTAAGATAGCAAGGCGGATGCGTTAGCTAAACTCGCAAAAGAACTGGCTGATGAAAACCTCAATGACGTAAGGATCGTGGTACAAAGCCGTCGGGTTCTTACACCGGCAGAAATATCTCCGAAGTCGTTTGAGGAAAGGCAGTGACCAAGCAAACGGCCCTACAAATAAAAGACCAGGAAAAGGATAAGGATTGGAGAGAAGTCATTATAGACTACTTCAGATCGCGTCGAACACCTGAAGATGCGTCGTCAAGACATCAGCTCATGAAACGAGCTTTATCCTTCACCTTTGTCAATAACACTCTATATAAGAGATCATTTGATTCTCTATGGCTAAGATGCCTAGGACCTGAAGAAACAAGGAGAGTCGTCCAAGAAACTCACGACGGACTCTGCGGTTCTCACTAAGCCGGCCCGAAGATGAAACTGAAGATCAAAAGGATGGGCTACTATTGGCCCACGATGATTCAGGACTGTCTCGAATACGCGAAGCAGTGCCACTCATGCCAAATTCACGGGGACTTCATCTACCGGCATCCAAATCCGCTACACCCAACGGCGGCTAGCTAGCCGTTCGAAATGTGGGGAACTGACATATCCGACCCATTGAACCAGCATCGTCCAGAGGACATCGTTTCATACTGGCAACAAAAGATTACTTCTCCAAATGAGCAGAAGCAATACCGCTAAGAGAAGTGAAGACAGAGAATATCCTCCATTTCTTCAAGACACACGTCATCTATCGGTTCGGCACTCCGCGACGGATTATCTCCGATAACGGGCCAGCCTACAGAAGTCACAGAATCAGCCGCTTCGCGCAGCAACATAATATAGACTGGAGATACTCTTCGGTCTATAATCCCTGAGCTAACGGTCTGGCTGAGGCCTTCAACAAGACCTTGACAAAGATCATAAAGAAGACGGTGTCCATAAATAGAAGGGACTGGCACGAGAGACTGCATGAAGCTCTCTGGACGTATCAAACTACGTTCAAAACGGCCACAAACACAACGCCGTATGCATTGGTATTCGGCACTGAAACAGTACTCCCCTTGGAGATAGAGTTATCCTCCTTACGAATGGCGGTTCATTACGAGCTAACAGACGAAGACAATGCTCATCTTCGGCTTGAGGAGCTCGACACCCTTGATGAAACTCGTCTTATGGCGCAGCAAAACTTGGAAGCTTACAAAGAAAAAATGGCGCGCTTATACGAGAGATTGACTAGGCCGAGAACATTCCGCCAAGACGAACTCATGCTGGTAGTCAAGAGACCTATGATCCCCAATCGTACCAAACGGGGGAAATTCGAGCCGAATTATGAAGGCCCGTACATCATAGACAAAGTCTATCAGGGTGGGGCTTACTTGCTCATATGGATATGCATGGCGAAAGACCCTTCAGGCCAATAAACGGCCGTTTCTTGAAAAAATACTACGCCTGACCGAGACGTCTATAAACTACTATGGACCGCAGCATCCCAAGGCTGACGCAAAAAAAAAACGGTATGTCCATAAGCGAGATGGGCATGTATGAAAACCCGAAAGGGCTCGTGAGTAAAAACAGTCGGGCTACTGGCGAGTTTGTGAAAACCCGAAAAGGCGCAATCTCGTTAAAAGACACTTGCGAGGTCCTCTCGACCTTGTAAGAAGAAAACTACCTGCGTGAGATCCTTACGACTCACAAAGGAGCGACACACTTAGGGATCCCCACGATTCCTAAGGACAAATTACACTTACGAGATCCTCAAGACTCGTAAGGAGAACCCTCTTATGAGACCCTCACGGCTCATAAGATTCAAAAGCCTTAAGCTAAAGGGATCTGAACATGTTCTTAAATCATCACAATCCCCAGATTGCCCTACAGGCGGTTCAATATTGACCCTTGTATACAATCCACGAGCACAAATAAACATTTCCCCAACAGAGTCCCACCACTGATGAGGGATATCTTCATATGGCGAACGACACTTGTAAGTCCTCTCGACTTATAAGGAGAAAACACTCTTTGTAAGATCCTTACGACTTATAAGAGAACACACACTTAGGAATCCTCACGATTCCTAACGAGAAAATGCACCTACGAGATCCTCACGACTCGTAGGGAGAAATACCTTTATGAGACCCTTACGGCTTGTAAAGTCAAAAAGCCTTAGTCAACAGGATCCTAACCATGTTTGCTAAGCCACCTTTGTTCGACATCGACAGAGGCAAATGATGATTCGCTCCTGGCAATGTCCCAGTGGTAGCGATGCTGATGCCTAAATCGGTATCAAATTTTAAGCCCTTTCACGACAAATGATGATTCGCTCCTGGCAATATTCCAATCGTAGCGATGCTGAGATTGGCACCAGATTCCAAGTTCTACACACGCGATAAAAATTCAGCGAACCAAAAATGCATATGAAATATCCGAAATGATGGGGCAACTTGCAACAAAATCAGCAAGTAAAAATATATGCATACAAAATAGCCGAAATGATTGGGCACTGCGAAAAATAGCTGAAATGATTAGGCAATCGCGAACTTTGCGATATAAAAGCTGAAATGATAGAGCATCGCGGAAATAAAAAAAATGGAAGAATAAAACTTTTGCCCTACAGGTGAGATCACATCGATCCCTGTATACAATCCAGGGGCATAAACAAAAACGGGACCACATTTCCCCCACCAGACCTTGTCAAAGGGAGAGTCAGATCTTGACGGCAACATCTGCATCCCAGAAGAACAACAACGGCGTTCCTCTTCATTCCAGCAGGATTCGAATGCGACAATCAATCTCAGAGCCACGACAGAGTCCATAGTTCCAAGTCTCGACGGCCACAACTACAGCCTGGAGACCCACAACAGCGTTCCTCTTCATTCCAACAGGATTCAAATGCGACAATCAATCTCGGAACCACGGCAGAGTCCATAGTTCCAAGTCTCGACGTCCACATCTACAGCCTGGAGACCCACAACAGCGGTCCTCCTCATTCCAGCAGGATTCAGACGCGACAATCAACCTCGGAGCCATAGCAAAGTCCCTAGTTCCAAATCTCGACGGTTCACAGACAACCTAGAGACCACCTTGACATTCGTCCCATTACAGCAGACGCAACGTCAGCAAAGAGCAGCCGTGGCAAAGTTCCCAGTTCCAGGACTCGGCGGTGCATAGACAACCGAGAGTCAATCCTGACCCCGTATGGCTAAAGTCAATCCTGACCCCGTATGGCTAAAGTCAACCCCTGACCCCGTGGGACATGGCTAAAGTCAATCCTGACCCCGTGGAAAACGGCCAAAGTCAACCCTCGACCTTCCTATCTAAGCAATTCTTTGATTCGGGAGCAGGTCAACTCATCAATCACTTACGAGTCCTCTCGACTTGTAAGGAAGAAAATTCTGTTGTGAAGTCCTTACGACTCTCAAGAGAAAACACACTTAGGAATCCTCACGACTCCTAATGAGAAAATACACCTACGAGATCCTCATGACTCGTAGGGAGAAAAATCTTTATGAGCCCCTCATAGCTCATAAAGTTGAAAAGTCTTAGGTGGCAGATCTGAACCTGTTTCCTAAACCATCGCTACTCTGCAAAGAGTCTAAGATGGATAGCTACCTACTATTTACATATCACATTTGACAAAATTACATGCCAGAGAAATGGAGGTGCTACTCAAGAGTGCGTAAACTGCTCTGCGTCAAATCGAAATGAAAAGGCGTAACCTACGTACGTCAACCACATACTATGAATGACAATAAGAAGAACATTTGATTCGCATCCAGCTAAGCGTTCGAAGCGTACCCATTTATGTATGTGCAGAAATGGTTTAGTGCATAAAATAAACACGCGGAAACAAAAATTGTCTATTCATACCTCATAAAATTCTTACAGTGATGAAAACGGTAAATAAAAACATCATTAAAATGTTTACAATGGCAAAACATCAAATCCAGGACATGGATTGAGAAATTTAAAAGTTAGGCCATCTAAAATGTTTCGGGCCTCTCGGACCATTCTCGTATGCTTCCTCTCACGATCACAAGCGTCAGGGTCCTCACTGATGTCCTCCGCCCTTCGATAGGCCGCGATTATCGTCGCCTGTTGAAAAGTTTGATACAGAATATCAACAAGATTGTCTCACCTTTTCTTTGAGATTAGGCCTACAGATACACTGAGTGTACCTTATCTTCGGCGTCATCCAATGCTTTAAGCGGTATGCCGTCATAGAATAAAGGAAGTGCTTCCCTGATCGCTCTCACAATGAGCTTCAAAAGAGAGGAACGACAAGGAAGCAGCCGACCATTGTATTCATCAAAGCGACGCAAGATTTTCGCGCACTGAGCGTTTGTAAACTCCTGGTTCTGGCAGTGGCCCAGGGCGCGAATGTCTCCATAAGAAATAATCTTGTCAAGATCATACAGATGAGTGGCCATAACGTCTGTAAAGGAAAATCAGTGAGAGTTTAATGGGCAGACTGATTAAGAAAAAGCTTATTAAAACAGACACGGAGATTTAAACAACTCTTGATATCCTCACGGAGAAAATAAGTTCTGAATAAGAGACCCAACAAATTCAAATTTGTGCAAATAAAGGAGAAATCCTAAAAAAGATTCTCATTTAATTAGAGACTCCTTGGGTCAAGGAGTTAAACTCCTCGAGAGCAACGCTCTGCAGACAGGAGTGACACCTGTCAAAATCAATTATGAAGGGAATAAAAATTCCCCAAAAATTCTAAAAATCAATGCTCTGTGAAGATGATGGAGGAACCTATCAGAAACCCTAAAAGCAAATCTTTTAATGAATTAAAAAATTTCATGATCTTCAAGATCCATGAACAAACTTTAAAAATTCTTCATGAAAGATTAACAAATCTACATGATTTGAAAGAGCAAAGCTCTGTTAATAGGTTAAGAAACCCTAAGAAAGATCTCTTTAGATCTATGATTTCAGGAGAGCAAAGCTCTGTCAACAAAACCCTAAAAAAGGTTTCCTTTAGATCTATGATCTGAAAAGAGCAAGGCTCTGTTAATGGGTGAAACCCTAGATTATCCCTTCAAAGATTTAATCTTTACCTAAATTTTGACAGAGTTCTGTCTCTAAGAAAGTTCTTAAGACAAAGAGCTATGCTCTGAAGGAGAATTAATTCTCAGAAAGACAAGAAAGGAGATGAACAGAGGTCATCTCAAGGGCTAAAGGCCCTATTTATACGCACTGAGAGCCGTTTCAACTTCTGAGTTGATCCAATGGCATAGATGCTGCCACCGCTACACTCACGTGTAATCCACGTGAGCGAAACGGTGGGGGGCATTTGTTTCCCCAATCAGAGCAAAGCTCTGTTCAAATTTCAAAATTTGAAATGAAGCAGCGCCAGCGCTGAGAGTCAAAGACTTTGAGGTAGCGCTCACGTGCAAAGCACATGAGCGCTAGCGCTATGAGCGCTGCATTCTAAGCAGCGTACCACGTGCAAAGCACGTGAGCGCTAGCGCTAAGAGCGTTCCACTCTAAGCAACGCACCACGTGCAAAGCACGTGAGCGCTAGCACTAAGAGCGTTGCACTCTAAGCAGCGCACCATGTGCAAAGCACGTGAGCTCTAGCAATAGAACAAAATATTCTTGGCCTTTGGATCAAAGATCCAACGAACATGATTAAAAAATCATCAATTGACCAGAATAAAATTCTGTTAAGAAAACATTTCTCAGAATCTTTCCAAACAGGAAAGGTTATGCTCTGAAAATCAGAGCACCGTTGGATCAATGATCCAATGGTGATTAAAAATCACCAAAATACAGAATAAATTCTGTATGGGAAAAGATTTCCCAATCTTTTTAAAAACAATAAGATTGCCTTCTGTAAAACAGAAGCTCTAGGATCAAAGATCCAACGGTGGGGAAATCCAAAAATCAATTAGAGAAAAGATCTCTTCAACTGATTCAATAAATCAGCCTTAACTATATAAAGGCCCCAAGATTCAAGTCTGATAGAGAGGAACCCCCCCCCCCCCCAACAAAATTTGAGAAAGTCAGAGAGAAGAGCAAACTCTTAGCAGAAGAAGAATTTCTTCAAGGTAAAATAAAGAGATCAAAGCATCTCATCATAAAAAGGTTCTTATGCTAGATCATAGATCTTTAAGACAAATTGTCTTTCATAAAAGAGATCATAACATCTCATTATAAAAAGGGGGAGAATAATTCAATTCTCTTAGGATCACAGATTCATAAAGGCAAAACCTTTCACCAAAAAACATAAGAGATTGAAACAACTCCTATAAAATCAGAACTTTGTTCTTAGATCCATGAGACAGAGTCTCTTATAAGAGAGAATTTAATTCTCAGAGGACAGAGCTGCCTAAAAAGAGCCCTAGCGCTCTAATTAAACGAAACGCTTCAGCGCTCCAAATCTAGCGCACAGCGCTGCAGAGCCTTAGCGCTCCAAATTTAAAGAAGAGCTCTGCGCTCATTGGCTGGTGTTCAGCGCCAAGCGCACCACGTGCTCCTCACATGTGCGCTACTTAAACAGAAGCGCTCTGCGCTTGACTGGCACTCAGCGTCAAGCACGCCACGTGCTCCTCACGTATGCGCTATTTAAACAGAAGCGCTCTGCGCTCATTGACTGGCGCTCAGCGCCAAGCGCACCACGTGCTCCTCACATGTGCGCTACTTAACAGAAACGCTCTATGCTCATTGACTGGCGCACAGCGCCAAGCGCCCCACGTGCTACTCACGTGTACGCTAAGAGAACATAAATTGTTCTTTAAATGATAAAGCCCAGAGCCATAATGAATGCTCAGCACTTAATAAAAAACAAAAACAATTGTCAGAAACCAAATCAATGCTCAGTATTGTTAAATGTTTAACATTTTAACTAAATGGGCCGAGCCTAAGTTGGCCACAGATCCCTAATTCAGATTAATTGACCCCGTATGCTCATAAATCTTTGATCTTAGCCCCAAATTGGACTACAGATCTCCCAACCAATATTGGTTCAAGGGTACATCTCTTCACTCCTCTGATATTTGTCGTTGTAATCCTTCAACGTCTTCAGAGAGGTGACGGATCGCGACAACCAGACATTCCACGGACTGTGGGGTCCTTAAACTCATAGACTATGATGTCCTTAAACTTTACGGACTGTGGGGTCCTTAAACTCATGGACTATGATGTCCTTAAACTTTACAGACTATGATGTCTCTAAACTACCACGGACTATGAGGTCCTCAAACTCATAGACTATGATGTCTTTAAACTTTACAGACTATGATGTCTTTAAACTATAGACTATGATATCCTTAAACATCTGGACCGCAATATCCCTAAACTAAACAATAGAGTCTAAATGCTCTTTTGTTGGATCTAAATGATCCTGTTAAGTAGATATTAATCTAAAATTAGACTAACGTATCCTTAACAAACTTTTAAGTTGATCTTAGTCTCAAATGAGATCAACGATCCTTAAACCCAAGCCAAACCCAAATCTAAGAAAATACAGATTTGGACTAATCCACGCCCTACGGGCGACAATATAAATTAGTCTCCGTATACAATCCACGGGCAACCAAAGACAAAACAAACACACACGACACGAAATGACCATCTGGAGAAGGAGAAAGTGGTTACCGTGATGCGGTAGCGTGATTAACTGCAGGGGCTTGCGCCTGTAGGGAAGAGCGTCCCCACAATCAAAAACCCCTTAATGAGGGGGAATCTGACGAAGTCTGCTATATCGGCCGCATCCGTTTAACCCTTCGATACATGGTGCCATAAATCAACTTGGCATCTTCGAAGAGGTAGACGGATAGCACCAAATAGCATCTGCCCCAAAAATTCAGGCCGGACGTCCCAACGTCCCGGTCACGTCTTTTCGGCGGAGAATAGTCACTTACATACCTTCTGAGTTGGGATATGTGGAACACATTATGCACTCCTTCCAATGAAGGTGTAAATGCCAAGCGGTATGCCACTTCACCGACTCGTTCGAGTATGTCGAACGGTCCAATGTACCTTGGACTTAGCTTACCCCATCTTCCAAATCGGATCACTCCGCGGTTTGAAGATATCTTTAAGAATACGTGATCTCCTGGCTGGAACTCCAAGTGACGTCGTCTTGCATCAGCCCAGTGCTTCTGTCGATCTTGGGCTATGCACATCTTTTCTCTGATAGTACGAACCACATCAACAGTTGGTACCATCATCTCAGGTCCAAGGAGTTCCCTATCTCCGATATTGTCCCAACTTAACGGCGACCGACACTTTCTTCCATAGAGCGCTGCAAAAGATGACATTCCAATGCTTGCTTGGTAGCTGTTGTTGTATGAAAACTCCACAAGATGTAGGTGATTTTCCCACGATCCACCGAATTCTATCATACACGCTCTGAGCATATACTTCAAGATCTGAATAGTTCGCTCAGACCGACCATCTGTCTGTGGATGATAAACCGTGCTGAAGTTCAGACTTGTTCCCAAGCTTGCTTGCAGACTCTGCCAAAATTGCGATCGGAACCTGGTGTCATGATCGGAGACAATGCAGACCGGTACTCCATGAAATCTCATAATTTTCTGTATGAGTTCATGAGTATTAGAGATAGTACATATTCGAAGAGTTTAAATCTTAAGTAGATTCTTACCTCTATGTACTTCTTTGCTAATGTCACTCCTCGCTTCCCAGTATACGGGCAGAGGACGCGATGAGCCCGCTACGTATTTACTGTGAAGTAAATACGCTAAGCGTATCTAAGCAATATAAAAATAAAGCACAAGAGACAAGATATAATAAAAACAACAACTTTATTTATTCACATTCTTTCTGTACATGCATGGAAAGTAAATACAACTGAAATAAAGCAATGCCTAAACAATGGCATAACAGAAATGAAAAGTACTGAATGAAATGTGTACAATGACTAGAGCTCGGGGTCTTCACTGAACTGGTCCAAGTCTTCAACAGTGGGCTCGATCTCTAAAGTGTCCAGATCACCTGACGACATTCAAAGAAGAAAGAAAGAGAATGTCGTCAGCGAACAGGTCGCTCGGTAAGTCCCAAAAATAAGGGAGAAATAGACAGAATAAGAGATATCTTTTAAAGTTTTATTATATTGTTGTAATGTTGTGTTAACGCTGTTGTTTGTATTGTAGCTTGGTACAGAAAGATGCCATTGTATACGAGAAGGGTCTCTATATGCTAGAGAGCAGGGCAAACGGAATGTACAAGGAACCGTTAATCTACGGTACAACAGCAACGGAATATAGGTTAGGTGTCTTAATCTTACTGTCTCGTGCCACTTTTAACACCTTCCGTACCAATCTACCCCTTAAACCCCGTAGTGTTTTGATTGTATTGTTGTATTGTATTGTATAGGTTGTATAGTTTGATGACTGACCAAAATCATGATATCAGTAAACGGATGTAACTGTATAATCATGTAAATGGAAGTATATCCATGGCTCGGTTCAATACAGATTGAATAGTTTGAACAGATTGAATATATGGATTCATATTGAATTGTAATATTATAGATTGTACGTGAATTATATTCAAGTCAGCTTATTATAATGAGACTCAGACCGAGTCAGACAATTAGAAAGGTAAATTGAAGTCCTGATTGTTTTGATGTTATCGGTAACCGCTGCACATGGGCGGCAGGATTTGTGTCTTTTTCAAAAACGATTACCGTATTGATAACACCGTTGTTAAGTTGTCTACCTTAAATAGGCAAGCACCCACTTCTCCGGCTCCCTGAGGCTCAAGAGATTGGTCCCGCTTAAACCTATATTTACTAGGGTCCTTAGGGTAAATTATAGAACTTGAGGGGGATTTACGTAAAAATACTTTGTATAGTTTTCAAAATACACACCAAGTTTTTATTATCGTTTTTAGAGTTGTAATAAATGTAGATTTTATATTCATGACAATTCTAATGAGAATATCCTAAATTCATAATAAAAGATATTTATTTGTAATATTGGTTTTGTATGGAATTCATGGTATTTTAGTGTAAAATTGATTCTTGTGATATTTTTAGCAAAAGGTGGAATATTTATAATACTTCAAAATAGATATTTTTATGTTACATATATATATATATTTATATGAAAATAATTTTTGTATATATCTATAATATTCTAAAAATCTCGTTTTCTTAAGATGTCGTATTTTAAATCTTTCGAGACCGAATGCTCCTTGCGGAGGTCTGAATCTCACACTACTAAGCCCGAGGATGTGCGATAATCCGCACCATCCCGAACGGGTTCCCCAAAATGGGTTGTAGCGGGGCTTTGCAAAGATTTTATAAATACTAAATCATTTAGAAAACGGTTTTATTAAGTAAATGGTATTTATTTGCAATGATGTTGTTTTCCCGTATTCTATATTCCCAAGAGTATTGTGCTATGTTGCATATGAGTGTGTGAGGAGGTAGGTCATTACCTCATGATCTATTTAAAGGTATAGCAAGTTTTGTGATATTAAATGTAGAATTGAAATTATATGGTATTTAAATGAAAAATACGGTAAAATGAAATAGCAATTATTTTTATGATATAAAACTTGATCAATTTGGTTAATTAGTGTTTAATAGTCAACATGAAAGGGTTTGAGCATAATTGTATTAAAGAAAAGTGAAGTTTTATAAAGAAACCGAATCGGAAATCGGATTTGTTCCGATTCCGCCGGGTTTTGTAATTCCATATTTTTTAGAAAGAAAAGAAAGATAGAAATGGCGACTTACGGGTTTAGGACAACAAGGAGAGGGAGATGGATCGGGAGGAGTCACCGGTGCGTCGTTTCGTCGCTGGGAGCTCCTAGAATGGTCGTCGGAAGTTCGCCGGAAAATTCGCCGTAGCTTCGCTTCTTGCTCGTTTTCAAAGTACACAAGGTTTCTTGAAAATTCTTGAGAGTTGGCTTAGAGTTTGGGGTGAGGGGGTAGTGTGTAGGGTTGGTATTTATAGGATTAGGCTAGGGTTAGGGTAGATGAAGGGTTTTAATTTAGAAAAATGTAAAAATGTATTAAAAAATCATTAAAAATAGAGTAAATGGGGGTTAATGGTGTCTCTGGAAACGATCTAATTAAATGGAGTGTGCAGGGGGTATGAGAAGTCCAAAAGCCAGGATTTTCCTGTTGACGACTCGACCGAACGGTCTAGTCCGGCCGGCGGAGCCGGCCCGGCCGACTCGGCCAAGTCAGGAGCTCGGGAGGTGGGGGGTCGCCTGATATAGCCTCTGGTATATTTAGTTTTCTATGTGTAGTGGGAATGTTAGAATTTATCACGTGTTGACTGTTGGACTTCTAAAAATTTTTAAACAAAATATTATTAAAAATAATGTGGGGCATGGAATTTGAACTCTGGTGGCTTGGTTCAGCAGTGCAAGGTATTACCAATGAGCTACAAGCTCCTTCTTGTAATTATGGAGCTATTTAATTACTTAAAGTAGTCACAGAAAATATAAATACCCTAAATATACATTAATTTTAAAGCAAATTTTGTACACTAAAAATGGAGTTGTTATATTCTTTTAACTTGTAATTAAAAAGCAAAATAATTACTTATATCTTGTGCTCAGACTGAAATACCCCTTTATGGATTTTTGAAAAAAAATGTGTACAAAAGTTGTATAGGAAATTTGGGGTTGTTACAGCTAATGTCTCAGTTGATTGGCCAACTCTAAATGGGATGAAGTGAGTCGACTTGGTGAGTCAATCCACAATGACCCATACCACATCTTTACCCCTTGTGCTGCGAGGAAGTGCAGTCACAAAATCCATCGTGATGTGTTGCCACTTCCATTCTAGGATAGGTAACGGTTGAAGTAATCCAGCAATCCTGTGATGTTCAGCCTTTACTTACTGACACACCAAACATTTAGCGACGCTTCTGGCTACTTCACGCTTCATTCCATGCCATCAATAATTCTGACGTAGATCTTTGTACATCATTGTACCTCCAGGGTGAACTGAGTAGGGAGAGCTGTGAGATTCTTTCATTAACTCTTTCTGAATAGAACCTTTTAGTACATATAATCTGCTACCATATCTCAAAGATCCGTCTTCATGGATGATGAAGTCTGTTCTGAGTCCATTCTCTACTTGTTCTCTGATCTTTTGCAACTTAGCATCACTTGCTTGAGCTGCTTTGATCTGATTGACAATTGTAGATTGAACTTATAAATTCATCAAACTTGAAGCGTTACCTGGCATGACCACTTCAATCTCCATCTGATGCAATTCCTGTTGTAGCTTCCACTGAGTGGTGAGGTTAATTGCTAAAGGTTGGCGACTAAGGTCATCAGGTACCACATTCACCTTCCCTGGGTGATATTGCAGATTGATGTCAAAGTCTGCCATGAGTTCTAACCATCGTCTCTACTGCATATTCAACTCCTTCTGAGTAAACACATATTTCAGACTCTTGTGATCTGTGTATATGTTCACTCGTTCACCAAGAAGATAATAGCGCCAAATCTTGAGAGCAAGGATGACGGCTGCCAACTCCAAATTATGCGTCGGATAATTGAGCTCATGAATCTTCAGCTGTCTTGAAGCATAAGCCACAACCTTTCAATGCTGATGTAGAACACATCCTAATCCCTTACCGGATGCATCACAATGCGCTTCGAAACCTCCAGATTGGTCCGGTATAACGAGAATAGGCGCTGATGTCAACCTTTACTTGAGTTCTACGAAAGTTTGTTCGCATGCTTCTGTCCACACAAATTCTTCATCTTTACATGTGATCTTGGTCAGGGGTGTTGCTATCTTTGAAAAGCCTTCAATGAATCTTCTGTAATATCCAGCTAAACCCAAGAAACTTCGAATGTCCTTCACTGACTTTGGTGTCGGCCATTTGCTTACTGCTGAAATTTTCGCTGGATCAACAGAGATTCCTTCGCCTGATACGATATATCTAAGAAAACCAACTTGACTTAGCCAAAACTCGCACTTACTGTACTTGGCATATAATTGATGTTGCCGCAGAGTTTCGAGGACAATTCGTAGGTTCTCCGCATGTTCTTTCCGACTCTTAGAATACATCAGGATGTCGTCGATAAAGATGACAACAAACCCATCCAAGTACTCCTGGAAAACTTGATTCATCAGGTTCATGAATATTGCTGGTGCGTTGGTCACTCCAAATGGCATCAGTAGAAATTCGTAATGTCCATAGCGAGTTCTGAAAGCCATTTTGTGAATATCAGCTTCCTTGACCTTTACCTGATGATAACCTGAACGAAGATCTAACTTGGAGAAAACACAAGATCCACTTAGCTGATCGAATAAATCGTCGATGCGCGGGAGTGGATACTTGTTCTTTATCGTTACTTCGTTCAAGGCTCTATAATCGATGCACATTCTATATGAACATTCCTTCTTCTTCACAAGTAATACTGGTGATCCCCAACTTGAAGTGCTGGGACGAATCCATTCTTTCGCCAATAATTCGTCCAACTGTGTTCGGACCTCCTTCAAACCATCCGGACTTAATCGATAAGGTGATTTGATCACCGGTTGTGCTCCTGGTACTAAATCAATGCTGAATTCAAGAGTTCAATCGGAAGGCAAACCTGATATACCGTCAGGAAATACATCGTCGAACCCTCGAACCACTTCTGGCTTTGATTCTTCCTCTGCTTGAGTTGCTGCAATCACTGCTTCCCTTGGCTTCGCTTTGTATGTACTTGGCTCCAGGGTACGGTCTCCATTTTTGAAATAGAAGACCGAATGGTCTGGAATCTCGAACACTGCCCTCCTTTGATGACAGTCGATGGTAGCGTAAAAGGTTCCGAGCCAATCCATACCTAGAACCACATCGAAGTTTGGTATGTCCAGCACTTTGAAGCCAGCATAGAATTCTCTACTGCAGATGACTACTGGACACAAGTTGTATCCCATTATTGCCTTTAGAACGCCATTTCCTGAACTGACATTCTAACTGGATACAAGCGGTGTGACTGGAATCGCATGAGTTCGAATGAACCGTTGCGACATAAAGCAATGCGATGCTCCAGTATCGAAGAGTGCTAGTGCAGGAAGTGAGGCTACTAAGATTGTACATAAGGTATATGTGGGATAGGTTTTAGGTATAGGGAAAATTTGTGGATAGGTATTAAGACTGAAAGAAAAGGTTGAGAAGAAAAGGTTATCAGTGATAACTTGGCCAGTGGCTTCATCTTCTTCCAATGTCATCTGAAAGCCTGTCGCCGTGGTACATTCCTCCTGGCCTGAGGAGCATTTCTCGGAACGTTCCATTGAGCTTGATGGAACTGACAAAGAAGAGGTGCAGTCGGAGGTCCTCTAGGTGGTGGAGCAGGGAGAGCGAGTCTTGGAGCAGGTGCCTGAAGGGCTGGTCTCTGCTGATAAGTGATTGCTGGCATGGGTGCAACATATAGATTTTGTCTTTGGGGGACAAAACTCAATACCATGAGTAGCTGAACCACAGACTAAGCAAAGACGGTTGGCTCGCTAGTAGTCTTTCATCATATGCATATCTCTCTTGCAGTAGTTACGAAAGGCTGGGCTAGGACGGTTGTTCGGTACTCCCGGTCTCCTTGGCACAAAAGGTGGTCTTGACGAGGCTCATCCTGTCATCTGGTTGACAGGGCGCTTAACTCCTGTAGATTGACGTCTGCCCCTCGCCTTTACCACTGCCTCATATCGGCGGGTAGCTTTCAGAGCCGATTCATGAGTCGGGAAATCTCCTATGGCCAGTGCAGCCTGGATCTCCGAATCCAAACCTTGTTGAAATCGACGGGCTCTGATCTCATCCGTCGGTATCAGGTGTGCCGCAAATCTGTTAAAATATTGTGTTAGCTGTGTAATATGTGATATATTGAAAAAAATCGAATTATTGAGACATATCTTACCGACTGAGTATGGTGAACTCAGCGTCATATTCATCTACTGACTTGGTCCATATTGAACCTTATTGCAGATGGATGAACTGCTGTTCCATGTCGAACTTGGCAGTCTCAGGGAAGTACTTAGCGTCGAACATATCGCGGAAAGTCTTCCTTTCGATGGGTTGATCAAGACGGCTTTCTTCCGCTTTCCACCAATTCCGTGCATTGTCCGTGAGCTGCAGTTTCGCAACACGGACCCAAGCTCACTCTGGCACTTATGCCGCTGCCAGATCATCTTCGATGCTCTAAGCCCATTCTTCAGCTTCCAGTGGGCTCTCTTTTCCTGAGAATTGTTTGGGGTGCAAAGCTTTGAATTGCTTCACCCCAGGTGCATCTGCCTCTGGACGGTTCATTAAAAGGGCAGTCTATTGTTGCTGTCCTTCTAGGAGGCTGCGGATCGTCTCAAGCAGAACCGTCTGCTCGTTGATCGGAGCAGGGACGACAGGTGTGATTGGTAGTGGAGGTGGAGTGTTGTTGAAATCGGTGCTGGTATTGTTTGGGGAATCCATAAGCTTGAATGAAAAATTTGGGTTATACCAGATTCAAAGTATATGAAATGATAAAATTCAAGGAATATGAAATGTAAAGAATGTTTTAGTTGCTGGTTCTTGTGTTATATTGCTTAGGTTGTTCACGCAGAACAGAACTGCATGGTAGGGTTCCATACAGCTCTAACCTGCATGAGCCACCAACAAAACCTGTCACGCCCCGTTTTCCAGTATACGGGCAGAGAACGCGACGAGGCCGCTACGTATTTACTCTGAAATAAATACGCTAAGCGTATCTAAGCAATATAAAAGAAATATACATAAGAGACAATAGGTATAACTGAATAGCAACTTTATTTATTCACATTCTTTTTACAATATATGGAAAAGTAAATACAATAAGATAAAGCAATGCCTAAACAGTGGCATAACAGAAATGAAAAGTACTGAAATGAAATGTGTACAATGAATCTAAAGCTCTGGGTCATAGGCTAGCTGATCCAAGTCCTCGCTAGTGGGCTCGATCTCCTGATTCTCCAGATCACCCGACAACATTCCAAAAACAAAGAGAAGGAATGTCGTCAGCGAACAATCGCTCGGTAAGTCCTAAAGATAAAGGAGAAATAGAATAGACAGAGAGAGAAAGTAGCTTTTAAAATTGTATTATATGGTTAACGCTGTTGTTTGTAGCTTGGTACAGAAGGATGCCAGTGTATACGAGAGGAGTCTCTATATGCCAAAGACTAGGGGCAACAGGAGTACAATGAACCGTTTATGTCACGGTACAACAACAATATGAATTCAGGTTAGGTGTCTTAAGTCTTGCAGTCTCATGCCACTTCTAACACCTTCTGTACCAATCTACCCCTTAAAACCCGCGATATTTGGATTGTATTATTTGTATTGTATTGTAAATTGTATTGTCTTGTATAGGTGGATGACTTGCCGAAACCATGATATCAGTAAAATGTATGTAACTGTAGAATCATGTAGATGGAAGTATATCCATGGTTCGGTTCGGTCAATACAGATTGAATAGATTGAATATATGGATTCATGTTGAATTGTAGTTTGTACTTGAATCATATTCAAGTCAGATTATTATAATGAGACTCAGTCTGAGTCAGACAATTAGAAAAGAAATTGAAGTCCTGAATTAGGTTTTGGTGTTATCGGTAACCGCTGCACATGGGCGGCAGGATTTGTGTCTTTTGCAAGGACGATTACCGTGTTGATAATATCGTTGTTAAGTTGTATACCTTAGATAGGCAAGCACCCACATCTCCGGCTCCCTGAGGCTCAAGAGACTGGTCCCGCTTAAACCTATGTTTACTAGGGTCCTTATTGTAATTTATAAAACTTGAGAGGGTTTTATGTAAAAATAATTTTGTATAATTTACAAAATACACCTCAAGTATTTAATTATCGTCTTTAAAGTTTTCATAGCTGTAGATTTTATATTTGTGATATTTCTAGTGAATAAACCTATTTTTCATAATGCATGGTGTTTAATTGTAAAGTGTTGGACTTGTATGGAATTTCATGGTATTTTCATATAAAGTGATTCTTTTGACTTAGAAAAGTTGGAATATTGATATTATAACAAAAATAGATATTTTGATAATACATATATATTTATATATTTATAAAAATAATTCTAATTTATTATTTTCTAGAAATCTCATTTTCTTAAGATATTTGTATTTTAAATCTCTCAAGACCGAATGCTCCTTGCGGAGGTCTGCATCTCGCACTACTAAGCCCGAGGATGTGCGATAATCCGCACCATCCCGAACGGGTTCCCCAAATGGGTTGTAGCTGCGCTTTGCAAAGATTTGTGTAAAATACATAATCTTGTAGATAACGGTTTTAATAGTAAATGATACTTATATGTAAAGTTTCTTTTTCCCGTATTCTATGTTCCTGAAAAGTATTGTGCTATATTGCATATAAGTGTTGTGAGGAGGTAGGTCATTATCTCGTGATCTAATTAAAGGTATAGCAAGATTAATGATGTTTTAAAGTCGAAACTAAACTACATGGTATTTTACTGAAAAAGAGCGGTAAAAGTTACAAAATAAAATATTTTGCTATGAAACTTGTTCGACATGTTTTGTTAATGATTAATAGTAAAGATGTAAGAGTTTGATATGGTCGTGTTTAAGGAAAATTGGACATTTTAGAGAAAACCGAATCGGAAGTCGGATTAACTCCGCTTCCGTCGTCGCCAGGAGCTCCTGGGTCGTCGTCGGAATTTCGCCGGAGCTTCGCCCTTTACTAACTCCAATTGCACACTAAAATTCTAGAGAGTTTTCTTGAGAGTTTGGACAGAATTGTGAGTGAGGGGTGTGTGTTTAGGGGTGGTATTTATAGGGTAAAACTAGGGTTAGGATAGGTGAAATGTTGTATTGAAAATGTATTAAAAATTGTATTAAAAATATGGTTTAATGGGGGTTTAATTGAATTTAAAAGGCTCTGGAACTGTGCAGGAAATATAAAGTGTACAGGGGAGTTAAGAATACAAAAATGCACAACTTTCATGTTGGACCCAACCCGATCCGACCGAGCTCGGACGGCGGCGGCGGCCGAGTCGGCCGATCCGCCGGCCGAGTTAGGCCAGGTCGGGCTGGGGATCGCCGTCAAGTGACCGCCGTCATTTTGTCTTCTCCCTGGTCCGGTTTGTTTTTAGTGTGACGTGGGGTTTTTATGAGTTATGCACGTGTAGACCTTTGAACTTATGAAAATTTAAAAGAAAACAATATTAAAAGATAATGTGGGGAATGGGATTTGAACTCTGGTGCTTTAATTCAGCAGTACAAGCTCTTACCAATGAGCTATAAGCTCCTTCTTTCTATTAAAAAGCAAAACAATTACTTATAGTACTCATACTAATTGCAAATACCCCAAGTATATATTAACTTTTAAACAAATTTTTGTACACTAAAATTGGAGTTGTTACAGGAGGGAATCATGGGGAGTTGGCGAGCGGGGCGCGGGTCTCGCGGAGGTGGGCGCGGTCGTCGCGGAGGTGGACGCGAGTCAAGAGGGAAACATTGGAAGAAAAAGGCGGGAAAGAAAGAAGAGCGAAGAAGAAGAAGGAGGGGGAGAGGGAGTCGGGTCGGGTCGGGCGTAGGTCGAGTAAGGGATTGAGATTGATTAGGGTTTGTTTTAGAGTTTAGGTTAGGAACTAATTTAAGAAATAAAATAATTAAAAATGCAAAAAAAATTCTAGGAAAATCTGAAAAAACACGGAATATATATATACGGAAACTGGGGATTTACAATTACCATTTATCATTTAAAAGTGGAAATGAGTCATTGGTTTTTAAAAGAGTATAGCTCAAGCAATCGAAAGGTCCCAATCGGGATAAACGCATCATTCCGTGAGTCCAAATGAATTTCGGTCGTATTCGACACACTATTATCATCATAATCAGTACGGAATCATCCCCCGTACACGCATATAACAATAAACATACACGCACACGCGCGCGCGCACACACACATATAACACACACACACACATATATTTGAGGTTAATGGAGGAAAGGTGGCATAGGAGAGAATTTCCTCCTATGGCGTTGGAAAAATGCACCCTCTATGATTTTTTTGAACGATCGGCATATATCACCTCCATTTTTATTATCTAAGATGTGGATACGCCAAATTTCATATGATTATACCATTTTTTCACCGTTGATTTAGTTGGAGCAAAATCAATGGTTTACCGACAATATAACTTTTTACATTGCTAATTCAACGGTGAAAAAGTGGTGGAATCACATGAAATTTGGTGTATGCATATCTTAGTTGATAACGATAATGATGATGGATGCTAATCGTCGGAAAAAATGGTGGAGGTTGTATTTTTTCGACGCCATAGGAGGAAATCCCCTCATATGGTCTCTTTCCTCCATTATTCTCTCTCTCTATATATATATCCACATATACATATAGCCTAGTAGATACAAACTATATACTAACTTACTTATAAAATAAGTTATCTAACATGCCACTAGTCTAGATATATAATATAGATATCCTAATTAATTGGTTGTCGGGGTGCTATACGCCATCCACCCGACTTCCCCCGTAAATATAAATCTACTCACTGACGTATCGAGCTAGTCGAAATCCACAACCGTCTTGCCCGTCCTTGCCGTCTCGGAAATTCTCGCGATTGTATCTACAATCGTAATTAAGACATAACGGTATAAATATCCAAATCAAAAAACAATAAAATGAGCGAAGCGCACATAGATTAGAATATATAGCTCACTTATGCTAAAAATGACAAAATACCCCCGACGCCGACATACAAACGTCGAACGACCAAATCACATCATGCAAATCCAAAAACCTAGTTTTCAAATATCGTAAAATATCGCCAAAACCAAGTAAAATGCTCCCAGATTTTTACTCAGGTGATCTGAGGCAAATTAGCATATAAGGTAGGCTTAGTTATCGAACGGGTGAGCTACAGAACAAACCTCAAACCAAAACTCAACAACAGGTCCGTAAATTGCGGCCAAACGCATTAAAATAACGACCAAAAATAGGAGTTAGGGGCTCGGGCTTCTAGGTAGTCTTCTACTTGTCCTAACATCTTATAATACTCGCTACATATTTTTTCAGAGAAGCCTGCTTGCTCCAGATTCAAATTGAACATCACAAGCTTGACAAAAATCATATTTTTCTGACTTCTAACATAGAAATTCTGAGACTTTAACACGTGGAATCTTGAAAAAAGATGATCTTTACTTGTAGGGATTGAGCATAAAGGAATTCCAAGCTTATGAAGTGTATGCTTGAATCTTCTTGAATTGATATTGGTTTTAACTTGAGTTTTGAACAACCTCATGAAGAACTCATCAATTGTTATTTTGATTTGGTGAAGAAGAAGTAAACTACGGTGATGGAGCTTGAAGAGAAAGGTTTGTTCAGCTTAAGAGTACAAAAAATATCATAAGAGTTGTGATAGAATGGAAGGAGGAGGTGTAATGATTTTATGTAAAGAAAGGAGTAGGTGGAAAGATGAGAGTGCATGTCATGTGTGGTGTTTGTGAAGGATTAATATAACCTATCATATACTAAAACACTCATTTGAAATTAAAATCCTTTTTCAAATAAAAACCCTTTTTCAAATAATATTTTTATACATAAATACAACTATCTTACACCAAAATCTCATATCATATTAAAACAAAATACTTATCATTTTGAAGATATCACTTATTTTCATTTTTCCTAAAATAATTACATTTTTATGGATACCAATCCGGAAATTCAAAATTCATACATGATATTATTTTCGTAAACTTATACTATCCATATTTAAATTATACATTAATATTTATAATTTTTCAAAATGTTACACATATGCATTGATCTATTAAAATCAGTAATGATATTTATTTACATTTCTACCAGTACCATGCTCCCTAATACCAAGATCAACTCACAAAATTATAGTGGAAAGAAACAACTTGATTAGAATGCATTTATTAAACTTGATAATATAGTTTGTTATACGGTGAGATGACGTTTAGAGTTGGGGTCCACCAAAATTACAGCCCTGCAGGCTTCATTTAGGGTTGTAGTCCTTCGACCAAGCATAAACAAGTGATAAAAAAATCTCTCAATACACTCATCTATATCAACCGAAATCCAATTTATAATGTATCACCTATAAATTATCTGCTAATTAGAAATACAAATAAATAATTTATGAAGACTACCTTCCCTCAATCTGGTCTCGAACAAGATCGATTATGTCATCATTTCATTAGTCGAGTCTTCCCGTTTGTGTTTGATCAAGACCGTGTAGACATTTTGGTAGAGTTTGGTTAAATTTTATTCCGTAGTGGATATTAAAACTTTTAGGGTTCATCGCAGCAATAATATTAGGGAAACGAGTGGATATGATTTTTTTAAGAGAAAGAGAGGAGTAATATGGTCAATTAGTTCGGTAATTAACAGTAGGGATTTGTTATTTAACGGAGTGAAAGTTCGGGAGGTTTTTGGTAATGAATTCAAACGTGTGAGTGGTTTCAAACAAGTTGAGTAAACCACGGGATGGTTTCCGTGAAATAAGCCTACAAAATATTTAAAAGGTATTATAAACAATGTTGTAATTTCTGTATCTGTGATTCTCGAAAGAATCACAAATCACATCAAAAGTTGCGGCGGAAAATATATCAGGATTGCGTGCAAACAAGCTATCCGAACAAGACTAACAAAATAATCTACCAAAACAACGTAAGTTATTAGAAGCACATACCAAACAACACAAACACAAGATTTTACCTAGATTCGACGTAACGAGCAGCTAATCCCGCAATCGGATGACGAAACCTTCCACCGTTAAGAAAGAGTTACACGAGGACGCCCTCAGCGATCACCTTCCAGATACAAAGTCTTTGTTTCTCTCTTCAATAAAAACCCTCCGTCTCTCTCTCTCTCTCTGGGCAATTCAATTTCTGCCGCAGACTTTTAAGAAAAAACAAGGCGTTAGACTGTGGAGTAATTTCAATCACCTTGGCTTTAATTATTATATACATAGAGAGGTCGAACCTTTAGAGATAAGTTTAAGTTTAATCTTTAGGATTAATTCAAATTTTTGATACAAATCCTATCCCAAATCAAATTCCGCAGCCGCTGCCTCAATCATGAGACTTGGATCACATGCTTGGCTTAGAAAACTTGGGCCTTTGAGCTTTTGCTTGCGCCAATCATTTGGTCTCCGATTTTGCAATCAATTGCAACAGGCAATGCATGCATGAATTTATATACAAATCAATATTTGTGTTTAAAATATTGTCAAAGTTTATTTTTGGAGTTTTCTACAATTTTTGAACTTTATGGGTTTAAAAATAAGGCATATCTCAAACTGGACATGGAAACAACTTTCCCTAAAAAAAATTTGCAATGCATTCAATTTAGCAGCCGTTAATGTTTAAATAAATAGTTGCGGCATTTTTTTCCCGATTATAATTTTGTGTTTTTTATATGATGCATCGAAGATTTTAATTGTGAGGTATAGAGCATATATCTTACGGTTGCATTTATATGAAGTGTAATGACGATTGTTTGTTTCCCTTCCACATATAAAATCGCGAGATATTAGTTCTAGCACTAATTGTTTATCACGATACATAAATGTTTGTTATGTAAATATTTGTTTTGTTTAATTTATTTTATTGAGTAGGATGTCTTGTCCTTCTTTTTCTGTTAAAATAAAATAAAATAATAAGGATGTAATGCCATAGCGAAACAAGGGGAGATCGTTTTTATGATGCAATAAAGGCAAAACTGCTTATTAAACATTAAAATCTTATATAGCATTACATCCTTTTTTCGTTCATTTTTCGTTTATATAGTGAATATGATTCTCGCTTGTGTATGCAACTAACCTAATACTTGGCCACAAAATAACACCATGTCGGCCATTCTTTTGGCAGAGCGGTGATGCTAGCCCGCGCGCCTACCCCTCATCGGGCTCCTCCCTCTAATCCTCCCCATCCTGGTTGCTCTGGTCGAGCTCGTCGTCTTTGCATCCCGGTATCATCCTTCTCATTTTCGCTCTGGCTTTTATCTGTAAGGAGATGCCTCCAATTATATAACATTGTCGAGATCATGTACACAATAGCTTTAAGACAATCGCAGAGATGCATCTCGTTTTCGCTCTTTGTCAAGTTGTCCCTTGTGAGCATCGCCTCAGCAGCCACATAGCACACAATTCGTAATAATGTTGAGTGTAAGTAATATATTCCATAATCAAAGAGAACAGATAGAAAATGTATTTTAATGACATGTTTGCAGGTATCACCGACGCTGAACAACAACCAAACTTGCTAAAGTACTAAAATATATTTTCGATGTAAACAAAAATTGCTTTAAAAATAGAATTTTTAGCCATAAAAGAGTTTGAAACCACCCTGAAAATTTAAAACACAGAATTACCTATTTAACATAGCCGATCCGACTATATGAAGCGGATATAGACGACTTAGGTGAAGAATTCGAACCCAACAAGATTTTCCCAATTTTAAATATAAAAGGAAATTGAACCAAAAGCAGGATGAACTAACATTGACAATGAACAGGGGAGCTTTAAGACAATCGCAGAGGACAACGGAGAATATCAAACTCGGAAATGGTGGTGAGAAGTAACGATGGTTGAAAAGGAGAAGAAAAGAGATGACTCTAGTCCATTGAAAAAAAATTAACCACCTAAATTCTATGTGTCTTTGGGATAAAGCAATTCGGTACCAAAATGGATGAGAAGCAATGCACGGCTTACTGAAGATGATGAACTCACTCTATTCCTCTCAGTGCAATCCGGAAACCGGAACTTCTTCAGACGCGGATAACTCGCACCAATCTCCATCCTCAGCACCAGCTCCCCCCTCCATTGATCAACATTCTTACCGTTTTCTTGATCCTTGGTGCCGCCCTTCCTGCCCATTGAAGTATCCTCGATCGATTCAGCCTTGTTAACAATATGCGCTATCCATTTAAAAAAATGATAATATATAAAATCACTCCTCACAAGCCACAAACATCAAAGCAGACACGCAGCAACATAATTATTGACCATGTTAAAGGGTAACTAGATGTAAATGTTAACATTTAATATGGGTTTTTAAAAAATTATTAAATTTTTAGAGTAGCCACAAATCTATAAGTCAAGAAATAGATACGTATATTCCATTTCCATTGTTACATTATTTTAGGCATCTAGTACTGTGATTAATTTGTTTAAATTTTTACTCTAACCCACATAAAAGTAGTTATATATGTAAATTAATTGGGTTAAGAAAGCATATTAGATTATAGTGGGAGGAATTTCTTATACCCACAGGTATAGAAATTTTTTCCTGATATTATCGAAATATGTTGGTTTTAACTAAAGACTAAGTAATGAATCTATGCATTTGGGACCTCTACTCATAGGAAGGTTAAAAGTTATTACTTAGGATAAGTTTGTAGCATTAACAATTTGTTTCATATAAATGCAGTTATTCATGTTCCTGCAGTTAATGATGTCCCTTTACTAAGTGGTGACAACTTTCCGGATTGGAAGAGCAATATCCTTCTTAAGTTGGGCTGCATAGATCATGAATTGGTTTTTCGTAAAGAATGTCCTTCAATTCTTACGGAGACAATGGAACCAAGTAAAAAAGCTGAATTTGAAAATTGGGAGCACGCAAATCGTATCAGTATCATACTTATGAATCACATATTGGCTGGAGTATCAGGGATCAATTCCTGAATTTGATAATGTGAAAGATTTTTTGAAAGCAACCGAGGATCAATTTGTCGTTTGTGACATGACTTTAGCAACAACCTTGATTTAGAAACTCACAAATGTCAAATATGATACCCGTGAAGGTATGCACATGCATATTATGCAATTAAAGGATATTTCTTCCCAACTTAAATCTCTATCGATTGAGATGTCTGAATCATTTCTGGTATATTTTATACTTTCTTCACTTCTAATTTAGTATGGACCCTTCAAGATCTCTCATAATACACATAAGGAGAATTAGTCTGTAAATGAACTCCTAATTATGTATGTTTAAGAAAAAGAAAGGCTTAAGAATGAAGTTCTAGAAAGTGTTATATGAGGACTCATGACAAGAAAAATGTATTTAAAGACAAGAAAGGGGCTGATTTTTCCAAGGTAAAAGGAAAACAACCTATCAAGGTCAAGGACGGTCTAAAGCGTTTCTTCTGTAAAAAACGAGGACACATAAAGAAAGATTGTCTGAAATATAAGAAATGGCTTACAAAGAAAGGTAATCTTATCTCGTATATTTTCTATGTATCTAATTTTAGTAATGTCCTTAATAATACTTGGAGGATTGATTCCGATTCGTCAATTCATATTGCTAATACCATGCAGGGTTTTCTAACCCAGTGGAGATTGACGGGAAGTGAATGTGGCATCTATTCAGGAAATAGGATCCAGTCATTCATAGAGGCCGTAAAAACATATCGGCTTATTCTAAAATCTGATTATGTAATTGATTTAAAAAATGTGTTTTATGCACCTTCATTTTCTAGAAATTTAATTTAGGTATCAAAACTAAGCATTTGTGGTTATATTGTTAATTTCAATTTTAATGGATTTTTTTAATATAAAGATGATGCTTGTGTTGGTTCTCGGATATTATCCGAAAATCTTTACAAGCTTGATTTAGATACAAATTTTGAAAATAATTTACTTTCTTTAAATGTCGATAATGTTGGAAAGAAGAGAGGTATAATTAAGAAAACCTCCTCTATATTATGGCTTAAGAGATTATGCCATAATTTAGTTAATAGAATTAAAAGGTTGGTAAATGAAGGGATATTTCAGAATCTAAATTTTGCTGATTTTAGTACATGTATGGATTGCATAAAAGGAAAGCTTGCATAAAAGGAAAGTAAACTAGCATTACTGAAAATGGTTCTAAATGGAGTACATAATGTTTGGAAATTATTTATACGGATATATGGGTACCGTCTCCAATTTCTTATCTACATGGTCGAAAATACTTCATCTCATTCATTGATGATTGATTAGTCTAAAATATTGAATATTTGAATGAACATTTTCCCTACTATTGTTAAGTACTAAAAATGTGTTTATTGTAAATATAGAACATATGTGGCTTTATTTGTAAAAAGTTTATTATCATATATTTCTACATTATAATTAACATAATAAGGGAAAATATATGCATATAATATTTAAATGAAATCTTAATAATTAAAATATGCACATCATACCAAATATTTCAAATCAATATTCTTAACATATTATATCATATAAATGGTTAGGATAATATATCAAAAATATAAAATGCTACCAAACACTTTGATTTGAGATATTGTACAGGTATTAGTTCAGGTCTAAAATCCAAATAAGAGATCCAAATCAAATTGAGATATCATAACCGAATCTGCTAAATTTTAGAAGCAAATCGAAAGATCTAGCAACGGCAGAGACTCAGAGAATTATTTTCAGAATCTAGATATCAAGAGAATCTCCAAATATTAACACAAAATACCAAAAGAAATCCTAAAACCTGATTCCACTATGTTGCGGCGGATCCGCGGCCAAAGCGGGGTATATGCGGCGGAACCGCGGCGCAATCTGGGCCGTAGGATATGAGATTTTAGGATCATTGTTCGGTACGATTTATTACATTTTAATACCACTCATTTCCTATCATTTTTCAATAAACAGTGCTATTTTATCTCTGTTTGCTCATTAGTACAGAATACAGGTACAAAGACAAGAACACTGGAGACAGTACACAACATGAACGGAAACGACGGTTTTTAGCCGGAACTGCAAACAGAACAGAATACAGATCAAGTCAAAGGAGTTTGCATCAAATAAAGTAGTGTACAAATATTTCATTCTCTTTTTCGTCCAACATGATACATGTGTGAACATGGCACACAAGTGGGCATGACATGATACACAAATGGGCATGGCTCATGATTAGGAAAGTATGGATGTGATATGCAAGTTGGCACACCAATGGGACAGCCATGATCATGTCTTATGCAAGTTGCACAAGTATGAAAAGTTGTGATGTGAGGTTTTCTACTTCTCTGTTCTCAAAGTCGTATGAGCAATACAGTGTGAGTTTTTGAAAATAAACATATCCTAAAATCATATTATCATGTCAGAAAATCACCCAAGAAATTTGGTAGCCTAAGTCCGCTAAAGAGCAGTGGAAGCACGATAATTGTCAAGAAATACGGCGGAACGCCGGCCGTCTTGGCGCCACATGTCTCCAAATTTCAGGGGTAGTTTTGTAACTTCATAATACTTTGGAAAACACCCCTGGACTTATATTTCAAAGCCAATAACTACAGTAGTTCAGCACACAGAGAGATATACATTCTCCAGTTCAATATTTTGTATAAGTTTTTGGTTTAAGCTTTGAAGAGAGTTGTGTGGAGCTCAAGCATGGTTTTCTTCGTCTTCTTCTTCTTCCTTCTTGGACCTTCTATTTGAGAGCTTCATTAAGGAGGTTGAACAAGTAACCAATATCATGTATCTCAACTCATTCATATGTTAATACAATTGTTGTTTTTCTTTGTTCATTTGCTTCTTACTCTAATGTTGTTTTTCAATTTCTTTTTAGTATGATTCTTGAGTAGTTCTTCATGGTTGTGGTGATGGTTAGGATGGTGATGAATGATAAAGCCTTCTTCCATCTCTTGTGAATATTTAATATGCTTAATTGAGGTTGTAGTCTTAATGTTGCTAGATGATTTGGTTTGATATGATATGTAATTCTATGGTTACTTGATAACCTCATTACACACCATATTCTCTCCAAAACCCCATGTTGCAATGTTAAGGTTAGAATCATTCTAAAGTTAAAATTGCTAAGTGTTAGATAGGGTATTTTGTTAACAAGTTGATTGACACACTTCTTCATTTCATATACCCTATACTATCAATATTCACTTAGAAAGTTTAATGCTAAAACCACTTACTCTCATATGCTAATTTGTGTATTTGATGTTGATGTATACTTGCTAACCCTTGTGCTTAGTGTTGATACATCAAGCTTGGACATACAAACGGTAAGTGAGACAACACGGATTCGTTTCATTTCTTGCGTCGAACTTCGATATCTTGATGACTTGTGCTTCACAAATGCCTTGACAAGCCATGCTTCACGTCGGAATCAACACAAGGACGGATAACTCATGATCAAGGGAGCGTCGAAGAATTTACTGCGATTCAACCATCCGAAACAGAGCCACGGCCATTTCCCCTAAGTAGTTCTATATTTCCGTATTTTCCATTTTTGTGACGAAACCAAATTTTTTCTTCTCGAACCTTAAGCAACAATCTCTAATCACCAATTCTCTATGGATCGACCCATACTTGCCGTCTCGCTACAACGCGCCGTGCACTTACGGTTTATAAATTTTTAAACGAGACCGACCTCGCGTGCGCACTATTTCTAAAACCATTTTCTTTCAAAACCATAAAAGAGCGCGCGGGTGAAGTCCCAACAATTATGATCTTAACTACATATATTTACAGATGGCATCGATGGTTTCTAGTTTCAAAGACTATATAAAGGACCGAGAGCTGCACGTTCAAAATCATCATCGAAGAAATCAAGAGATCCATGTATCCGAATGATTGTCTATTCATCTACCTCCAACAAGAGAGAGATCTAGAGCAAAGTAGGCTTCTTGTAATCTACTTTGGAAGAAGAATTGTAAATGCAATAGTTGATTAATAAAGGTAGATTTTATTTTAATTCTTTTTGCATTTAATTTCTGCACTTACTTTTACGCATTAATTTTCTGCATCTTTATTATGCTTTTATTTACCTTCATCCTCTCTTCTAAGTTAGCCATGAGCGAGTAATTCCCAGCTTGCTAGGATTTGTAGGATATGGTAGAACAATGGATGAGAAAATCTTTTAACTTCTTTTATACATTTTAAAGTTTATAAATTTAGCAAAATAAATGTTAACCTCCTTATCGGGCGCGCTACCAATTTATTAATAGTCACGACCGTGATTTAAGATCGGTTAAACACTTGTTTTGTTAAAGTCTAGACATGAATAGAGATCAATAAAAGGACAAGGATTAGTAGTGGGGAAACCCTAGTTTTCTCTACGAACCTGTCACGCCCCGCTTCCCAGTGTACGGGCAAGGAGACGCAACGAGGCCGCTATGTATTTACTCAGAAGTAAATACGCTAAGCGTATCTAAGCAATATAAAGTAAAAGTACACAAGAGACATGAATGTAAATGAACAACAACTTTATTTATTTAACATTCTTTTACAGTACAACTGAAATGTAAATATATGGAATGAAAGCAATGCCTAAACAATGACATAACAGAAATGAAAATGAAATATGTATAAGTATATAAAGCTCCGGGTCGAATGCTAACTTGTAACAACTTAAAATTCTGTGTACATAAAATTGTTTAAAAGTTAATGTACATTTGGAGTATTTGCAATCCTGTGACTACTATAAGAATTTGTTTTGCTTTTGAACAGCAAGAAAGAGCTTGTAGCTCACTGGCAAAGCCTTGCACTGCTGTTACAAAGTACCAGAGTTCAAATCCCATCAGACACATTATCTTTTATTTAATTTTCTTTTAACCTTTTAGAAGCCCACGAGTCTACACGTGCACAACACGTAAAGTCAAGAGTAACAGATAATTTAAACATGTGCACTGTAGAATCCAAAGCGACCCTGACACGTGGCCTAAACCCCAACCCCATCCGTCGGTGATGACCCGACGGGATGAAGGAATTCCCCGGCGCCGCCGGTCTAGATTGTCGGGAATGCCCTGATTCTTCTGTCCTGCAACCCTTTGGCCTGCCCCATTTCTCCTAAGTTGTTTATCTTCTCTGCAATTACACAAAGAATTTAAAATGCCTCTTTAATCCTATTTTTATTACAAATTTTAATGCACCCATTCACTACACTAAACCTTAGCTTTTCCTATAAATACCACCCCTCATTCCACACTTCCTCACTCACAAATCCCTTCCAAAACTCTCAAGAATCCCTAAGTCTCTATATTGTGCTAGTGCAGTTAGCAAAGGGAGAAATTCCGACGAAGTTCCGGCGACGATACGAGGAGTTTCCGGTAACGAAACGAAGCACCGACGAATTCTATAACTCCTCCTACCTCCCCGCTCTCATCAAAGCCAGTAAGACCCATCTCCCCCTCTCATCTTTTTCTTTAAAAAGTTCAATTTCTAAAACCCGACGGAAATGGAGTTAGTCCGACTTCCGATTCGGTTTTCTATAAAAAAAACTACACTTTTCTTTAAAAAGATAAAACCATATTCTCATATGTTGATTAATAAACATTATCAAACTCAATAAAATAAGTTTCACATCAAAATAATCATTTTTGTGATATTTATCGCATTTTTACATAAAAATACCACAAACCATTCATTTCGACATTATAACCTTCATTCCTTGCTATACCTATAGATAGTTCATGAGGTAATGACCTACCTCATCATAATACATATCTCTATCATAGCACGATGAATTTTGGGACAATAGAATACGGGAAAATACGACTTTACAAATAAATACCCTAAACTTACAAAACCGTTTTCTATAAAAAGATGTATTAAACATTTACATGCAATTACGTCTCTACAACTCATTTTGGGGACCCCGTTTGGGATGGTACGGATTATCGCACATCCTCGGGCCTAGTAGAGCGAGATGCAGACCTTCGCAAGGAGCATTCGATCTCGATGGAATTTTTTTTATACATTTTTCCTTAGAAAATGGGATTTCTACGAGAAAATAAACAAATTATTTTAATTAAATATCTATATATTTATTATCAAAATATATATTTTAATTATATAATTATTCTAAGTTTTCTAATTTAAAAGAATCACTATTACATGAAAATACCATCCAAATACAACACTAGTACAACATTTCAAGAAAATACCATATACTATGGAAACTAGGCTCTATTTACTAGAAATTGCACAATTGTAAAATACACATCTATGAAAACTCTAAAGACGATAATTAAATACTTGAGGTGTATTTTGAAATTATGCAAAAACTATTTTTACATAAAACCCCTCAAGTTATGCTAAATTACAATAAGGACCCTAATAAACATAGGTTTAAGCGGGACCAGTCTCTTGAGCCTCAGCAAGCCGGGGATATAGGTGCTTGCCTATTTAAGATAGACAATCTAACAAATGGTGTTATCAACGCGGTAATTTTCTTGGAAAAAGGCACAAATCCTGCCATCCATATGCAACAGTTACCGATGACATCAAAACCTAATTCAGGACTTCAATTTCTTTTCTAATTGTCTGACTCAGACTAAGTCTAAATATAATCAATCTGACTTGAATGTGATTCAAGTATAAAACCAGAAATCAATATGAATCCATCTATTCAATCTATTCAATCTATCTTGATCGAACCGAACCATGGATATACTCCATTTACATATCCATACATTATGTCCGTTCCATTACTGATATCATAGTTTCTGCAAGTCATCCATATAAAATTTACAATACCAGACAAAACAATACAAACAATACAAATAAGACACTAAGGGGTAGATTGGTACGGAAGATGTTAAAAGTGACACGAGACTGTAACCATAATACACCTAACCTGAATCTCCATTGCCGTTGTACCGTGGCTGAACGGTTCCTTATACTCCGTATAGCTTAGTCTTCGGGATAGTGGGACTCCTCTCGTATACACTGGCACTTTCTGTACCAAGCTACAAACAACAGCGTTAACAATATAATACAACTTTAAAAGTCACATTCTCCTTCTGTCTATTCCATCTCTTTTTACTTTTGGGACTTACCGAGCGATTGTTCGCTGACGACATTCCTTTTCTTCTTTCTTTGGAATGTTATCAGGTGGATCAGACCTTCTTGAGACAGAGCCCACCAACGAGGAGTTGGATCAGGTAGCCTTTGACCCGGAACTCTAGTTTACCTGTACATTTCATTTTCATTTCCGTTATGCCATTGTTTAGGCATTGCTTTCTGTATATGTATTTTCATTTCAGTTGTATTGTAAAAATGAATGTTAATAAATAAAGTTGTTGTGCATTTACATCTTATCTCTTGTGTACATTTTATATTGCTTAGATACGCTTAGCGTGTTTACTTCTGAGTAAATACGTTGCGTGACCCGTCGCGTCCTCTACCCGTACACTGGGAAGCGGGGCGTGACATAATTGCTCCAAGTCCTCGGTGCTAGGCTTGATCTCCAGTGAGTCTGATCCACCTGACAACATTCCAAAAAAAGAAGAAAAGGTATGTCGTCAGCGAACAATGGCTTGTTTCCCCCAATCAGAGCAAAGCTCTGTTTGAATTTCAAAAATTCAAAAATTGAAGCAACGCTTCAGATTCCTTGCGCTGCGCACAACGCGCCACGTGTCAAAAGCAGACACGCCAGCGCTGCGCCCAAGACAGCGCACCCAATCAGAGCAAGGCTCTGTTTTAAAATAAAAATAAAGGAAGCAACGCTTCAGATGACTTGCGCTCTGCGCTGTGCGACACGTGTCAGCGCAGTTGCGCTGCGCTCTGCGCTGCGCGACACGTGTCAAGCGCAGGTACGCTTGCGCCAACTGTGCCAGCATTTAAACAATAAAATTCTGGAAAGATCTTTCCAATCTTGTTTAAAACAAGAAGATTATCTTCTGCAAAACAGAAGCCCTAGGATCAAAGATCCAACGGTGGGGAAACATTCCTAAATCAATCAGGGAAAGATCTCTTTAACTGATTTAACAAATCAATTGGCCCTATATAAAGGCCCCTAGGCTCCAAGTCTGAGATATACACAGAACTCCTCTATAAACTTTGAGAAGAACTCGAAAAGAAAAAGGTAAACCTTTGGAAAAAAGAAGAATTTTCTTCTAAAAAGATGAATAATCTAAGAACAAGATCAAGATCTTCCATAAAAAAGAAAAAGATCAAAAAAGATCCAATAATAAAAAAAGAAGTAATTTACTTCATTATTAGATCTTTTGATCTATATAAAGGCACTGCCTTTTGATGAACCATCGGTTCTTAAAACTTGAGGTAGAACCTCTTTAGAACTAAAAAGGTTCTTTTTTTTTTATCTAAATTTAATCAAGATGCGCTCTGCGCTATTGAACAGTGCCCTGCACTCCTAATTTGCACTATTGCGCTCTTGGATTGGCGCAAGTCACCAGAGCGCGCCACGTGTCAGCAGCGTACTGCGCTAACAGACTTGCGCTCACCAGAGTGTGACACGTGTCACCTCCACATGCGCTAGCGCCTTGCGCTCTTTAATTGGTGCAGAGCGCCTGACAGGCCACGTGGCGCACTGTCAAAGAAATAAATGCTATGCATTATTAAAAGGGGCAGAGCCCAATTAAAAGGCCTAATAGGCCTGATCTAAATGCTGTGCATTTAATTAAAAAGCCCAATGCTGTGCATTATTTTAAAAAAAGGGCAAAGCCCAAGCAAAGGCTTAAATAGGCCAATCATGAAGAAAATGTTAAACATTTTCAAATGGACTTAACCCAATTCTGGCCGTAAGTCTTCAAATTAAATTGAACTGAGCACAACTGCTCTCTCAAATCAATTTACACCCGGTTCAAGGGTACATCTCTGAACTCCTCTGATATTTGTCGTTGTAATCCTTCAACGTCGTCAGAGAGGTGACGAGTCCAGACAACCATATATTGCTACGGACTGTGGGGTCCTTAAACTCATTGACTATGATGTCCTTAAACCAATATTCGTCCCCAAAATGGGAATGTTGGACCACCATGTCCCTAAACTGGCAGTGGACCACCATATTACTAAACTGGCAATGGACCACTATGTCCCTAAACTGGAACAATAGAGCCCAAATGCTCTTTTATTGGATCTAAACGATCCTGTTAAGTTGATCTTAGTCTCAAATTGGACTAACGTATCCTTAACAAACGTTTAAGTCGATCTTAGCCTCAAATATGGCTAACGTATGTCCTTAAACCAATATTCGTCCCCAAAATGGGAATGTTGGACCATCATGTCCCTAAACTGGCAATGGACCACCATGTCCCTAAACTGGCAATGGACCACCATGTCCCTAAACTAGAACAATAGAGCCCCCAAATTCTCTTTTGTTGGATCTAAACGATCATGTTAAGTTGATCTTAGTCTCAAATTGGACTAACGTATCCTTAACAAACGTTTAAGTTGATCTTAGCCTCAAATATGGCTAACGTATCAAAACCTTCAAACAGACTTTGGTCCCAAACTGGACTATAATGGACCACCATGTCCTTAAACTGGCAATGGACCACTATGTCCCTAAACTAGAACAATAGAGCCCAAATGCTCTTTTGTCGGATCTAAACGATCCCGTTAAGTTGATCTTAGTCTCAAATTGGACTAACGTATTCTTAACAAACGTTTAAGTTGATCTTAACCTCAAATATGGCTAACGTATCCTTAAACCAAAACCCCAAACCCAAATCTAAGAAAATACGGATTTGGACTAATCCACGTCCTATGGGCGACAACATAAATTAGTCTCCGTATACAATCCACGGGCAACCATAAATAAAACAAACACCCACGACACGAAGTGACCATCTGGAGAAGGAGAAAGTTGCTACCGCGATGCGGTAGCGTAATTAACTGCAGGGGCTTACGCCTGCAGGGAAGAGTGTCCCCACAATCAAAAACCCCTCAAGCGAGGGGGAATCTGACGAAGTCTGCTACATCGCCCGCATTCGTTTAAACCTTCGATACATAGTGCCATAAATCAACTTGGCATCTTCGGAGAGGTAGACGGATAAAACCAAATAGCATCTGCCCCGAATCTCAGGCAAGACGTCTCTCGTCGCGCCGTCATTCGGAGGGGAACAGATTCTGGCGCACCCGGTGGGACCTCTTCCTCTTTCCACTCCACACTTCGTGTGTCGTGTTCGCGAACGAATCGCGGTTTCCTGTGGTTGCCTGTGGATTCGAGGTACTTAGATTTGGTGTCCTGCTCCTTGCAGAAAACAGAAGATCAATGGTTTCAAATTGCACTACATGCAACTGTAACTCTCGCTCCGTCTCTGCTGGAGGAGTGACTTATGGGCCCCAAGCGGCTTCTCTTTTCATCATGCCAGTGGAGCAGGTAACTCAAGCCACCACTAGACTATTCTTTGGGACCATGCTCCCACCGATGAGCTTCAATGCCCCAATGACGTCGCAGCAAGCTCCAAAGAAGTCGGTCTTTGATTGGCTTACAACTACCGCGGCCCCTCTCAACGGGTCGCCCAAGTCCAATGCCTCGGTTTTTAACAGACTAGGCCAAAGCTCAGATGGGCCCGTGAATAAGCCCACAATTCCTGAAGAGGTTATCCCAAAATGGATAGCCATTCCTACTCCTGAAGTCCCCAAGGCGGCTTCTCCTGCTAACGGGTCGGTCTTCACAAGACTGGCCGTTTCAGCTCCTATTCCACGTGAAGTCATGAAGGCTGTTTCCCCTGTTTGAAAGTCAGCCTTCGCAAGACTGACTACCCCCTCTCAAGGGGTATCAGTCTTCGACAGGCTAGCACCAATAATAGTCTCTCCTCAAAGCAGGGGGCATGAAGAAGCTTATCTAACAACAGAGGTGATCTCATCCGCACGACATACTCGACGTCGCCACTGGCACCGAATGAGGAAAGCTGGGGCCAATTCCCCTTCTGGACTGACTCCGCCAGCTCCAACGGTGGAAGTTGATGCTGCTGTTTCAACCGGGAACAGCTTTGAACTACTTAACAAGGTGCGCAGGAATTCGCTAACTGCTGTACTGAAAAGATCTCCTCCACCTATGGAGAAATCCCCAAAGGCGAAGCTGGAGCAGCCCCCTCAGCGGCTGCCCTCTAAAATTTACAAGGTCTGGCGTCAAGTCCAAGATTCCATAATGGATCAAGACTATCTCCGCCAACAGAAAAAGATGATGGTTCGGCAGGAAAAGGGCTAGTCTGCCAAGCCAAAAAAAAAACAGCTACTTGGATACCCACTATAGCGGCTCCCTCAACTTCGACCGCTCAAAAAGGAAGGAGGTCGGAGAAGATCCCTATGTCTTTGGCAAATCGCAAAGACACTGAATCTAAACGCCCTAAGTCTGGGGGCATGGTGGTGCACACCGTTTATATGGCTTCCGGAAAGGAGGAAAGCCGTGCTTCGATGGGTCACCGACCGCTCACCCGATCCGTGACAAAAGCCCAGGAGCAGCAACAGAAGCTTCAGGAAATGTTGACGCAAATGGCCGCACTCACCGGGCCAAGAGAAATCTTGGAGGCATCATCAGAATAGCGTCACGAGCAAGAAACCGATGCTGACTTCCTAAACAGAGTCCTTGAAAAGAAGGACAAAGAAACCGCAGAGCAAGCGGCTAACATAAAATAAATGGCGCTCCTCTTCCAAGGGTAGGGATGATGTTACAGCTGTTAGTGTATATGCCCTAGAGGCCATTACTGTATCATACTAGTTTGTATATTACTTAATGGAAGCTTGGGATATTCACCATGTATATACAATCTTGCTCAAAATAGTAGTATGCTACTTGGTTTGTTTCTACTTCAATGTGTACATGTGTTTATTTTATTATATCACCTATACGCATTAGTGGAGCCCTTAGGATCTTTGCTTGATTACCAGCGTTGTGATGGCAGTCACACTAGTGGAGGCTGGGTAATCTATAAGCACATCCTTATGCAGGTCCCTAGTCGCAGGACTATCGAGACAGGGCATCGATACTCTGGAGTAGACTAGCGCATGCGCTTCTCATCCCAGTGTGGAAGATGGTCTGTCCCACAGCCATCAGTACGTCGTACTGGAGATAGTATGCGGGTGCTCGTTAGGTTACGAGTACACTGGACAGGACTCGTCGGGAACTGACCGGTTGGTATTATACTTATCATCAGTTATCAGTTCCCAGGTGACATGAGTACAGCTTAGTCCGCTGACTTGACACTGTCACTTCGCCTCGAGTGTGTTCCCACTGTACTTTGATTACTACCATACCACGGCTCAAAGGAGTCATGCAAACAGGTAGTAGTTGGGTGCAGTCCCGAAGCACTTGGAGGCAGTGACGGTTAGACAGGATTCGTCTCTCCCGGTATTGGGGGTTGACATCGTGCTGTGTCTAGGAGGGCCATTACACGAGTAGTCCCTGGCCAGGGCAAGCGAGATATACTGGTAGGCTTCCAGTGTTGTCTCAGGGTGTATTGGGCTTCACTCCGGCACGACTTGTACCGCTATTAGGGGACTGACGTTTACCGCCCTCCTAGGCCCGCCATACGATGTATCAGACGAACAGACCGGACTGTACGGAGATTGTCACGGTCAGACTCAGTAGGAGTTCAGATGGGTTTCACCTCGTCAGTCTTCTTGTCGGCATCTACCTGGGGACCGTTACACACAGCTAGTGCCGCTTGCGGTCTGTGGTTAAACCCACTGCCAGCGTAGTGTCGAGTCTTTAGAGTCTCATACAGAAAGCTATTCGCCTTTAGGCAAAAGAGTAGAGGTCTCATGGTTTTGCGACAGGTCGCATGGTTTTACGACAGGGTTCGGTCACATCCGTGCACTTGTGCACGTACAGTGTCCGGACAGTTAACACTAGCGGGCTTTGGCTTAAGCCATATCCTAGTGCACGTTTTGGGATTGATTTTATCTCGTTTGTATTCGTGTTCCTTGGAACGCGGATGCGGGTGTGTATGCACAGTTGACGGAGAGACAGAGGCAGAGGATTTTCATTAGGGTTGTTGACCGTTGACTGTTGACTATTGACTTTTTGCTCAACCCTAATGAGAATATGATATGTAATTAACAATAATATTAATTAAGTATTGTGGTGACATGGTTGTTGAGGGGTTGACTTTGTTGACTTGTTGACTTTGTTGACCGGTTGACTAGGTTGGACTAGTTGACCATCATGATGACAATGGCTATCATTTCATGGCAAAGACTTTTTACTTGCTTGTTCTCTTGTGCAATATGAGTGCATGAAATGATATAGCCATTTTGACTTAAACCATTTACACAATACTTGATTACTATTTTTGTGATGATGGTTTTGGATTATGAGAGCCAAGTGAGAAAAGTCTTGCTCATTCTATCATTTTCATTCTCTCTCTTGTATTCTTGAGCTCTCATCTCCTTCCTCTTGCTCTCCCTCTCTTTAGTCTATGGTTCACTTGTCTCATGTGTTGAGAACCAAGAACCATAGAGAAAATCCCAACACACTCTCCTCTACTCATTCTAGTTCACAAGATTTGGCAAACTGAGTGAACTAGTTTCTTCAAAGTTCGAAGAAGAAGCCAAAGGTAGAAGCTTTCAGGTGGATCGATCTTCGGCGCAAGGAGACGACGGGGTGAAACCGATCCGGACAACCATCGAGGCTTAAAGACGAAGGAGTTCAAGAAAGAAAGGTATAACCCCCTAACCGAGTAGTTAACAACTCCTAGTTAGGTTGTTAGTTAGTTGTTTAACAAAGATCCGGATTTGAGTCCATGTTACCGCCTCTAGAAAATTGTTTTTCACCAAATTCCGCATGCCCGAAAGTACCGGGAGAGGTAGCATGGACTTACAGTGGTATCAGAGCCTAGTTAAACTCTATCTAACATGTTAGCATAGTAGCTAGAAATTCGATCGGAGAAAAAGTCCCGAAATAAACCCGAAATTCAAACTTTCTGTCGATTTTCAAAGTGCTGCAAAAATTATTTGAGATATACTAAAAATCGACTCAGGGTTTTTAGAAGAAACTGCAAAAATTCGACCCACTGAATCGATCAACGCGCCGCGTTTCCGTGGTGGGAGCTTGCTCCCGCCGCGGAACCGCGGCCGAGTTGACTCGGTCGTGGGGTTTTATTTTTGCAGTTTGTTCATAGGGGTATTTTAGGATTTTTGGAATATGTATTTTCTGCCCAGATTTTCCAGAACGAAAATTTTGTGTTTGGGGCCTGAAAAACCGTATTTTGATCGAATTTCTTATGACTTAAGCTGACGGGTTTTTATCTGTGATGTGATATTTGTATTGAACGTCTGCTAATCGCTATATGTCGATTAGTGGGGGTTATACAAATCTGTGATTAGTAATGTTATTGGAATGTGTATATGAATTCATTGGATTGTCGCGGGTGAATAGCCGGGGGTTGTGCGACGAGAGTTTTTCTTTTCTTTCAATTCATGTAAATTTGTAAATTGATGTAATATTATTTGTATGACCGCACAACCGGGTCGGGGTTGTAGCCGTCATTGTATAATTTCTTTTTACTATTTTTGCTCCTAGGATAGACCCATGGAGGGGGTGCACAAACTACCGGGTATGCCGAAGTGCCGAGTGTCCTACTCACGGAGTTGAGGGAGGTTGCTTCGCTTCGGGTACTTGGCGGGTAGTTTGCCGCACCCGTAGGGGTCTTGGGTGGGGTATTGGCTATTCACCGCGACCGTGTAATCTGCTTTTCGTTACAGGCTCGTACGAATTGCGGGTTCCTAGTATATCCAATGTGTTCATCTGTGATCTGAAATGGCTATCATTGCAATATATCTATATATGATATTATTTAGGCGTTGCTTATGTTTTACAGCCGCGCTAGCCCAGCCTCCGCTCTGTCGTTAGTTAAGTAACCTAACGGGTAATGACGGGGCCCCGTGGCGAATGCGAATGGCATAAGCGTACGTCATATTTTGGTTGTTTTCTGCAATGGTAGGATTAAATGATGGGACGCATTAAAAGAACTAATGCAAGAATATCACGCATTAAAAGAACTAATGCAAGAAAAATAAACCAAGTAAAAGTCGTTGGAACACTTCCGAAAAACCACTCGGTTCTTTTCAAAATCAACTTTTAAAATGCGGAGTTTGAGCCACTCCTTTTAAAAGCTATCTCATTCCATCGATTATATCAAGTTCACTACGTTCACGGTTTTGCCAAAACCATTCGTAGCCCTCCGTCGTTTCACATGAATAGTCAATAGTATTCAAGCTGTGTATGTTGGCCAAAGTCAAGGCATAGTGATTGGTAGCTATTGGGTATTCATGTGTAGCATAGATAGATGCGTTGGTTTGGGACAGTCGTACTGCCATTTTGGCCAAAGTCAAGGGTATGTACGGATGGATCCAAATTAACCTGGAGAATGACGGGTAGAACTTGACATGTGACTTATGATATTTTGGCCAAAGTCAAGGTCATAAGAGCATGGGGAAAAAATCCACATCGGGAGTTTCAAAAGAACTGAAACTTGCTAGTGTTGCATACCATTTGGAGTGTGATGATTCTGGTAGGATTCCTTCAGTTTCGTCACGCGATGATATTTGGATCCCGATCCTACTGTGAGTATATGCTACTCCTCGGGAAATTTCTCACTTAACGATCAATGCTATAAACCAAGTAGGTGTCTAGAAAGGTGTTAGCGGGGCTACGCCCCCAGGGAAAAGAGGTTATTTAATTAAGGAACTTCGCGAAAGCGTTGGAAAACCTCCCTCGAAGTACCGACACTGGCCTGGCTGAACGGTTAAGCAAGTATTGTACGGTGAGATTGATCCTGACTAATTCTTCCTTTTTGGTTTGAGGAGGGATTCGAGAAACAGTGGGAGCCATCCTGTTTAGACAAACTAAAAACCATTCTAAACTTGCAAGAGCATCATGCTGAGTGTTTCTTCTTTCTCCTAATTGCAGCGACCAATCGACATGACTGGACTTAAGTTACTCCTAGATAAAAACATACTGACAGGGCCAAACTACAAAGATTGGCTCAGGAATGTCAAGATGGCAATCACTTACGACAAGCTGGGGTATCTTCTTACCACCAAAGCTCCCCCTGTCCCACGTCCCAAAACCAGCGTCGCGGATAAGGAAATCCGTAAGACCTGGGAACTAGATTGCGCGAAGGCCAAGTGCCTCGTGCTTGACTCTATGGACTACGAACATCAGAGGAGGCACGAGAATATGGACCTCGAATCCATATTTCTCCATACAAAAGAACTGTATGGAGAGCAGTCTCGTATCGCAAGATACGAAGTGTCGAAGAAGTTATTTTCGGCAAGGTTGGCCGTCGGATCATCGGTAGCGGAACACGTGCTTAAGATGATTGGCTACATAGAAGAGCTCGCGGACCTTGGGACCACGTTGGAGAATGAGCTCTATACGGACTTGATTCTCCAGTCTCTTCCTTTCACTTACGCCCAGTTTATCCTGAACTTCAACTTATAAGAAAAGGAAGTTGAACTTTCAGAACTCCTCAACATGCTGAGGAGTGCAGAGGGCACCCTACAGAAAGGTAGGAAAACATTCACTTTGTTTGTAGGAGGATCTTCCTCTTCTAGGTCCAAGGCGAAAGCCAAGGGAAAGAAGAAGAAAGCTCCCGCCAAACCAAGGGGCGGTGTTAGTAAAGTGGATACTAAGGGAAAGGCAAAAGCAACAAAGAAAGTGGGAAAGCTTGTGGATAAGGAAGAATGCTTCTATTGTCATAAGAAGGGACACTGGAAAAATGATTGCAGGGCTTGGAAAGCCAGGACACAGGAATTGAAGAAGGTTGCAGCTTCAGCTTCAGGTGTGTATGTTATTGAAAACTGTCTTTCAATAAACTCTACTTCCTGGATATTGGATACCGGATCAGGATCTCATATCTGTAATTCTTTGCAGGCGTTGGGAAACCGTAGGGTTTTGAAGGCAGGTGACTTGACCCTCAAAGTTGCAAATGGAGCTAGCATGGATGCTAAGGCCGTGGGGGACTATCACCTAGGGTTGTTAGATGGACACGTTTTGGTTTTGCGTAATTGCTATTTTGTACCCAACGCAACTTGTAATATCATTTCTGTATCTTTGACTTCTAAAGAAGGTTATGAATTTGCGTTTGAAAGTAATGTTGTAAACATTCACCTTAATCAAGTTCTAATTAGGTCAGGTACATTAAGCAATGGTATATACGTATTAAACCATCCACAGATTTTCAATGTCCAGAATACACACAAAAGAAAGTCTTCGGAAATCAATCAGACTTTCTTATGGCATTGTAGACTGGGTCACATCAATGAGAGAAGGTTGACAAAGTTACATACAGAAGGATATTTGAATCCGTTCGAATATCAATCGTATGCCACTTGTCAATCCTGTCTCAAAGGAAAGATGACAAAGACTCCGTTTACTGGACACGGAGTAAGGGCGAGCGAGCTCTTGGGACTCGTACACAGCGACGTGTGCGGTCCAATGTCTACACATGCGCGAAGCGGTTATTCTTACTTCATTACTTTTACGGATGACTTTTTAAGGTACGGTTATGTCTTCTTAATGAAACATAAGTCCGAAGCCTTTGAAAAATTCCAGGAATATAAGAATGAAGTAGAAAAACAAACCGGCAAAAGTATCAAGATTCTAAGATCGGATTGAGGTGGAGAATACTTAAGTGCCGAGTTCCTGGACTATTTAAAAGAGAACGGAATTCTCTCTCAGCTTACTCCTCCATACACTCCGCAACATAGCGGTGTATCGGAGAGACGGAACCGAACCCTATTGGATATGGTACGGTCCATGATGAGTAACGCTGAGTTACCGCGATCATTCTGGGGGTATGCGCTAGAATCAGCTGCATACCTTTTGAACCGAGTTCCCACTAAGACTGTGCCTACTACACCATATGAGATGTGGTGTGGGAAGAGACCCTATCTTAATCACATTAAGACATGGGGAAGTCCAGTTTTTGTCAAAAAGCAGCATGCGGACAAGCTCGAGGCACGCTCAGTACAGTGCAAGTTCGTGGGATATCCAAAGAACTCCAAGGGATATTTCTTCTATTGCGAAGAGGAACAAAAGATTTTTGTTTCTCGTCATGCCCACTTTCTAAAACACCAGTTCTTAGAAAAGGAAATTAGTGGGAGCGCAGTAGAACTGGAAGAAATTCCAGAACCACGAGCTATTACTGAAAGCTTAATGGAACCAGAGGGTTCAAAAGAACAAGACATTCCTACGCCGCTCCGCAGGAGTAGTAAGCAGTCTCATCCGCCCGAGAGATACTACGGTTTTCTCATTGACGGGGATAGAGAGGATTGCATCATAGATTATGATGAGCCTACTAGCTTCCAGCAGGTCGTTCAGAGCGTTGACTCGGTAAAATGGCTGGATGCAATGCGGACCAAAATGGAGTCCATGTACACCAACAAGGTATGGACGTTGGACATTGCTCCAGACGGGGTAAAACCCGTAGGATGCAAGTGGATCTTCAAAAGGAAGATTGGTGTAGATGGACAGGTTGAGACCTATAAAGCTAGACTTGTTGCAAAGGGTTTTCGTCAAAGACCTGGTTTGGACTATGACGAAACCTTTTCTCCAGTGGCTATGTTGAAATCCATTCGGATCCTTCTTGCCATTGCTGCCTTCCACGATTATGAGATCTGGCAAATGCACGTAAAGACCTCTTTTCTAAATGGAAATTTAGAGGAGTGTGTCTACATGGACCAGCCAGAAGGTTTCATTCAAAGTGGGAGCAGCGGAAAGGTGTGCAAGTTGCTTAAGTCCATCTATGGACTAAAGCAGGCATCGCGGAGTTGGAACATCTGTTTTGATGAGACGGTCAAGGAATTTGGCTTTATCAAAAATCCAGATGAACCATACATCTACAGTAGATTTGTAGCGAGAACTGTAGTATTCCTCGTTTTATACGTGGATGACATTCTCTTAATAGGAAATGACATTCCTATGCTACAATCTGTCAAGGGGTTCTTGTCACACAGGTTCTCCATGAAAGACCTGGGTGATGCCTCATACATCCTGGGGATCCGGATCCATCGTGATAGATCCAAGAGGATATTAGGACTTTCACAGTCCAGGTACATCGACACCATACTGAAGAGATTCAGTATGGAAGATTCCAAGCGCGGTAACCTACCGGCTTGTCACGGGATCACCCTCTCTAAAGAGATGTCTCCCAAGACTGATTTGGAGAGGGATCACATGTCTATTATACTCTACGCTTCTGCGGTAGGCTCTATAATGTATGCGATGTTGTGTACCAGACCGGATATAGCTTATGCACTGAGTGTGGTAAGCTGGTATCAGTTAAACCCTGGGGAGAAACACTGGATAGCGGTAAAGAACATTCTCAAGTACCTGAGAAGGACTAAGAAGATGTTCTTTGTGTATGGCGAAAAAGACCTCCAGATCGAGGCCTTTGCTGACTCCAGCTTCCAGAGTGACAAGGATGATTCCAAATCCATGTCGGGTTTTGTCTTTACCCTCAATGGAGGGGCGGTGTGTTGGAAGAGTTCCAAACAGGAAACCGTTGCAGACTCGACGATGGAAGCGGAATACATCGCTGCATCTGATGCCGCAAAAGAAGCTGTCTGGATGAGGAAGTTCTTGAAAGAACTTCAGGTGGTTCCGTCCATTGTTGATCCAATACCTCTGTATTGCGACAACAATAGGGCTATAGCTTTAGCGAAGGAACCCAGGTCCCATCAGAGATCCAGACACATCTTGAGGCGGTATCACCTGATCAGGGAGATCGTGGATCGCCAGGAGATCAAGATTCGGAGGGTTGCTTCAGAAGATAACACTGCAGATCCATTCACCAAGGCCTTGCCCCAGACTCAGTTCGAGCGGCTGATCGAGATGATAGGTCTTCGATACGCCAGTACATGGCCTTAGTGCAAGTGGGAGATTGTTAGTGTATATGCCCTAGAGGCCATTACTGTATCATACTAGTTTGTATATTACTTAATGGAAGCTTGGGATATTCACCTTGTATATACAATCTTGCTCAAAATAGTAGTATGCTACTTAGTTTGTTTCTACTTCAATGTGTACATGTGTTTATTTTATTATATCACCTATACGCATTAGTGGAGCCCTTAGGATCTTTGCTTGATTACCAGCGTTGTGATGGCAGTCACACTAGTGGGGGCTGGGTAATCTATAAGCACATCCTTATGCAGGTCCCTAGTCGCAGGACTATCGAGACAGGGCATCGATACTCCGGAGTAGACTAGCGCATGCGCTTCTCATCCCAGTGTGGGAGATGGTCTGTCCCACAGCCATCAGTACGTCGTTCTGGAGATAGTATACGGGTGCTCGTTAGGTTACGAGTACACTGGACAGGACTCGTCGGGAACTGACCGGTTGGTATTATACCTATCGTCAGTTATCAGTTCCCAGGTGACATGAGTACAGCTTAGTCCGCTGACTTGACACTGTCACTTCGCCTCGAGTGTGTTCCCACTGTACTTTGATTACAACCCTACCACGGCTCAAAGGAGTCGTGCAAACAGGTAGTAGTTGGGTGCAGTCCCGAAGCACTTGGAGGCAGTGACGGTTAGACAGGATTCGTCTCTCCCGGTATTGGGGGTTGACATCGCGCTGTGTCTAGGAGAGCCATTACACGAGTAGTCCCTGGCCAGGGCAAGCGAGATATACTAGTAGGCTTCCAGTGTTGTCTCAGGGTGTATTGGGCTTCACTCCGGCACGACTTGTACCGCTATTAAGGGACTGACGTTTACCGCCCCCTAGGCCCGCCATGTGATGTATCAGACGAACAGACCGGACTGTACGGAGACTGTCACGGTCAGACTCAGTAGGAGTTCAGATGGGTTTCACCTCGTCAGTCTTCTTGTTGGCATCTACCTGGGGACCGTTACGCACAGCTAGTACCGCTTGCGGTCTGTGGTTAAACCCACTGCCAGCGTAGTGTCGAGTCTTTAGAGTCCCACACAGAAAGCTATTCGCCTTTAGGCAAAAGAGTAGAGGTCGCATGGTTTTGCGACAGGTCGCATGGTTTTGCGACAGGGTTCGGTCACATCCGTGCACTTGTGCACGTACAGTGTCCGGACAGTTAACACTAGCGGGCTTTGGTTTAAACCATATCCTAGTGTACGTTTTGGGATTGATTTTATCTCGTTTGTATTCGTGTTCCTCGGAACGCGGATGCGGGTGTGTATGCATAGTTGACGGAGAGACAGAGGCAGAGGATTCTCATTAGGGTTGTTGACCGTTGACTGTTGACTATTGACTTTTTGCTCAACCCTAATGAGAATATGATATGTAATTAACAATAATATTAATTAAGTATTGTGGTCACATGGTTGTTGAGGGGTTGACTTTGTTGACTTGTTGACTTTGTTGACCGGTTGACTAGGTTGGACTAATTGACCATCATGATGACAATGGCTATCATTTCATGGCAAAGACTTTTTACTTGCTTGTTCTCTTGTGCAATATGAGTGCATGAAATGATATAGCCATTTTGACTTAAACCATTTACACAATACTTGATTACTATTTTTGTGATGATGGTTTTGGATTATGAGAGCCAAGTAAGAAAAGCCTTGCTCATTCTATCATTTTCATTCTCTCTCTTGTGTTCTTGAGCTCTCATCTCCTTCCTCTTGCTCTCCCTCTCTTTAGTCTATGGTTCACTTGTCTCATGTGTTGAGAACCAAGAACCATAGAGAAAATCCCAACACACTCTCCTCTACTCATTCTAGTTCACAAGGTTTGGCAAACCGAGTGAACTAGTTTTCTTCAAAGTTCGAAGAAGAAGCCAAAGGTAGAAGCTTTCAGGTGGATCGATCTTCAGCGCAAGGAGACGACGGGGTGAAGCCGATCCGGACAACCATCGAGGCTTAAAGACGAAGGAGTTTAAGAAAGAAAGGTATAACCCCCTAATCGAGTAGTTAACAACTCCTAATTAGGTTGTTAGTTAGTTGTTTAACAAAGATCCGGATTTGAGTCCATGTTACCGCCTCTAGAAAATTGTTTTTCACCAAATTCCGCATGCCCGAAAGTACCGGGAGAGGTAGCATGGACTTACAACAGCCGGACCCTCCAGCTGAAGACCCTCCAATCATTGTTGGAGACGACGGAGGGAAGAATTCTAATCCTCCTCCGGTCCTTTCAGCAGCCAAGGAGGAAACCATTTCCAAAGCTGCACTAGACGACTATATAGCTCAGCAGATACGAGTTCATCAGGCGAATGAAGCGGCTGGGCAAATTGTTAGAACCGGACGACCCTATCCGGGCGGGTATGACCAAATCAGTTACCCGCCGGGATTTACGATCCCTAAGTTCCACGTATATAAAGGAACGGGGAATCCCTATCAGCATGTCGCTCAATTCAAGGGCTTGTGCAGCAACACTGGAGGTGACGACAAACTGCTGCTTCGCCAATTCGTCGGCAGCTAAGCAGAAACAGCCTTTGAATGGTATTCAGAGCTACCTAACGACTCTGTCAAAACATTTGCGGAGATGGAGCTACTGTTTACACAAAGATTCATGAGTGCTAGTGAACGCACCCCAATAACAGCACTGATTAATGCCAGGGTAAGGCCAGGCGAAACGTGGGTCCAATACGCAATACGGTGGCAAAACTTGTGATCGAAATGCGAACAACGCATCGAAGAAGCACCTGCGGTAGGCATGTTCGTGGGCACTCTTGATCCGCAAGAGACCATCTCACAGTTCATGATGTTCTTTAAACCGACCACATTCCAGGTTTTAATTGATAAGCTAGCCCAGATGGGTCAAATGGGTCACAGACCGTCTCCTCCGAAGCCGGAACCCCGAAACGACAAGGGTAAAGGGAAGGCGACCTTCGTTGCGAACACCCAACAGCGGCCCAGTGTACCAAAGCTAGCAGATCAACTGGAAGAGAGATGGCGGTATTATAATGAGAAAATGAAGCGCCCTTACTCATGCCCGCGGGATAAAACGAAGAGGCTGTTCGAGCTGGCGATGCGCAATAGGCTTATCAATCTCTCGAATCCAAGGAGACCACCGCAACCCAGCGAGATGAATAATCCTAATTATTGCCCTTACCACCAAACGGTTAGTCACCCGATCGAGCATTGCTTCGTCTTTAAGGAATGGATCGAGGATCAGTACCTACAAGGCAAGTTTGCGCTGTCTGAAAAGTGGAAAGTAAACCCACTACAGCCGCACACTCCAAAGAAGACGGGCATGCCGGGGGCAACGTGCTCCCTTGTTGAAGAAGCTCCGTGGAAGGTTGTGCTATCAGCCAAGACGAAAAGAATGCTGAAAGATCTTCACACATGCCCGGCAATCAGGTGGAAAAATCCACCGGAGCCCGAGATCATCGAAGGGATGCTGAAGCCGCGCCCAACTCCAAAGGTCGGTAGTGATAGTCAAAGTGCTCACACCCAGCCGTCAAAATCTGTGAAGAAGAAGAAGAAATCCAAGAAGCCTGTGAAGCCTGGTGACAAGCGCACGGACCTGCAAAAGAAGATTGACGCGCTGGAAGAGTACAACCAGAAGGCGCGGACTCCAATCACACTCCAAGAATTTCTCAGCCACATCCTTGAGGACGAAGATGATGACAATGGAGAAGAATCGTCGGACAAATCTGAGGATTATGTAGCAAGTTGCCATGTGATCTCTCACTCGTCGATAGACAGTGAAGAAACTCCTGACGCAGGGAAACTGGGGGCAGGTCCTGAACCAGAACTGCTAGGACCATCAGACGAGATGATTGATGCATTCCTAAACGAAGCCCGTCAGGAAAGCAAAGCGAATCGAGAGCGTGAACTGGCTATATTTGAAAAGGCCAAACGCCAACGAATGGAGGAAAAGGTCGAGACGCCCCGAATGGAGCAAAGCGTCCCTATCGCCATCAAAAGCAAGCTTAAAGTAAGGAATCAATTCGTTAGGGCCCTGGCAATAGGAATGAAGTTGCCCTCTCTCAAAGGAAATTCCCCTTGCAATATACGTCTTGATAAAGCAGACATACATCCTAACTTCTGCCTATACCTTCAGAGGATTGCACACCCCACCGAGAAGTGCATAGCCTTTAAAAACTGGTGGCAGGGATATATTGCACATCGATGACACGTTCAACGAGTGAAGCGCAAGGCTCGTCGGGAACGGAAAAGCACGACAGATGAGCGCGAAAGAGCTGTTGGCAACTGTCACATAGCCGACACCAAGGGATCGCAAATTATCACCTTTGGAAGCGACTCTGATGAAGAAATCGCCCTCAGCCCTCTGTTCAAGGAATCCACCTCCGACACAAAACATGCGAAGATTTACGGCAAAATCTAGCTGCGTAATCGTACGTTGATCTATGACCGAAATGTCTTTAAACTACTACCGCAGCATCCTTAGGCTGAAGTGAGAAAAAAAAGAAAACGGTATGTCCATAAGCAAAATGGGCACAGATGAAAACCCGAAAGGGCCCCGTGAGTAAAAACAGCAGGGCTACCGGCGAGTCTTGTGAAAACCTGAAAGGGCGCAACCTCGCTAGAAAAAAGAATAATAAAAAAACGGTATGTCCATAAGCAAAATGGGCACGGATAAAAACCCGAAAGGGCTCTGTGAGTAAAAACAGCAGGGCTACCGGCGAGTGTTTGTGAAAACCCGAAAGGGCACAACCTCGTTAAAAAAACACTTACAGGGTCCTCTCGACCTCGTAAGGAGAAACCACCTGCGTGAGATCCTTACGACTCACAAGGGAGCAACACACTTAGGGATCCTCACGATTCCTAAGGAGAAATTACACTTGCGAGATCCTCACGACTCGTATGGAGAACTCTCTTATGGGACCCTCACGGCTCCTAAGATTTGAAAGTCTTAAGTTACAGAGATCTGAACCTGTTCTTAAGCAACCCACACAACCTTCGATATTGCCCTACAAGTGGCTCAATACTGACCCTTGTATACAATCCACGGGCGTGAATAAATATTTCCCCAGCAAAGTCCTACCTGTGACTAGGGATATGTCCATATGGTGAACAACCCTTGTAAGTCCTCTCGACTTATAAGGAGAAAACTCTCTTGTAAGATCCTTACGACTTACAAGAGAATATACACATAGGAATCCCCATGATTCCTAAGGAGAAAACACACCTACGAGATCCTCACGACTTGTAGGGAGAAATACCTTTGTGAGACCCTTATGGCTCATGAAGTCAAAAGCCTTAGTCGACAGGATCCTAACCCTGTTTACTAAGCCACCTTTGTTCAACATCGACAGAGGCAAATGGATTCGCTCCTGGCAACATCCCAGTTGTAGCGGTGCTGATGCCGAAATCGGTGTCTAATCCCAAACTTGCGGCGAAAAGATAGCAAGCCACAAATGCATACGAAATAGCCGAAATGATGGGGCAACTTGCAACAAAATCAGCAAGTAAAAATGTATGCATGCAAAATAGCCGAAATGATTGGGCAACTCGCAATAAAAAGCAGCGAGTAAAAATAAAATAAATAGTCGAAATGATTGGGCACCGCGAAAAATAGCCGAAATGATTGGGCAATCGCAACTTTCGCGATATAAAAGCTGAAATGATAGAGCATCGCAGAAAGAAATAAAATGAAAAAATATATAATGAAATTTATGCCCTACAGGCGATATCACAGAAATCCCTGTATACAATCCAGGGGCACAAACAAAGAAGGAAACACATCTTCCCTCCCCATGCTCCATCAGAAAACAGAGCCAAGTCTTGACGGTAACTCATATAAAACCTGAAAGACGATCGGAGATCATCTCGCACCAGCGCGGAGTGGTCACCACCTTGACGTTCGTCTCAATACAGCAGACGAGATGTCACCCCAGTGTTCTTCCTTTAACAGGATTCGGACGTGACAAAGCAAACGAAGCGAAGGCCAAATTCCTAGCTTCAGGGTCTTGACGGTAACTCATATAAAACCTGAAAGACCATCGGAGATCATTTCACACCGGCGCGGAGTGGTCACCACCTCGACGTTCGTCTCGATACAGTAGATGTGATATCACCCCAGTGTTCTTCCCCCAGCAGGATTCGGACGCGCCAAAGCAAACGAAGCGAAGGCCAAATTCCTAGCTTCAGGGTCTTAACGGCAAGTCATATAAAGCCTGAAAGACAATCGGAGATCATCTCGCATCAGTGCGGAGTAGTCACCACCTCGACGTTCGTCTCGATACAGCAGACGCAACATCACCAAAAGGAGCTATGGCAAAATCCCTAGTTCCAAACCTCGACGGTTCACCAGCAACCTAGAGACAACCGTGACATTCGTCTCGATACAGCAGACGCAATGCCAGCAAACGAAGCGAAGGCCAAATTCCTAGCTTCAAGGTCTTAACGACAAGTCATATAAAACCTGAAAGACAATCGGAGATCATCTCGTACTAGTGCGGAGTGGTCACCACCTCGACGTTCGTCTCGACACAGCAGACGCAACATCACCAAAAGGAGCCACGGCAAAATCCCTAGTTCCAAATCTCGATGGTTCACCAGCAACCTAGAGACAACCGCGGCATTCATCTCGATACAACAGACACAATGCCAGTAAACGAAGCAAAGGCCAAATTCCTAGCTTCAGGGTCTTAACGGCAAGTCATATAAAGCCTGAAAGACTATCGGAGATCATCCCACACCAGCGCGGAGTGGTTATGACTCATCGGGGCTCTCTAAAATGAGCCCAACCTCAAGTAAAAAGCGGCATGGCAAAATTCCTAACGCTTGCTCTTCCGACAGTCAAACTGCCTAGGAGGATTGCTTGAAGACGTCTTGTCCAGCCCTCGAAGGGATCAGAGACACGACAATCGCAAGGCTACTCGAACAACAAGATTGCCTATCGAGGAATATATCAGCCAACGCGACGGTACGACGTACAAAACCCTAAGTACCACAGACCCTAACGGACCTCTGTCGTAAAGAGCAGAGGTTAACTGTGACGTTAGGATATTCTTGCGAGAACTGCTCGATTCGTCTCGACTCGTGAGGAAATTAGTGTCTTTGCGAGAACTTCTCGATTCGTCTTGACTTGTGAGATGAAGCCTTAGGCAGCGGGGATCAAAAAACCTGTTTCCTAAGCACTAGGACCTTGCAAGTCGGTCTAAAATGGACTCTTGCATACTATTCACGGGTCACACTCTCCAAAGTCGAATCTTGACAAGGAGGGAAACAACCGCTTACAGGTCCTCTCGACTCGTAAGAGGGAAAATTCTCTTATAAGATCCTTACGACTTATAAGAGGAAATGCACTTAGGAATCCTCACGATTCCTAAGGAGAAAATACACCTACGAGATCCTCTCAATCCGTAGGGAGAAAAGTCTTTGTGAGACCCTCACAGCTCATAAGGTTGAAAAGTCTTAGGCAGCAGATCTGAACTTGTGGCCTAAGCCATCACTGCCTCTTGAAGAAGCCAAGACAAGATACTCTCTCTATCATCTGTCGACTATGTTTACTAAGGTAACATGCTGATAATAAAAGAAAGAAGAAAGCGCAGAGATGACACAAGACATTGCAAAAAAAAATGTGTGTATCTTTATTCATGAATTCAATTAAGTACAAGACGATTCGTATAAAAAAATAAAGAATGGATACATATTATTCAAAGATTACAAGTGTATAATTGATACAAAGGCAGCTACTGAGAAGGAAGCGTCTTAAGTAGACCCATCAACTGCTCTCGCACTTCCTTCAGCGCCTTCTAATGATCAGCCGCCGCGGCCAGCTCCTCTTCAACTTGAGCCCTTTGTTGCAAGCACGATGAAATCGTCTCATCAATTTCCCGCCGAGTAGCTTCACTACTTTGCCTAACCCCGCTTGCTAAAGTCAAGCTTCTGTCTCAATACAAGCCCGTCCGAAATTAATTGCTGTAAAGTGTCAAAGACAGCTTTCAGTTGTGCGGCGTTCGCTTCAACCTGGGCAAGCAATTGGAAAGACTCAGCTGAAGCCTCCTCGCATTCCTTCTGCCTTAAATTCGCTTCCTGTTCAAAATGGCGAAGGAAAGACGCACTCTGCTCAACCCATGCGGCCCGCTGGGAATTCAAAGCCTGAGTCAAAGGAGCAGGACGCATAAGCTCCAGCTGATGCAGGAAGGCCTCGATCTCCCTGCAGTGATTAACCCAAGACTCGACGACGTCTTCATTATGGACATGTACAAGCATCGCCAGCATCAGATTAACCTCCGTAGCGAAATCTGCGGAGGATATAGGAGCTTCTACGTCAAGCTCCTCGACGCATCCGCTTAGCATGCTCAAACTCATCGCAACACCCTTTGAGGATGGACGTCTCGAGAATGGGCCTGCCGGCATCGTGATGCGAGACTCGAAAGGGGCCGGAGTCGGAGTGACAGCTGCAGAATAAAACACAATCAGATGACGGTTCAAGAAATATAGAAAGGTCATCGATGACGGAATCTACTATACCAACTGCAGCGGGTGGCAAAGCCGGGAGGACCGGTGGCGCGACTGATCTTACATCTCCTCCTTCGATCTGTAGCACTGCAATCAGAGCAAGGAAGAGTCAGAAATAATTCCATTATTGAAAAAAGAAAGGGCATCAATTGAAAACTATACTCACCAGCGCCACTGGAGGAAGTAAGCTCTGACAGGAAGGAGAAGTGTGGGTGCAGCACCTGGTAAAGGTGATCAAAAAGCACTCCTGCAAGGACGCAATAGTATAACGTCAATACATGAATTATACAGCCGAGAGATAAGACTAATGGGTTACAAATCCATACCTTCCAGCATTTGCGATGGTGCGAGAGAAGGTAAAGAGGTGGCCACCGTCAAGGCAGTAGCTAACGGCGCTCCCTCGAGCAATGGGGCATCAACACTGGCCGCACCTGCGTTAGAAACAAGATAAGCCCTCTCAGAAAAGTTACAGAATAAAGAAAAGGACGGTAACCCAAAATTTACCTGATGAGTCACCAGCCGAAACGGCGGCGTCTCCCTCCTCTATTGACATGGGTCCACCTCCCGTTGCCTCATCGCCAGACTCTACAGGAGCCGTCGTCGTGCTCGCAAGGCCAGGAGACGGCGAGGGACCGAAGGCTGGGAGAGAAATGACCGGAGCAGTGCCCGACTCTTGGGAAAGAGCGGCCGGCTCGTCCTCGGCAATCATGCCCGTCTCCCCCGCTGCCCCCTCGGGCTCGGCGGTCGCAGCCGTCTCATCCACCGCTGCCATGGGTTCATCGATCGCAGCCGCCCCATCCGCTGCTGCCCTAGGCTCGGCTGTAGCAGCCGTCTCTTCTGTCGCTTCCTCGCGCTCGGCAGTGGTGGCCATCTCGGGCATAGTAAGCGTGACCGTCTCGTCAGCCACTAGCTCAGGCCCGGCGACTACGGCCGCACCGCCTACCGTCGCCTCGGTTTCGACTGCTGCCTTCTCCACCGTCCCCTCAGGCTCGGCAGACGCCGCTGCTCCTTCAGTTGGACTTGGCCCTGCAGGACACGATGTATAATAACCAATAGTTTTACAACTCATACAACAAAAGCCTCGAAAAACACATTACCTGAGGTGGATTGATCGTTGGCTTCCCGAGCTGCACGCGCCTCCTGTCTATGAGCAGTAGACAAGGCGACCGGGGGCTCCTCGGAAGAAGTGGCAGCAGGAATAACGGCGCTTGGGCCCGCTCCCACGGCCAAAGCAGTACTACGCTCCTTCGTTGCGCGCCTCAAGCGCTTCCTCTCCTCCCGGGCCATCACGACGGACCTCTTGGAAGCCTCCTTCAGCAAGGCGTCGTCGTCCGCATTCAGAGTTGCCTCCAGAGCCTTCAAGGCATCCATCATCGGCTTTTTGAGTCGGGTCTCTTGCGGCAATTCCGAAGAGGCCCGGACTTCGGTAGCTGGCCTGGGGAGAGTCCCTGCATCGACTTGCGCAGTAGAGCCCGCGGCCCCTGCAAAGAGACAAAGAAAAGATTAAATTGGCCATAAAAAGGAGAATAAAGACTCAGTGAGCCGAGACATACCAACACCCGATAGAGTGCGTTTCATCTCTTCCTCCTGGGAGGTTTTCAGGGAAGCAGCGATGGCTTCTTCGGTAGAAATGCCTGCTTAAAAAGGAAAAGCGTTAGTCAAAGACAATGATAAAAGTACGATGAAATGACGAAGAATGCAACTAGTGATTACTTGATTGAGCGACATTAGCCAACCACGCTTCGAGCCTTGCCGATCGCTCAGAAGCCGCGATGGCGGCCGCCAAATCGGTATCTTCTAGCTCTATGAGGAAACCCTCGTTGCTTCCGTACTCGCTTAGGCCTTCGGTGAGAGGGGCCTGAGGCTCTAAGCCAAGGACAGCGTCAAGAGAAAGAACAGACTTCTTTTTCCTTTTCTGTGCGCGGACCCCGGTCGTAGCCAAAATCAGCTTACGCTTCGCAAGCACCTTGGGACGGCGGGTCCCGATGTCTGAGCTTATGCCGGACTCCGGCGAGACCACATTCACCGTCTCCACCGGAACACGGGACGCTGGGGGCACGTCCACGGTATTACGAGGCAACCCGCGTGGAGGGCTCAACACGCGCGGTGGCTCAGCTCCAGCATCTCTTAGCGGAGGAACGACAGGAATCCTTAGCCTCAGGGGAGCTTTGCGGTCGCTGCCAGGGGGCGCACCCTGCGGTCAACCAACAACCGCTTCTCTTCCCGGATGATGGCACCCATCACGTGCGTGTACCAAACCACGTACACATGGAGGGCCTGGGGGACGCAGCTCGGCTCGCTGATAAAGAAGTGGGAGCTCGTGTTCAGCCGCATAAAATGGTGCAGCGCGCTCCGTATCCTCTCCCTGGTGGCCGCGGGCTCTTCCAAAAATGCCTCCAGTGGGACCCTCTGGTTATAGCTTGAATGTTGGGCGAACCGATGGGGGTTGTACCTCATGAACAGCGCCATGTCGTTTTGCCTGAACACCAGGAAGCCCGGCCGGATGGAGTATAAGTGAAGAATCTCCCGGGCTTTCAATACGAAGGCCCCGTCCTTGAAACCATCACGCAGCGCCAACACCGTCTTGGAGGTCTCCGGGTCGATGGTCATGACTTTGTCCATGAAAGAAATCCTCGCTCCGACCAGGTGCGGACGAATAATCAACCCCCTAGCCTTCGCGGAGACGGATTCACAATCGAGGCGCCAATCAGCCACAAAACTCTTGGGAGCCTGCACTTCTCGAAAAACGAGGGGCTCTAATGAATGCCAAATACCCCGAGCACATGCATTTCCATCCACGAAGTGAAATAGTGTATCGGGAAATTGGCAGGTTGCACCCCAGGTTCATTTGCGTCCGCCGCCACGCTGAGTCCATGGTATAGGTGAGCCAGCCCGGCGATTCCGATCGACAATTGTATGCCAGCCACCATCCGATGCGCTGGGTAGAAAATGGATGGCCTCATGTAGCGCGGGTGCATGGGGAGCGCGAACCAGCACAGCCATAATCCCAGGAACCCGAGAAAGAAGGTCTCCTCATCGATGCCCGGGGCAGCGATTTCCGATAAGGGCATGATGGCGGCATCGGGGAGATAGAAACCCTTTTGATCGTCTTCCAGTACTGGTCGACGATCTAAGCCAAAACCGAAGGGGTCGCCGAGATTGGTGAACTTCTCGCTCCGCTGCGATAGAATCTCCGGTCGAAGAAAGCGGGCGATAAAATCTGCAAAACTAACTCCCCGGATTCCCGATTCCAAATAGAGACCTTCATACATATTCAGCACCTTCACCAGGCTCGGAAACTGGTACTGAATAGCATTCTCCGGCGTTAGGCCTATTACCAGCGGTTTGGTGGCGAAGACATACTCGTCAGGAGAAAGTAACTCCTCATAGTGCTCCCCCCTCGCCGGCAGGCCGGAAATCTCAGCAAATTCTTCCAGGGGGATGGAGGTTTCCCTGTCCGTCAGAAGAAAAGTATGGGTGGGGATGTTCTATTGTTCTATGAATGCCTTAACCCACCACGTCGGAGGAACAGGGTACTCGAACAATGAGACGTAGACCGTAGAGTACAGACCAATCTTCATCAAATGCGTCCTCTTCGCTGATAAGATGTACCTGGCCCACTACAAATACCCGGCCGGTTGTCAAGGAGTCAATCCAATATTATAAGGTTGTCCCTAAGGGCGTGCCTCACCCTGGCATATGCGTCGCCCCAGAATGTCCACGGCTGCCGGCGGCTGCACGGGGATAGCAGCAATCGAAGGCTGAAGGAGATCCTCCGAGTTCCAATTTACAACCTCCACGGCGTAGTTCACCGGGGGTGCATCCGCATATGGGATCGACGAGATTGGCTCTGACGGCGTCGCACAGGAGAAGCTTCGGCGACCCTTGATGATTTCACTATACCATCTACCCCACAGATGAAGGTTCTTATACTCGGGGTCATGATCCTTGATGGGAGCGAGAACCTCCCTGTCCACTGGCGCCTCAGGGAAACCTCCCTCTGAGCGGAAGAACGGGAATGACAGATCAGCAGACATGTTGCCTGCAAAGAAAAACGAAATTCAGCTGTCAGTGTCATAATTTAACTTTAAAAGCCTGATGCTTGATACTTTAAAATTTGTACCACACTGCAATGCAGTGGAAAGGAGACCAAAAGTGGACCCACAAAATCCAGATGACAATGCATCAGTTAATAAGATGGCCCCATCATTGGATGAGACTGTCAATTAATGAAGAGATCCCCAAAAGAATATTCTCATTAAATGAGAAATCCCTAGAGACAAGGAGAAAATCTCCCCTTTCAGAGCAAAGCTCTGTCACAGAGTGACACTTGTCAAACTCTGGTCACAAGGGAATACTATTCCTTAAAGAGCCTAGCTCTATAATAAGGATGGAAAAATCCATCAAAGGAAAATTAATTCCTAAAAATTAAAAAATTTGGGATCTTAAAGATCCATGAAAACTCTTAAGAGTTCTTCATTTTTAGATCAAAAGATCTATATTTTGTCCACGAGCAAAACTCTGTTCATGGGTTAAGAAACCCTGAAACAAGATCTCTTTAGATCTATGGATTCTTGAGAGCAAAGCTCTGTATATGAAACCCAATGGGGTTTTCTTTAGATCAGAAGATATATGAGAGCAAGGCTCTGTTGGTTAAGATTAATTTAAATTAATTTAATTTAAGTTAATTTTTACTTAAAGTTTTTCTAAAAGTTCTAACTTTGAAATTGAGAGCAAGGCTCTGAAGTTCTTGAAAACGAGAGCAAGGCTCTGAAAATCTAAATATTGAGAAGATGATAAACATCTGAGGAGGACCAAGGGTCCTATTTATAGGCGCTTAAGCGCCCCTTCAACTTCTGAGTTGATCTAACGGTTGGGATCTTGCCACCACTGCACTCACGTGTGCGCCACGTGAGCGCAACGGTGGGGGAGCATTTGTTTCCCCCAATCAGAGCAAAGCTCTGTTTGAATTTCAAAAATTCAAAAATTGAAGCAACGCTTCAGATTCCTTCCGCTGCGCGCAACGTGCTACGTGTCAAAAGCAGACACGCCAGCGCTGCGCCCAAGACAGCGCACCCAATCAGAGCAAGGCTCTGTTTTAAAATAAAAATAAAGGAAGCAACGCTTTAGATGACTTGCACTCTGGGCTGCGCGACACGTGTCAGCGCAGTTGCGCTGCGCTCTGCGCTGCACGACACGTGTCAGCTCAGTTGCGCTAGTGCAGTTGCGCTAGTGCAGTTGTGTTGCGCTCTGCGCTGCGCGACACGTGTCAGCGCAGTTGTGCTAGTGCTCTGCGCTGCGCGACACGTGTCAAGCGCAGGTACGCTTGCGCCAACTGTGCCAGCATTTAAACAATAAAATTCTGGAAAGATCTTTCCAATCTTGTTAAAAACAAGAAGATTATCTTCTGTAAAACAGAATCCCTAGTATCAAAGATCCAACGGTGGGGAAACATCCCTAAATCAATCAGAGAAAGATCTCTTTAACTGATTTAACAAATCAATTGGCCCTATATAAAGGCCCATAGACTCCAAGTCTGAGATATACACAGAACTCCTCTAAAAACTTTGAGAAGAACTCGAAAAGAAAAAGGTAAACCTTTAGAAAAAAAGAAGAATTTTCTTCTAAAAAGATCAATAATCTAAGAACAAGATCAAGATCTTCCATAAAAAAGAAAAAGATCAAAAAAGATCCAATAATAAAAAAAGAAGTAATTTACTTCATTATTAGATCTTTTGATCTATATAAAGGCACTGCCTTTTGATGAACCATCGGTTCTTAAAACTTGAGGTAGAACCTCTTTAGAACTAAAAAGGTTCTTTTCTTTGATCTAAATTTGATCAAGATGCGCTCTGCGCTATTGAACAGTGCCCTGCACTCCTAATTTGCGCTGTTTCGCTCTTGGATTGGCGCAAGTCACCAGAGCGCGCCACGTGTCTGCAGCGCATTGGCGCAGCGCACTGCGCTAACAGACTTGCGCTCACCAGAGCGTGACACGTGTCACCTCCACATGAGCTAGCGCCTTGCGCTCTTTAATTGGCGCAGAGCGCCTGACAGGCCACGTGGCGCACTGTCAGAGAAATAAATGCTATGCATTATTAAAAGGGGGCAGAGCCCAATTAAAAGGCCTAATAGGCCTAATCTAAATGCCGTGCATTTAATTAAAAAGCCCAATGCTGTGCATTATTTTAAAAAAAAAGGGCAAAGCCCAAGCAAAGGCTTAAACAGGCCAATCATGAACAAAATGTTAAACATTTTCAAATGGACTTAACCCAATTCTGGCCGTAAGTCCTCAAATTAAATTGAACTGAGCACAACTGCTCTCCCAAATCAACTTACACCCGGTTCAAGGGTATATCTCTGAACTCCTCTGATATTTGTCATTGTAATCCTTCAACGTCGTCAGAGAGGTGACGGGTCCCGACAACCATATATTGCTATGGACTGTGGGGTCCTTAAACTCATGGACTATGATGTCCTTAAACCAATATTCGTCCCTAAAATGGGAATGTTGGACCACCATGTCCCTAAACTGGCATTGGACCACCATTTCCCTAAACTGGCAATGGACCACTATGTCCCTAAACTGGAACAATAGAGCCCAAATGCTCTCTTGTTGGATTTAAACGATCCTGTTAAGTTGATCTTAGTCTCAAATTGGACTAACGTATCCTTAACAAACGTTTAAGTCGATCTTAGCCTCAAATATGGCTAACGTATGTCCTTAAACCAATATTCGTCCCCAAAATGGGAATGTTGGACCACCATGTCCCTAAACTGGCAATGGACCACCATGTCCTTAAACTGGCAATGGACCACCATGTCCCTAAACTAGAACAATAGAGCCCCCAAATGCTCTTTTGTTGGATCTAAACGATCCTGTTAAGTTGATCTTAGTCTCAAATTGGACCAACGTATCCTTAACAAACGTTTAAGTTGATCTTAGCCTCAAATATGGCTAACGTATCAAAACCTTCAAACAGACTTTGGTCCCAAACTGGACTATAATGGACCACCATGTCCTTAAACTGGCAATGGACCACTATGTCCCTAAACTAGAACAATAGAGCCCAAATGCTCTTTTATCGGATCTAAACGATCCCGTTAAGTTGATCTTAGTCTCAAATTGGACTAACGTATCCTTAACAAACGTTTAAGTTGATCTTAGCCTCAAATATGGCTAACGTATCCTTAAACCAAAACCCCAAACCCAAATCTAAGAAAATACGGATTTGGACTAATCCACGTCCTACGGGCGACAACATAAATTAGTCTCCGTATACAATCCATGGGCAACCACAAACAAAACAAACACCCACGACACGAAGTGACCATCTGGAGAAGGAGAAAGTTGTTACCGCGATGCGGTAGCGTAATTAACTGCAGGGGCTTGCGCCTGCAAGGAAGAGCGTCCCCACAATCAAAAACCCCTCAAGCGAGGGGGAATCTGACGAAGTCTGCTACATCGCCCGCATCCGTTTAAACCTTCGATACATGGTGCTATAAATCAACTTGGAATCTTCAGAGAGGTAGACGGATAAAACCAAATAGCATCTGCCCCGAATCTCAGGCAAGTCGTCTCTCGTCGCGCCGTCATTCGGAGGGGAACATGGCTCGGTAAGTCCCAAAGATGAGTATAGATAGAATAGACAGAAGGAGAATATAAGTTTTAATTTTTTATTATATTATTAACGCTGTTGTTTGTAGTTTGGTACAGAAAATGCCAGTGTATACTAGAGGAGTCCCACTATTCCGGAGACTAAGGTATACAGAACATAAGGAACCGTTCAGCCACGGTACAACGTCAATGGATATTCAGGTTAGGTGTATTATGGTTACAGTCTCGTGCCACTTTTAACACCTTCTGTACCAATCTACCCCTTATAAACCCCGCGATGTCTTTTGTATTGATTGTATTTTTTGTTATATAGATGGATGACTTACTGAAACCATGATATCAGTAAATGGAATGGATATAAATGGAGTGTTATGTAGACGGGGCATATCCATGGTTCAGTTCGGTCAATATAGATTGATATAGATTGAATAGACGGATTCATGGATTCATGTTGTATTGTAGTTATATACTTGAATCACATTCAAGTCAGATTGATTAGATTGAGACTCGGTCTGAGTTAGACACTTAAAAAGAAATTGATGTCCTGAATTAGTTTTGATGTTATTGGTAACTGCTGCACATGGACGACAGGATTTGTGTCTTTTTCGAAGACAATTACCGTGTTGATAATACCGTTTTTAGATTGTCTACCTTAAATAGGAAAGCACCCATATCTCCGGCTCCGTGAGGCTCAAGAGACCAGTCCCGCTTAAACCTATATTTACTAGTGTCCTTATTGTAATTTAGTATAACTTGCGGGGCTTTTATGTAAAAATAGTTTGATATAATTTTCAAAATACATCTCAAGCATTTAATTATCGTCTTTAGGGTTTTCATAGATGTATATTTTATAAAAGTGAAATTTCTAGTAAGTAAAACCTAATTTTCATGGTATAGGGTATTTTATTGAAATATCGGTATTGTTTTGTATTTGTATGGTATTTTCATGTAATGGTGATTCCTTTTGAAAACTTGGAATATTTATACAATATAATTGAAGTAGATATTTTGATAATATATATATATATGTATATTTAATGAAAGTAATTTTATTTATTTTCTTGTAGAAATCTCATTTTCTAAAGAAAAATGGATAAAAACTCCATCGAGATCGAATGCTCCTTTCGGAGGTCTGCATATCGCTCTACTAGGTCCGAGGATGTGCGATAATCCATACCATCCTGAACGGGGTCCCCTAAAGTGGGTTGTAGAGGCGCAATTGTAAGGAATTGTTTAATACATCTTTTTAAAGAAATTGTTTTATAAGTTAAGGGTATTTATTTGAACTATCGTATTATCCACAACTATGTTCCCAAATTTCCATCGTGCTATGTCAAAGATGTGTGTTGTTATGAGGTAGGTCATTACCTCATGAATTATCTAAAGGTAGTCTAGGAATTATGATGATTTATGTCGAAACTAGAGTATATGGTATTTTACTGTAAAACTATGATAAAAGTTGTATAAAAGATTATTTTGAGATGATTCTTGTTTTAAAGTGTTTGTTAAAAGATTATTTTGAGATGATTCTTGTTTTAAAGTGTTTGTTAATATTTGTTAAATATGATATGAGAGTATGGTATTTTCTTGATTAAGAAAAGTTGAGTTTTGAAGAAAAACCGAATCGGAAGTCGGATTAACTCCGCTTCCGTCGGGTTTTATAATTTAAAGTTTTTAGAATAGAGAAAAGAGAGGAGAAGATGGGACTTACAGGATTTTGGGAAAGAAGAGTGGTGGGAGAAGACTAGGGAAGCGTCGGGACATCGTTTCGTCGCCGAAATCTCCTTGGATCGTCGCCGGAATATCACCCTTTGTTAACTCCACTTGTACACAAAAGAGACATGGAAATTTTGTAGAGTTTTTATAATAGAATTCTAATTGAGGATGTGTGAAATGAGGTTTGGTATTTATAGGGAAAATTAGGGTTTGGTGTATTGAATTGGTGAATTAAAATTTGTATTAAAAATGGATTTAAAAAGGGTATTTTAATTCTCTGGATAATTGCAGAGAAGATAAACAGCCTAAGAGAAGTGGGGTAGCTGAAAGGGTGCAGAGGTGAAGAGATGGGGGCATCACCGACGGTTTCGACTGGAGGTACCGGCCAAATTGAGCCTCTCGCCGGTCCAATACTGTCGGGTGTGGTTGGGTTTGCTGCCATGTGTTCTTGTCACCTCGTATACCCTCATGCACGTGTTTGATTATTCTGTGTCTTTTCAGTTTACGCGTAGTGCACGTGTAGACCTTTGGGCTTCTAAAAGATTAAAAGAAATTTAAATAAAAAATTAATGTGGCAGGGGGGATTCAATCACAGGGGCTACGTCACAGCAGTGCAAGGCCTTACCAATGAGCTACAAGATATTTCTTGCTGCTCTAAATTAAAATAAATACTTATAGTGTACATAGGATTTCAAATACCCTAATTGTACATTAACTTTTCAACAATTTTCTGTACATTGAAATTGGAGTTGTTACAGTCTACCCTCCTTTCAAAAATTTCGTTCTCGAAATTTACAATTTATTTTAAGGACTAGTTTACAAATAAATGAGGGTATCTTGCACGCATCTCATCTTCCCTTTCCTATGTTAATTCTCCTGGTGTGTCTTTTCTCCATATCACTCGAACCAAATTGAATTTCTTGTTCCGAAGTGACTTTACCTTTCTATCCAAGATCTCAACGGGTTGTTGCTCACAAGATAAATCTGGTTGTGCAGTGAGCTCGGAGTGATCAAGAATATGGCTGGGGTCACTCACATACCTTCTGAGTTGGGATATATGGAACATGTTGTGCACTCCTTCTAATGAAGGTGGAAGTGTCAAGCGATAAGCCACTTCACCGACTCGTTCGAGTATGTCGAACGGTCCAATATACCTTGGACTAAGCTTACCCCGTATTCTAAAACGCATCACTCCACGGTTCGGAGATATCTTCATAAATACATGTTCTCCCAGTTGAAACTCCAAGTGACGGCGCTTTACATCAGCCCATTGCTTCTGTCGATCTTAGTCTATGCGCATTCTTTCCCTGATAGTACGAACCACGTCGACAGTTGCTACTATCATCTCAAGTCCAAGGAGTTCTCTATCTCCGATGTCGTCCCAACTTAATGGTGATCGACACTTCCTTCCATAGAGTGCTGCAAAAGGTGTCATTCCTATATTTACTTGGTAGCTGTTGTTGTATGAAAACTCCACAAGATGTAGGTGATCTTCCCACGATCCTTAGAAGTATAGCATACACGCTTTGAGCATATCTTCTAAGATCTGAATAGTTCGCTTAGACTGACCATCTGTTTGTGGATGATAAGCCGTGCTGAAGTTCAGACTTTTTCCTAAGCAAGCTTGCAGACTTTGCCAAAATTGCGATCGAAATCTAGTGTCACGATCGGAGACAATGCAAACCGGTACTCCATGTAATCTCACGATTTCATGCATGAGTTCATGGGTATCAAAGATAGTACATATTGAAGAGTTTAAATCATACTTAGATTCTTACCTCCATGTACTTCTTTGCGAGTGTCTTGGTAGATTGGCTAATTCGAAATGGAATAAAGTGAGTCGACTTTGTGAGTCGATCCACAATAACCAATACCGCATCTTTACCTTTCGTGCTGCGAGAAAGTGCAGTCATGAAATCTATTGTGATGTGTTGCCACTTCCATTCTGAGATACGTAACGGTTGAAGTAATCCAGCAGTCATGTGATGTTCATACTTTACTTGCCGACACACCAAGCATTTAGCGACGCTTCTGGCTACTTCACGCTTCATTCCATGCCACCAGTAATTTTGACGCAGAACTTTATACATCTTTGTACCTCCAGGGTGTACTGAATAAGGAGAGCTGTGAGTTTCTTTCATCAACTCTTCTCGCACAGAGCCTTTTGGTACACACAATCTACTGCCGTATCTCAAAGATCCGTCTTCATGGATGATGAAGTCTTTTCGAAGTCCACTTTCCACCCGTTCTCTGATCTTTTGCAACCTAGCATCACTTTCTTGAGCTGCTTTGATCTGATTGACAATGGTAGATTGAACTTGTAAGTTCATCAAACTTGAAGCGATACCTGGCCTGATCACTTCAGTCTCCATCTGATGCAAGTCTTGTTGAAGTTTCCACTGTGCGGTGAGGTTCAATGCTAATGGTTGGCGACTAAGGGCATCAGGTACTATATTCACCTTCCCTGGGTGATATTGTAGGTTGATGTCAAAGTCCGCTATGAGTTCTAATCATCTTCTCTGCCACATATTCAATTTTTTCTGAGTAAATACATATTTCAGACTCTTGTGATCTGCGTATATGTCCACTCGTTCACCAAGAAGATAATTGTCACCAAATCTTAAGAGTAAAGATTACGGCTGCCAACTCCAAATCATGCGTCGGATAATTGCGCTCATGAATCTTCAGCTGTCTTGAAGTATAAGCCACAACCCTACCGTGCTGATGTAGACCACATCCTAATCCCTTACTGGATGCATCACAAACTTCCATATTGGTCCGGTATAACGAGAATAGGCGTTGATGTCAATCTTGACTTGAGTTCTACGAAAGCTTGTTCGCATGGTTCTGACTACATGAATTCTTCATTTTTACGTATGAGCTTGGTCAAGGGTTTTGCAATCTTCGAAAATCCTTCAATGAACCTTCTGTAATATCCTGCTAGACCCAAGAAACTTCGAATGTCCTTCACTGACTTTGGTGTCGGCCATTCTTACTGCTGAAACTTTAGCTGGATCCACAGAGATTCCATCGCCTGATACAATATGTCCAAGAAAACCGATTTGATCTAGCCAAAACTCGCATTTGCTGTACTTGGCATAGAGTTGATGTTGTCGTAGAGTTTCCAGGACAATTCGTAGGTGCTCGGCATGTTCTTTCTGACCCTTAGAATACACCAGGATGTCGTCTATGAAGATGGCAACAAACCTGTCTATATACTCTCGGAAAACTTGATTCATTAGGTTCATGAAGATAGCTGGTGCGTTGGTCACTCCAAATGGTATCATAAGAAATTCGTAATGACCATAGCGTGTTCTGAATGCCTTTTTATGGATATCAGACTCCTTGACCTTCACCTGATGATAACTCGAACGAAGATCTAACTTGGAAAAGATGCAAGATCCACTTAGCTGATCGAATAAATCGTCGATGCGCGGTAGTGAATACTTGTTCTTTATCGTTACTTTCTTTCAAGGCTCTATAATCAATTCACATTCTGTATGAACCTTCCTTCTTCTTCATGAGTAAAACTGGAGATCCCCAACTTGAAGTGCTGGTACAGATCCATCCTTTCTTCAATAATCCGTCCAACTGAGTTCGGATCTTCTTTAAGCCTTCTAGACTTAACCGATATGGTGTTTTGATCACCGGTTGTGCTCCAGGTACTAAATCAATGCTGAATTCAAGAGCTCGATCAGGAGGCAAACCTGATATGTCTTCAGGAAACACATCATTGAACTCTTGAACTATTTCCGGCTTGTCTTTTTCCGCCTGATGCGTAGCAATTACCGCCTTCTTCGGTTTCTCCTTGTAAGTGCCTGGCTCCAGGGTACGGTCTCCACTTTTGAAATAAAAGACTGGATGGTTTGGAATCTCGAACACTACTCTCTTTTGATGATAGTCAATTGTAGCATAGAAGGTTCCTAGCCAATCCATACTCAGAACCACATCGAAGTTCGGTATGTCCAGCACTTTGAAGTAAGCATAGAATTCTCTGTTGTAGACAACCACTGGACACAGGTTGTATCCCATTGTTGCCTTTAGAATGACATTCCCTGAACTAACATTCCAGCTGGATACAATCGGTGTGACTGGAATCGCATGAGTTTGGACAAACCGTTGCGACATAAAGTAATGAGATACTCCAGTATGGAAGAGTGCTAGTGCAGGGAGTAAGGCTACTAAGATTGTACCTAAGATATGTGGGATAGGTTTTAGGTATAAGGAAAAATGTATGGATATGCATATATAGATGGGAAAGTAAAGCTTGAAGGAAAAGGTTAGCAGTAATGACTTGGCCGGTGGCTTCATCCTCTTCCACAGTCATTGCGAAAGCCTGCCACCTCAGCACATTCCTCCTTGCTGGAGGAGCATTCCTCTGTCCGTTTCTTAGTCCTTGAGGTATGTTCCATTGAGCTTGATGGAACTGATGAGGAGGAGGTGTAGTCGGTCCACGAGTAGGTGGAGCAGGTAGTGCAAGTCATGGAGCAGGTGCCTGGATGGCTGGGCGCTGCTGATAAGCAATTGCTGGCCTAGGTGCAGCATTTGGGTTGTCTCCGAGGACAAGACCCAATGTCATGAGTAGCTGAGTCGCAGACTAAGCAAAGGAGATTTGCACGCTGACAATCTTTCGCCAAATGTCCATCTCTCCTGCAGTAGGTGCAAAAGAATGGGTTGGGCCAGTTGTTCGGTACTCCCGGTCTCCTGGGCACAAATGGTGGCCTTGAAGAGTCTCCTCCTTCCATCTTAGTGGCAGGGCGCTTCATCCCAGTAGATTGAGGTCTGCCCCTCATTTTTACCACTGCCTCATATCGGCGGGCAGCTTTCAGGGCCAATTCGTGGGTCGGGAAATCCCCTGTAGCTAACGCAGCTTGGATCTCCGGATCTAACCCTTGCTGAAATCGACGGGCTCTGATCTCATCCGTCGGTATCAAGTGTGCCGCGAATCTGTTAAGGTATTGTGTTAGCGGTGTAGTATGTGATATTTGAAAATCGAATATTGAGACATATCTTACCTACTGTGCATGGTAAACTCAGCGTCATATTCATCTACTGACTTGGTCCACATCGAACCCTATTGTAGATGAATAAACTGCTGCTCCATGTCGAATCGGACAGTCTATGAGAAGAATTTCACGTCGAACATATCGCGAAACGTCCTCCATTCGATAGGTTGGTCAAGACGGCTTTCTTCCGCCTTCCACCAAACCCGTGCATTGTCTGTGAGCTGCAGCTTTGCAACTTGAACCCAAGCTATCTCTGGCACTTGTACCGCTGCCAGATTATCTTCAATACTCTGAGCCCACTCCTCAGCTTCTAGAGGGCTCTCTTTTCTTGAGAATTGCTTGGGGTGCAAAGCCCGGAATTGCTTTACTCCAGGGGCTTCCTCTTCTGGGTGGTTCATCAACATTACAGTCTGCTGCTGTCCCTCCAGGAGGCTGCGGATCGCCTCAAGCAGTACCGTCTGCTCATTGATCGGAGCGGTGACGGTAGGTGTAAGCGGTAGAGGTGGTGGAGTGTTGTTGAAATTGGTGCTAGTGTTGTTTGGGGAATCCATAACTTTGAAAGAAAAATTTAGGTTAGAACAGACTCAAAATATACGAAATTAGAAGATTCAAGAAATATGTAAAGAATGTTTTTAGTTGCTGGTTCTTGTGTTATATTGCTTAGGACTTCATACAGAATTAACCCGCATGTCCATGCAGAACTGACCAGCATGTCCATACAGAGCCGACCTGCATAGGCCACCAACAAAATCTGTCACGCCCCACTTCCCAGTGTACGGGCAAGGAGACGCGACGAGGCCGCTACGTATTTACTCAGAAGTAAACACGCTAAGTGTATATAAGCAATATAAAGTAAAAGTACACAAGATACATGAATGTAAATGAACAACAAATTTATTTATTTAACATTGTTTTACAGTACAACTGAAATGTAAATACATGGAATGAAAGTAATGCCTAAATAATGGCATAACAGAAATGAAAATGAAATATGTACAAGTATCTAAAACTCCGGGTCGAATGCAAACTGCTCCAAGTCCTCGGTGCTGGGCTCGATCTCCAGTGAGTCTGATCCGCCTGACAACATTCCAAATAAAAAAGAAAAGGAATGTCATCGGCGAACAATGGCTCAGTAATTCCCAAAGATGAGTATAGATAGAATAGACAGAAGGAGAATATAAGTTTTAATTTTTTATTATATTATTAACGCTGTTGTTTGTAGCTTGGTACAGAAAATGCCAGTGTATACGAGAGGAGTCCTACTATTTTGGAGACTAAGATATACGAAGCACAAGGAACCGTTCAGCCACGGTACAACGGCAATGGATATTCAGGTTATGTGTATTATGGTTACACTCTCGTGCCACTTTTAACACCTTCCTTATCAATCTACCCCTTATAAACCCCGCGATGTCTTTTGTATTGATTGTATTGTTTTGTTATATAGATGGATGACTTACCGAAACTATGATATCAGTAAATGGAATGGATATAAATGGAGAGTCATATAGACCGAGTATATCCATGGTTCGGTTCAGTTAATATAGATTGATATAGATTGAATAGACGGATTCATGGATTCATGTTGTATTGTAGTTATATATTTGAATCACATTTAGGTCAGATTGATTAGATTGAAACTCGGTCTGAGTCAGACACTTAAAAAGAAATTGAAGTCCTGAATTAGTTTTGATGTTATCGGTAACTGCTGCACATGGACGGCAGAATTTGTGTCTTTCTCCAAGACAATTACCATGTTGATAATACCGTTTATTAGATTGTCTACCTTAAATAGGCAAGCACCCATATTTCCGGCTCCCAGAGACTCAAGAGACTGGTACCGCTTAAACCTATGTTTACTAGGGTCCTTATTGTAATTTAGTATAACTTGAGGGGTTTTTATGTAAAAATAGTTTGATATAATTTTCAAAATATATCTCAAGTATTTAATTATCGTATTTAGGGTTTTCATAGATGTATATTTTATAAAAGTGAAATTTCTAATGAGTAAAACCTAATTTTCATAGTATAGGGTATTTTATTGAAATATCGGTATTGTTTTGTATTTGGATGGTATTTTCATATAATGGTGATTCCTTTTGAAAACTTGGAATATTTATACAAGATAATTGAAGTAGATATTTTGATTATATATATATATTTAATTAAAGTAATTTTATTTATTTTCTGGTAGAAATCTCATTTTCTAAAGAAAAATACATAAAAATTCCATAGAGATCGAATGCTCCTTTCGGAGGTCTGCATCTCGCTCTACTAGACCCGAGGATGTGCGATAATCTGCATTATCCCAAACGGGGTCCCCAAAAGTGGGTTGTAGAGGCGCAATTGTAAGGAATTGTTTAATACATCTTTTTAAAGAAATGGTTTTATAAGTTAATTGTATTTATTTGAAATATCGTATTATCCACAACTATGTTCCCAAATTCCCATCGCTCTATGTCAAAGATGCGTTTTTTTTATGAGATAGGCCATTACCTCATGAATTATCTAAAGGTAATACAGGAATTGTGATGATTTATGTCGAAATTAAAGTATATGGTATTTTTCAGTAAAACTATGATAAAAGTTGTATAAAAGATTATTTTGAGATGATTCTTGTTAAAAAGTGTTTTTTAATGTTTGTTAAACATGATATGAGAGTATAGTATTTTCTTGATTAAGAAAAGTTGAGTTTTGAAGAAAAACCGAATCGGAAGTCGGATTAACTCCGCTTCCGTCGGGTTTTATAATTTAAAGTTTTTAGAATAGAGAAAAGAGAGGGGAAGAGGGGACTTACAAGCTTTTGGGAAAGAAGAGGGGTAGGAGAAGACTAGGGAAGCGTCGGGACGTCGTTTCGTCGCCGTAATCTCCTTGGATCGTCGTAGGAACTTCACCCTTTCTTAACTCCACTTGTACACAAAAGTGACTTGAAAATTTCATAGAGTTTTTGTAATAGAATTCTGAGTGAGGATGTGTGAAATGTGGTATGGTATTTATAGGGAAAATTAGGGTTTGGTGTAATGAATGGGTGAATTAAAATTTGTATTAAAAATGGATTTAAAGAGGGTATTTTAATTCTCTGGATACTTGCAAAGAAGATAAACAGTCTAGGAGAAGTGGGGTAGCTGAAAGGGTGCAGTGGTGAAGAGATGGGGCATCACCGACGGTTTCGACCGGCGGTACCGACCAAATTGAGCTTCTCACCGGTCCAATACCGTCGGGTGTGGTTGGGTTTGTTGCCACGTGTTCTTGTTGCCTCGTATACCCTCGTGCACGTGTTTATTTATTCTGTGTCTCTTCAGTTTACGTGTAGTGCACGAGTAGACCTTTGGGCTTCTAAAAGATTAAAAGAAATTTAAATAAAAAATTAATGTGGCTGGAGAGGATTCGATCACTGGGGATACGTCACAGCAGTGCTGGGCTTTACCAATGAGCTACAATATGTTTCTTGCTATTCTAAATTAAAACAAATACTTATAGTGTACATACGATTTCAAATAAATTGGATTTGGTATAGAACCCTAATCTACATTCATCACTATCACTCTAGTTTTAAACTATTAAAAGATAAAATGAGTCAGTTTTAATATTCATCCATTACTACCAAGTCCTATGAACCCTACAAGCCTTTCTATTATAAATCTTATATCCGTTTTAAAATATAACGACAAACAATCACCCATCTTTTATCAACTCGTCTAAACCAAGAAAAGTGTTCACGTTTCCCTGCGGACGACACATACTCATCGCGGCTAGCTACTAGAAACACCGTCTTGACTGCGGTTATTTACAAAACACTTCTTTCGCACACGATCAATCAAATGGCGCTGCTGCCGGGGAAACGGTCCTAATTTTTTTCTTGTTATTCGGGTTAATTTCTTATAAAATCCAGCAAATATAAAATAAAAGAGAACCAAAAATGCATCTTGTGTGTCTAAGGATTATTGTGCGAGTTTTGCAAAGGAAATCTGGAATAATTGGAGCAGGTAAATAAAGATTCAGAGACTTCCAACTTAGATCAAGCGGGTATAGGGGTGCTCTGAAGAAAAATTAGTAGAAGATCTTCCAAAGCGGCGGCGGACCCGCGGCACTTTGGTGCTATTGGCGGTGGAACCACGCCTTCCTGGTGGAATTGGGCCCCCAGAATTCTTAGGTACACCCTTATTATCTTTCTCTCTCCTCTAAAGCTCCAGTAAACTGATTTTATTTGCAGGATTCTTTGCAAATACCGCCGCTCAAAAATCTTTTTGCGTGTTTTGATTTCAGTTTATTTTTGCATATTTAAACTTGTGTTTAAGGGGCAATAAACCCAAATCCAGATTAGGTGGGGATTTCATCACCCTTCCTAGACCCCACATATCACAAAACCAGCATACTATCATCCTACATTAATAAAAAATATCTAGACCAAGCCCCTAAGGATTGTTGCGCTCAATTAGGACAGAGGAAGGTCGTGGGTAATCTATTGCTTATCCGAATTTTTCTTGTGGTGTCTAAGGCAAGTGTGACTAAGAAAAGCGGTTACTTAATTAGGCCCGCTATTTCAGTGATTCATATAGCGGATACCTCCTACTTATCTGGTACTTACCTAACCATAAGATTGATAAGGAGGTAGTAGAGAATTGATCCCATGACTTGTCCTTTGGAAGTCTAGGAGCGGTCTAGTGCTTGACCTAGGTGACTCTAGTTCTAGTGATTGATTGTGCATTTTGTGATTTGTTGATTCAAGTCTCAAGTCCGATATTTTTTCAAAACAAACCTTCTTAAAATCGTTCTCACATAACACACGCTGCCACGTGCACTAAACCCTCTTAGTGCATGATCTGCTGGACACGGGATTCTAGTGCCCGTCTTGTCCGCGTTTTTGCTGTCGACTCTGAAGTCGACACTTCTTCATCTTCTATTTCTCCTCCACCCACCACATCTCCCGAGATGGACGGATCTCCATCGGGATTTAACGATACCACCCTGCTGCCACCCGTAGGTGCGCAGAATCTACCGCGCATCTCTCTCCAAGAAAGATGCTACCCAGTGCGTGGACCCCTTTCTACTTGTCTGTCTCTTCCACCAGCTAATGGGGATAATTTCGAAAGTAAAACCCACTTCATCAACTTGTTACCCAAATTTCACGGGCTTGAATCCGAAGATGCGTATGTTTTTATAACCAAATTCGAAAACGTATATGCTGTAACGACCCTGAATTTTCTGTACAAAATTTTTCTTCTTGTGACCACCGAGTTCTGTTATACCAATTTCTATTTCCGTATTTATTTGTCTGTGGTATTTTATTGATTTATCGTGTTTGGATGCGAATGGTAGTTTATTTTTACATTGCATTCGACCCGACCCGCTTGCTTGGACTGGTTGATTCATATTCCTAAACTTTCCTGTCCTGTTAATTAGACACGTGCATCTCATGTATACTGCATTTTAACATTTCACCTAGCATCGCGTATTTAACATGTAACATTTTAGATCACGTAAAATAAATTAAAATTGCATTTCATAGCCTGCATGATACCCCTAACCCTGTGGTAGCGTCCGCGCATCGTGTTCTCGTCCCGCTCAGTGAAACGGACGTGTTTGGATAGCTACGCGCACGTACGTGCGTCTGTTCTTGGGGGTATGCATTTTTGTTACCTAATCTTTCATTTTGAAATTTGGAAGCTGCATATAGTTTTCGTATTTTAAATCTGAAATTTTGGACCCGACTCGGGCGCACTTTGAAATATTTTGTATCCCGCCAAAATTCTAATTATTTTAAATTTTTAAATTCGTTTAATATATATTTTAACAGCTGAAAGATTTCTTATAAAGCTAACAAAAAATATTTTTAACAAGTAAAATCTTTTTTTAAATTTTCCAAAAACCGTTTCCCCATATCTCTTTTCCCCTCTGAGCCAATTAAATCCCTCGCTATGCTGACGCCGGGCCCCACACGCCTCTCTCTCTCCCCCTTCAAAATCTTTCTCTTTCTCTTTTCTCTCTCTCCCGAACGCAACTCTCTCTCTCTTCTTTCTCTCTCCTCTCGCGCCTCTCTCTCTCATCTCGTGAACATTGTGTGTTCCTCGAGTTGCGTCACCGCCTCCCCACTACGCTCACCTCCCTTCTCTGCATCCATATATTTTCTTCTTCCTCCTTTTAAAACCCCGTAGCTTCCCTTCTCCATTAACCATCAACCCTAACATTATTCCTCTGCTCTTCAACCCTCGTCAACCTCATCCTCTTCTCCTCCTCCTCATCTCCATCTTCTTACTTCCTCCAGAGTAACCCAACAAACCCACAAAGAAATCCCGAGAGCCCTGCACACCCATCACCACTGCCTCACCTCATCGCCGACGACCCCTCACCTCGTTGCCCTCACATCACCTCTCTTCCCTCTCCTCTGCTCTCCCTCCTGCACCAAAAACCTGCACCTAAAACCCCAACAAGCATCAAAACCGAGCCCAAACCCTAACCAAACCCTAGCTCTTCAAAACCCCTTCACCGGCGTCCCTCACCGCCGTTGGTCTCGCCGCCACCGCTAGCTCACCCCTATGCAACCCAGTGAGCAATCCTCTTCTCATTCCTCTTCTTTCTCTTCTTTCTTCTCTTTCTTTCTTTTTTGGTTTTTTTTCTTTTCTTCTAAAAAGGTTCACTGTTTCTTGGTTTGCCGGAATCCGACCGTGCCGACGACGATCACGACGACCCAGCAAGCATCTTCGACCCATGTGATCCCTTTGTGCGTTGTTTAGATTCATTCCGTGTACCGTGTGCGCGTCGCGACTTTTCCCGCCGACGTGTGACGTTCCGTATACCCGTATCGCGATCCGTCTAGGCAAGTAAAACTTGCTACATGCTATTCCTATTATTTTATACTTATTTAATTACAGGTTAAACCTATAGATTTAATCTAATGTCTCATGTTCCATTTTAACATTCGATGTTCCATTATATCATTTTAGATTCAGAAGTTGAAACATACCATGTTGCATTTTAGTTTACTATACGTGGTACCCACGTCCATATTTAAATCACATAATAATTATTTGTATAGCCCATAGTACCGTTTTAATAGTTATACCTTATCGGACACCCGTTTGCATCCATTTAACCTATTATATATATTGCATCCCTAGATCATTTTAACCCTTAATAGTGAGTTTTAACGTTCCACATTTGATACATTATAGTTTAATTAGTATTAGAACTTTAACTGTAACCCTAATCATAACTGTGCATCTATATGCCTTAATCTGTACCTGATTGCTTATCACATTACAATGTTCCATCTGGTGTTCCATTAGTACTTCATGCTTGTTTTGTATACCCATTCTTATGTTAGTTTGATTATGCGCACCCACATGACATTTTGTGCACCCCTGACATGACTTGTTACACCCACTACTTGACACGACATGGTACCGTGCACCTCTTGACATGACATGATACTTATATACTACCTGACTCGACCTGATGTACCATTGCTTTACCTGTTACCTGATCTTGTTACTAATGCCAACAAACCTGACCTGTTGTCCCTACGGACTTTTCCTGTTGTCTATCCAGACAAACCCGTACCTTCCTGATCCTGTGTTGACATTAGCTCCAGATTATTTAATACCTGACTTGAACGCATATAACTTGGGGGTATGGGGAAATCAATGATGAAACCCGACTTGTAACTTGACAGTTCGCTACCTTTACTGATCCGTTTTAGAGGCTAGGTCAGTCTTGGGATGATGCTGCTGACATCATCCATCGTTACCCATTACCTTTTAGAGGCTAGGCCAGCCTTGGGATGATGCTTTTGACATCATTCATCGTTACCCTTTCCTTTAGTGCCTACCGGCATGTCTCGGTTTCAGCCTGAGAATCTTCACCGTGATCCCGGGCACGCACGGATGAGTTACATCGATGATTCATCAAATTGGTTTCAAAGACTTGAGAGAAGTTAACCCAATAGACCAGTTTAGATTACTCACTACTCATTACCCCACTATCCTTACTTATATCACTGTTATGCCTGGTTTATTATTTAAACTCATACCTGCATGTATTGCTACCCCCTATTTATAGTATTACTTGATATTATGGCGTTCTGACGTCTGGGTTTTGCATGGCCCAGATTCCTTGCCTTTGCTGCAGTCCGAGTAGGAATATTTCAGTCAGCAGGCTGAGCAGTGAGGACTTGCTAGTAGTTAGTTCTTTTATTTTCAGTATTTCATTCCTGATGTGAGCCCGCATTATGGGACATACATTCCAGTTATTCTTGTACTGGATCTTTGCTTCCGCATTATTTTTATTCTTGACCCATTTTATTTTGGCTATAGACATGTGTTAGATAGTTGATTATTGTTCTTGATATTTCTACAGCTGTAATATGACTGTGGAAGGATATTTCCTATCCACAGGTAGCATGGTTGGCTATGTCACGTGTCCATCTTGGCGTACTCTGGGAAGCGGGGCGTGACATGGTTCTTTTGGTATCAGAGCCATAGGTTATAGGTTAATCGGGTTTGATTCTTTTGTGGTTGGGTATTGGCAATACACGAATCAGATTACTCGTGATTAGGAAACATGTCCTGCCACCTTACCGTCTTACCATTTTTGAATCTTAACCTCCTCCTGATTATACTTTTACGATATGCAAACCTCCTTTGCATATCGACTCGAAACCTGGTTCCTTTTTGGTTATCTCTAGAACTTAGGCGACTTGAGTGGAGTTATGTGATTGTAGCTATGATACCATGGTATGGTTACAATGCGGTACTCTATTTAAGTAACTTGGTGTTCTAGCCTTGATTCATATCCTTAACCTACATTTGAATCTGTTATCATGATAATCCGTTTGGTGCTTTGATTTCAGGAATATGGCAGACAAGAATATGAAAACGTATCAAAGGCGTGTTGATAAAGCCGCTATACTGGGAGTAATACGTGGGATGTTGGAGAACCAAAGGCGGCAGACCGAGCTGAACCAGCAGCAAGCTGACTCTTTACAGGAAGGTTTGAGGACCGTTAAGCAGTTCGTGAACAATGTTGTGGCCAAACCAGTGGATCGTGTGGGAACCGTAGAGGATTTCAGAAGACTGGGTCCGTCTGTCTTTACTGGTTGGGAGGAGCCGTTGCCAGCGGAGCAGTGGCTGGTTGATACGGAGAACTTACTCATTGCAGCACAGATCCCAGAGGATAAGAGGGTGGATGTGGTACGCATCCAGTTGGTGGACTATGCCCGTGAATGGTGGCTTGTGGAAGAAACCCGCTTGCTCAAGCTGATCAGGTGGACGGATTTTTCAAAGAGTTTCTTGCAGAAGTTCTTCCCGCGGACTGCACGGGAGGAAATGGAAGAGAAGTTCATCAGTCTAAAGCATAACGGTGCACCTGTAGATGTACATGCAGCTGAGTGGACGCGGCTCAGTAGATTCGCTGGACCTTTAGTTGCCAACGATGCTGATAGGGCAAGGAGGTTCATGCGCAGTTTGGATGTGGACATCCAGAGGCAGATTGTCTCCCTGGGTTTGACCACTTTCTCACAGGTACTTACGGCGTCCCGAGAACAGCAGAGCCTATCTGTGAAGACTGGGAGTACACAGCAGACAACAATTACAGTACGGAAGCCACCATTTGCACCGAACCGAGCACGTGGACACAGAGGTATTCCAGTGAACCGTCGTGGCGTAACACCTATGAAGAAGCCTGCTGTCGTTGATCAAAGAAGGAGCGTGTTTGTAACTACTGCCATTTACCCGGACATGTGCAAAGAGATTGTCGAAGGAGGCAAGGACTTTGTTTGGTTTGTGGATAGGCGGATCATACTATTAACGCTTGTCCGTCGAAGCTTCACACGAAGGATGATGTTCAGAAGCCGCCGCAGAAACCGTTTCCGGGACAGAAGCAGCTGACTCAGGGACCCAATCAAGCTCGAGCTTTTACCCTGACGGCTGAGGAAGCTAAGGCTTCAGGAGAAGTTATTTCAGGTATTCTACTTGTTCACGGTTTTCCCGCATTAGCGTTATTTGATTCTGGTGCATCCCATTGTTTTATGTCGTCCAAGTTTATTGCTACACACTCGATCACTTGCACAACCCTGTCTAGTTTCTGGGACATACACACTGGGAATGGGAAGATCATATCTAGTAGAGAATGTAAGGATTGTGCAGTTGTTGTTTGCGGACGGGAGCTTTTTGCAGATTTCTTGGTGATTGATACAGGCAGCTATGAAGTTGTCTTTGGAATGGATTTTCTCGGCACTTTCCATGCTAACATTGATTGTAGGGCAAAGAAAGTAATTTTCCAAATTCCCGGACATCTAGAGTTTATCTTTACTGGAGGAAGCAGTTCTGTCGGGCCAGTCAAGTTTAGGGCTAGGCCGACAACTAGTGTTCTTTCGTCGTTGGAGGTTGATAAGGATGATGCGCCAGCTGTTGTTCGAGATTTCATGGATGTGTTTGAAGACATATCAGGTTTACCACCGAAACGAGACGTGGAGTTCGCGATTGATCTTGTTCCTGGTGCAGCGCCAGTTTCTAAAGCATATTATCCAATGGCACCAGTAGAGTTACAAGAAGTTAAGAAGCAGGTTACTGAATTACTTGAGAAGGGTTAGATTCGAAGCAGTAACTCGCCTTGGGGAGCTCCAATTCTTCTAGTCAAGAAGAAAGATGGCACAAAGAGAATGTGCATCGATTATCGAGAATTAAACTGGGTGACTATTAAGAACAAGTACCCGATCTCTCGCATTGGCAAATTATTTGAGCAGCTTAGCGGCGCGAGGGTATTCTCGAAGCTAGATTTGTGATCCGGATATTATCAGGTCCGAGTTAAGACAGAAAATATTTGCAAGACGGCGTTCTGAACTCGGTATGGATATTACGAGTACTTAGTGATGCCCTTCGGAGTAACGAATGCACCGGCGATATTTATGGACTTGATGAACCAAATCTTTTCACCATTCTTGGACCAGTTTATTGTGGTGTTTATTGATGATATTCTGGTCTAATCGAAGAGTAGTGAAGAGCACGCAGAACATTTGAAGATCGCACTGCATACGTTGAGGCAAGAAAAATTATATGCGAAGATGAGCAAGTGCGAGTTTTGGCTTGAAGAGGTGAAGTTTTTGGGACATGTCGTGTCCGGAGATGGAATCGCCGTTGACCCCGAAAAGATTGCAGCAGTTCGAGATTGGTCGATTCTGAAGAATGTTGCAGAGATAAGAAACTTTCTTGGACTTGCTGGGTATTACAGAAGGTTCGTGGAGAACTTTGCTCGTCTGGCGGAGCCGTTGACTAAGCTTACGCGCAAGGAGGTACCATTTGTGTGGACGGATAAGTGTGCATCAGCTTTTGAGGCATTGAAGCAGATATTGATAACCGCTCCTATTCTGACCGTACCAGACAGTTCCGGAGGATTGGTAATTCACAGTGACGCATCTGGGAAGGGATTGGGATGTGTTTTGATGCAGCATAGGAAGGTTATAGCTTACGCATCGAGACAGTTGAAGACCCATGAGAAGAATTACCCGAGCTTGCAGCTGTGATCTTCGCTTTGAAGATTTGGAGACACTACCTTTTGGGCGAAAGGGTCGAGGTTTTCACCGATCATAAAAATTTGAAGTATGTGTTCACGCAGAAGGAGCTTAATATGAGGCAACGCAGATGGTTGGAGCTGATGGCTGACTACGATCTTGATCTTAAGTACCATCCGAGGAAAGTTAATGTTGTGTCGGATGCACTTAGTCGGTTGCCAACAATTCAGATGTTGACTGCACAGAAGGAACTTATAGAAGACTTTCGAAGATTTGATTTGGAGATTGTGCTACCTTATTCTTCGGGACAGTTGATGCAGCTGCAGGTACATTCGTCGTTGATCGAGAATATTAAAGCAGCACAATCGCAGGACCCTAGATTGCAAAAGTTTCAAGAACAGGTTGAAGCTGGACTTCAAACAGACTTACTGATCCATGAAGATGGTTCGTTGAGATATGATAGCCGTTTGTGTATGCCAAAGAGAGATATTCGTGAAGAACTTATGAAGGAGGCGCACAGTTCAGTATATTCCGTACACCCAGGAGGCACGAAGATGTACCGAGATATACGACAGCATTTCTGGTGGGAAGGCATGAAACGGGAGATTGCTCGCTTTGTAGCAAAGTGCTTGGTGTGTCAGCAAGTTAAGGATGAACATCAACGGGTTGCTGGTTTATTGCAACCACTTCCGATTCCTCAGTGGAAGTGGGAACATATAACAATGGATTTCGTGACGGCTTTACCGCGGAGACCAAAAAGCAACAATGCAGTTTGGGTGATTGTTGACAGATTGACCAAGGCAGCTCATTTCATCCCTTTTCGAGTTGGTCAATCAACAGAAACTCTAGCAGAATGGTACATGCAGGAGATTATAAGATTGCATGGCGTACCAGTAAGCATCGTGTCCGACCGTGAAACTTGTTTCTTATCACACTTTTGGAGGAGCTTACAGGAAAGTTTGGGGACTCGATTGAAGTTTAGCACAGCTTATCATTCTCAAACAGATGGCCAGTCAGAGAGAATGATCCAAATTCTTGAAGATATGTTGAGAGCTTGCATGTTGGACTTCAAGGGTTCATGGGAGGATCATCTACATTTGGTGGAGTTTTCTTACAACAACAGTTTCCAGGCGACTGTTCAGATGGCTCCATTCGAAGCTTTATATGGTCGCAAGTGCCGTTCACCTGTTTGTTGGGACGATATTGGTGAACGAAGATTGTTGAGACCAGATTTGGTAGCGCAAACAGTTGAGAAGGTTAATACTATCCGAAATCATATGAAAGCAGCACAAGACCGACAGAAGAGTTGGGCAGACACGTCGAGAAGATCTCTAGAGTTCATCGTGGGTGATTTGGTATTCTTGAGGATATCACCGACTAGAGGGGTGATCCGTTTCGGAAGTCGAGGAAAGCTTAGTCCTCGATTCGTTGGAACTTTTGAGATTTTGGAGCGTGTTGGAGAAGTGGCGTATCGATTGGCGTTATCGCAATCCTTGGTGAATGTTCATGATGTGTTTCACGTATCTCAACTCCGTAAGTATGTTCGAGACGAAACACATGTGTTGGATCATTCGGAGTTGACTGTACGAGAAGATCTGACTTTCGAGGAGCGACCGATGTCGATTATGGATCGAAGGGAAAAGGTTCTTAAGAACAAAGTTATCCCTCTTGTACTTGTTTCTTAGGGTAATCGCTCACATGGAGAGTCAACTTGGGAACGAGAAGATGAAATCCGGCAGATATTTTCGCATCTATTCTTGTAGTTTGATGGATAGTTTATCCTTTCTTGTTCTTGGAATTTCGAGGACGAAATTCTTTTGTAGTTGCGTATAATGTAACAACCGAGTTCAGTTATACCAATTTCTGTTTCCGTATTTGTTTGTCTGTGGTATTTTATTGATTTATCGTGTTTGGATGCGAATGGTAGTTTATTTTTACATTGCATTCGACCCGACCCGCTTGCTTGGACTAGTTGATTCATATTCCTAAACTACCATGTCCTGTTAATTAGACACGTGCATCTCATGTATACTGCATTTTAACATTTCACCTAGCATCGTGGATTTTACATGCAACATTTTAGATCACGTAAAATAAATTAAAATTGCATTTCATAGCCTGCATGATACCCCTAACCCTGTGGTAGCGTCCGCGCATCGTGTTCTCGTCCCGTTCAGTGAAACGGACGTGTCTGGATAGCTACGCGAACGTACGTGCGTCCTTTCTTGGGGGTATGCATTTTTGTTACCAAATCTTTCATTTTGAAATTTAGAAGCTGCATATAATTTTCGTATTTTAAATCTGAAATTTTGGACCCAACCCGGGCGCACTTTGAAATATTTTGTATACCGCCAAAATTCTAATTAATTCAAATTTTTAAATTCGTTTAATATATATTTTAACAGCTGAAAGATTTCTTATACAGCTAACAAAAAATATCTTTAACAAGTAAAATCTTTTTTTAAATTTTCCAAAAACCCTTTCCCCATATCTTTTTTCCCCTCTGAGCCAATTAAATCCCTCGCTATGCTGACGCCGGGCCCCACACGCCTCTCTCTCTCTCCCCTCAAAATCTTTCTCTTTCTCCTTTTTCTCTCTCCCGAGCGCAACTCTCTCTCTCTCTTCTTTCTCTCTCCTCTCGCGCCTCTCTCTCTCATCTCGCAAATACTGTGCGTTCCTCGAGTTGAGTCACCGCCTCCCCACTACGCTCACCTCCCTTCTCTGCATCCATATATTTTCTTCTTCCTCCTTTTAAAACCCCGCAGCTTCCCTTCTCCTTTAACCATCAACCCTAACATTATTCCTCTGCTCTTCAACCCTTGTCAACCTCATCCTCTTCTCCTCCTCCTCATCTCCATCTTCTTACTTCCTCCAGAGCAACCCAACAAACCCATAAAGAAATCCCGAGAGCCCTGCACACCCATCACCACCGCCTCACCTCATCGCTGACGACCCCTCATCTCGTCGCCATCACATCACCTCTCTTCCCTCTCCTGTGCTCTCCCTCCTGCACTAAAACCCTGCACCTAAAACCCCAATAAACATCAAAACCGAGCCCAAACCCTAACCAAACCCTAGCTCTTCAAAACCCCTTCACCGGCGTCCCTCACCGCCGTTGGTCTCGCTGCCACCGCTAGCTCACCCCTTTGCAACCCAGTGAGCAATCCTCTTCTCATTCTTCTTCTTTCTTCTCTTTCTTTCTTTTCTGGTTTTTTTTTCTTTTCTTCTAAAAAGGTAAACTATTTCTTGGTTTGTCGGAATCCGACCGCGCCGGCGACGATCACGACGACCCAGCAAGCATCTTCGACCCGTGTGATCCCTTCGTGCGTTGTTTGGTTCGTTCCTTGTACCGTGCGCGTGTCGCGACTTTTCCCGCCGACGTGTGACGTTCCGTATACCCGTATCGCGATCCGTCTAGGCAAGTAAAACTTGCTACATGCTATTCCTATTATTTTATACTTATTTAATTATAGGCTAAACCTATAGATTTAATCTAATGTCTCATGTTCTATTTTAACATTCGATGTTCCATTATATCATTTTAGATTCAGAAGTTGAAACATACCGTGTTGCATTTTAGTTTACCATACGTGGTACCCACGTCCATATTTAAATCACATAATAATTATTTGCATAGCCCAAAGTACCATTTTAATAGTTATACCCTATCGGACACCCGTTTGCATCCATTTAACCTATTATATATATTGCATCCCTAGATCATTTTAACCCTTAATAGTGAGTTTTAACGTTCCACATTTGATACATTGTAATTTAATTAGTATTGGAACTTTAACTGTAACCCTAATCATAACTGTGCATCTATATGCCTTAATCTGTAACTGATAGTTTATCACATTACAATGTTCCATCTGGTGTTCCATTAGTACTTCATGCTTGTTTTGTATACCTATGCTTATGTTAGTTTGATTATGAGCACCCACATGACATTTTGTACACCCCCTGACATGACTTGTTACACCCACTACTTAACACGACATGGTACCGTGCACCTCTTGACATGACATGATACTTATATACTACCTGACTCGACCTGATGTACCATTGCTTTACCTGTTACCTGATCTTGTTACTAATGCCAACAAACCTGACCTGTTGTCCCTACGGACATTTCCTGTTGTCTATCCAGACCTGTACCTGCCTGATCCTGTATTGGCATTAGCTCCAGATTATTTAATACCTGACTTGAACGCATATAACTTGGGGGTATGGGGAAATCAATGATGAAACCCGACTTGTATCTCGACAGTTCGCTACCTTTACTGATCCGTTTTAGAGGCTAGGCCAGCCTTGGGATGATGCTACTGACATCATCCATCGTTACCCACTACCTTTTAGAGGCTAGGCCAGCCTTGGGATGATGCTTTTGACATCATTCATCGTTACCCTTTCCTTTAGTGCCTAGCGGCTGTCTCGGTTTCAGCCCGAGAATCTTCACCGTGATCCCAGGCACGCACGGGATACTATTGAGTTACATCGATGATTCATCAAATTGGTTTCAAAGACTTGAGAGTAGTTAACCCAATAGACCAGTTTAGATTACTCACTACACATTACTCTACTGTCCTTACTTATATCACTGTTATGCTTGGTTTATTATTTAAACTCATACCTGCATGTATTGCTACCCCTGTTTATAATATTGCTTGATATTATGACTCTCTGACGTCTGGGTTTTGCATGGCCCAGATTCCTTGTCTTTGCTCCAGTCCGAGCAGGAGTATTTCAGTCAGCAGGCTGAGCAGTGAGGACTTGCTAGTAGTTAGTTCTTTTATTTTCAGTATTTCATTTCTGATGTGAGCCCGCATTATGGGACATACATTCCAATTATTCTTGTATTGGATCTTTGCTTCCGCATTATTTTTATTCTTGACTCATTTTATTTTGTCTATGGACATGTGTTTGATAGTTTATTATTGTTCTTGATATCTCTACAGCCGTAATGTGACTGTCGAAGGATATTTCCTATCCACAGGTAGCATGATTGGCTATGTCACATGCTCATCTTGGCGTACTCTGGGAAGCGGGACGTGACACTTCTTAAACTACAGAAAGGAGTTTGCAAGCCGGAGCATAATTTAAAACTTATACTTGCTTAAGAACAGCAAGAAATAACTGGTAGCTCATTGGTAAAGCCTTACACTGCTGTGACGTAGCCCCTGTGTTCGAATCCCATCAGCCACATATTATTTTTCACTGATTTTTCTTTTAAACTTTTTGGAAGCCCAAAAGTTCACACGTGCAATACACGTAAAAATGAAAAGTCTGGAAAAATAAACATGTGGAAAATGATATTTATACAGAATAGGACAGGTGGCATCGATCCGATGGCTCCCATCAACAGATGGACCGGCGAGATCAATGTTTTGGCCGGCGGCGACGGGTCCCCCGTGGGGAAAAGTCCCCAAACTCTGCACACCTGACTCTTGGCCTACCCCCATTACCCCCATACTGTTTGTTTTCTTTGCAATTTAACAGAGAATTAAAATATATCTTTAATCTCATTTTTAATGCTTTTTAATTCAAAATTTCAATTCCAAAACCCTAATTTCACTCTATAAATACAACCCCATACCCTAGCCCTCTTCATTCTGAAATCTCTAGTAAAAAATATCAAAATTTTCTAAGTACAAGTGGAGTTGAAGTGGAATTTGCGCAAGACCAACTTCCGGCGTGGAATCAAGCAAGTTCCAGCGACCCCGCGACTCCACAAAGACTACACCCTCCTCTTCTACCTCAACTTGATCCTTTTAGCTAGTAAGTCCCAATTCTTATTATACTCTTTCATCTTAAAAAAGTTCTCTTTTCAAAACACGTCGGTAAGTGGAGTTACCACCGACATTTCTCTCTAAAACCTAGAAAATTTTATTAATTCTTTCATAACTTACATTCAAACTCTTACCTTATAATTATAACCTTGAATCTAATGTTTAAAATTCATTTTCACTCAAATACAACATGCTAGATAACTTTAAATCAACTTTTACATTTAAATACCATGCACTTTCTATACGACGTGTTTTAATTGTTTTGCTTAGCATACCTTTAGAAAACTTCACGAGGTAATGACCTACCTCTCACATACACACATCTTGACATAGCACGATTCTCTTAAGACATAACTTTTGTGGCAAAATATGACTTTTCATCAAAATATCTTGAACTATAAAAACCCGGTTATCTTTAAATGGTGTTATCAAATTCTTTGCGATTATGCCTTTACAACCCATTTTGGGGAACTCGCTATTGGATGGTGCAGATTATCGCACATCTTCAGGACTAGTAGAACGAGATACAGACCTCTTCACGGAGCATACGATCTCGAAAGAATTTTAATACGATTTTTAAGAAAAACGAGATTTTCTAAAATAAATAAAATTAATTTTTAATAATTATATAAATATTATCTAACCATATATTTTTAATATATAATAAAAATTCCATGTTTTCTAGAAAATAAAGAATGACAGGTTTCATTAAAATACCATCAAGTATCAATACAAGACAAGTTTCACTAAAATACCATGAACTATTCAAGCTAAGTTACTATTTACTAATATACCTCATTCTTTAAAATTCACATCCATGGAAACTCTAAAGAACATAAATAATTACTCGAGATTTATTTTGAAAGTATATAAAATATTTTTCATAAAACCCCCTCGAGATATATAAAATTACATTAAGGACCCTAGTAAATATAGGTTTAAGCGGGACCAATTCTCTTGAGCCTCAGGAAGCCAGAGAAAGTGGGTGCTTCCCTATTTAAGGTAGAAAAACTAAAACATAGTTATCAATGGTAATTGTCCTGGAAAAAGACACAAATCCTGCCGTCCATGTGCAGCAGTTACCGATAACTCCTAAACCTAATTCACGATCCTAATTCTGTTTAAAGTGTCTGACTCAAGTCTAAGTCCAAGTATCAATCTGAATCCAATCCAAACATAAATAAAATTCAACATGAATCCAATATATCAAATATGAATTTGAATACTAGAACAATATCAACATGCAACATGACTTGATTTGACCGAACCATGACTATGACTTGACTTCATTACATGACTACTTGATACATCCTGAAACTGTTTACATGAACAACGTATACTATGGTCTCGGCAAGTCTGATAACTACAATCTATACAATATACATTACGAGGTTTAACGGGGTAGAATGGTATGGAATATATTAGAAGTGGAACGAGATGGTCACTAAAAGACATCTACATGAACATCCGCGCCGTTGTCCCATGGGTATTGATGGGACCTTGTACTTCCGATTACCATAGTCCACGGAGCAAGTTGGACTCCTCTCGTATACACCGATACATTCTGTACCAAACTACAAATAACTACGTTAGCATAACAAACAGATAATTTACCAGTTCTTTTCTCTTTACTTGTCTATTCCATTCTATCTTTTGGGACATACAGAGCGCTAGTTCGCTGACGATATTCCTGTCTCTTCTTTCTTTTGAAAGTTCGTCAGGAGGACCCGACTCTCAGGAGACTGAGCCCAGTCATGACGATTTGGAGCAGTTCACAGAGGAGCCAAACTTCTAGACTTTTACTTGTACTTATTTCAGTTCATATGTCACTGTTTAGGCATCGCTTTCTATCATTGTACTTTCCTTTTCAGTTGTACATAAAGTATGAATGTTAATAAAAGCTGCTGTTATTATTACATCTCTTATTATTCTTGTGTATTCATTTATATTGCTCATTTACGCTTAGCGTGTTTACTTCTGAGTAAATACGTCGCGGCCTGTCACGTCTTCTTCTCCGTACATTGGGAAGCAGGGCGTGACAGGTTTGTTGGCGGCCCATGCAGGTCAGTTCTGTATGGAAACCTAATCAATATGTCATAAGAATTATAAGAATCAGCAACTAAATATTCCTTACATTTCTAAGCTCTTGATTCCATCCCAACCCTTCCTTTTCTTTCAAGGTTATGGATTCCCCAAACAACACCAGCACCAACGTGAATGGAAACACTCCACCTCTTTTACCACCAGCACCTACCGTAGCAGCTCCTATCAACGAGCATACGGTATTGCTTGAAGCAATCAAGAGCCTCTTGGAGGGTCAGCAGTAGCAGACTGCTATCCTCATGCACCGCCCTGAGACCGAGACACCCGAAGTCAAACAATTCCGGGCATTGCACCTTAAGAAATTTTATGAGAAAGAGAGCCTATTAGAGGTAGAGGAATGGGCTCAGTCTATTGAAGATGATCTGGCAGCAGCACAAGTGCCAGAGTTTGCTTGGGTGAGAGTTGTGAAACTGCAACTCAAAGATAACGCCAGAGTATGGTAGAAGACTGAAGAAAGCCATCTTTCCCAGCCGATTGAATGGAAGAATTTTCGCAATATGTTCGATGCGAAATACTTTCCCGAGACTGCCCGTTTCGACATGGAACAGCAGATTATCCACTTGCAGCAAGGTTCAATATGAAACAAATATGTGGATGAATACGATACTGGGTTTACCATGGTCAAAAGGTAAGATATGTTTCAGTATTCAATTTCTTGATATCACATACCACACTGCTAACACAAGGTCGTAACAGGTTCGCTGCACACCTCATCCTGACTGCTGAGATCCGGGCAAGAAGATTTCAGTAAGGGTTGGACTCGGAGATCCAAGCTGCACTAGCTACAGAGGATTTCCCAACCCATGATCTTGCGCTGAAGGCTGCCCGATGATATAAGGCAGTAGTGAAGAAGAAGGGAAGACCTCTGACTGCCGGTGTGAAGCGCCCTGCCACTCAGATGACAGGAGGAGCCTCTTCCATGCCAATTTTTTCACCCAGGAGACCGAAAGTAATATTTAACCGGCCAAGTCCAGATTTTTTCTTCTACTGCAAGAGGAATGGACACCTGGTGATGAATTGCAGGTGTGCAAAAAGCCTTGTCATGCCCTATCACCAATACAGAGAGTATTGTCCGCTTTGGCCGAAACCGCACGGTTTTGTCCTTTGGAGCGAACCGGACCCGACCGGGGCCACTTCCTAGGAGGTCACCCATCCCAGAACTTCCCTGGCTCGAGCACGGTTAACTACGGAGTTCTCAAGCTCCTGTACCGCCGGTTCACTTAAAAGGCGCCTCTGTATTGAAGAATGGTGTCATTCCATTTATAGTGCAGATCTGTCCTCTTTCGGAATATATTTCGAAGATTCCCCATTGTTTTACAGTGGGTCCCCATACTTATCTGGTATATATGGGTATACCAGATAATACATAGGGCATTACATTCTCCCCCACTTAGAACAATGGTTCGTCCTCGAACCACAGACCTACTATTGAGGAACCAGCTCTGATACCATTCTGCCATGCCCCATCGTCAATATAGAGAGTATTGTCCGCTTTAGCCAAACCCGTACGGTTTTGTCCTTCGGAGCGAACTGGACCCGACCAGGGGCCACTTCCCAGGAGGTCACCCATCCCAGAACTTTCTTGGCTCGAGCACGCTTAACTACGGAGTTCTCAAGCTCCTGTAGCGCCGGTTCACTTAAAAGGTGCATCTGTATTGAAGAATGGTGTCATTCCATTTATAGTACAGATCTATTCTCTTTCGGAATGTATTCCGAAGATTCCCCATTGTTTTACAGTGGGTCCCCATGCTTATCTGGTATATATGGGTATACCGAATAATACATAGGGCATTACATTACTTTGTCACGACCCGAAATGGCACGTGACTGGTCGTTGAATCATATGAAGTCTATAGGACCCCATCTAATTCAAGTAAGCTAAAAGCCCAGAAATCTAAACCATTTTTAAAGAAGAAGTGTAGAAAACAGGTTATGAAATAAGTGGTTTTTAAATAACATAAGCCGAAGTAATGCATTTTAAAATATCAAGTCTTTTCAGAAAATTTCGACAGAGTTTCCTTTGTAAATACTGGCCCTAAACGGGGTACAACAGGAATAATATATGCATAATGAAAAAGGCATCCCCGAGCGGGAGCTAGCTCTTCGTCAATCGACGGTCACAACCACGCAAGCAATATAATATACAACGCCGAAGGGCGAGGATCAAAACTGAAAAGGAAACTCAAGTCAACATGAAAACCCATAATAATACAACGTGCGACTCTAAGATCGAAAGAATATACAACTAGTCTCTAAGTCAAATACATATACATGTCTGGTTGATAGAGTTTTACTAGATACAACTGAATATAAATAAATATACAATAGTGGTCACGATGCAAGTGAACCCACCTACCAAAGCAATCATCCGGAAGGAATGCAGTGTGCCAGAAAAGTCGCAACGAAACCTGTACGGCAAAACCTGCAAGAAACTGTGGCACAACGGGGGTGAGTTGCCAACTCGTGAGTAGAAAACATCACAGACCATAAATCGTATGTATGACTCAATCCTAAGTAAAACTATCAGTAATATATACATATCCTCAATATGATAATGTCTGAAGCATGAAAAGGTGGCAAAGATAAACATCTAAATATAAGCGTAATACTACGTGCTCGTGTCAGTGCCTCAGGTAGCAACATATCATAAATATGAGGTATGAATGTGGTAAAATGAAAACAGAAGACATCATGAATGAGAAAACTGTTTTCTTAATATAGTGAGATTTCTATATAAACATTTAAGTATCATCAATGAAATTATCAGAAAATCAGTGTCAAGCATTGACGCAAAATATATATCTCAATATCCCAATATCAAGTAAATCTCATATATCCACACAATATGTATGGAACATTCATGAAGGTACTCTATCAGGTACTACTAATACATGAAGCAATAAATGGCGATATGTATATGCAACAGTCATGAAAGGTACTCTATCAGGTACTACAAATACATGAAGCAATGGATATAAAATAAATGCGGAGTATGGGATAAAACATGCCATCCACACATCGGACACATAGGCCTCTCACATCGACCATATAGGCCCCTCACATCGACCATATAGGCCCCACTCGTATCGAGCACATAGGCCTCTCACATCGACCATATAGGCCCCTCACATCGACCATATAGGCCCCACTCGTATCGAGCACATAGGCCCCTCACATCGACCATATAGGCCCCTTACATCGACCATATAGGCTACACTCATATCGAGCACATAGGCCCCTCACATCGACCATATAAGCCCCACTCGTATATAATGAATAAGTATATTTGCATAGATATATATATATATATATATATATATATATATATATATATATATATATATATATATATATCAGCGTCCCATACCACTGGTATACACACACACACACACGATGGGTATACATATATATATCAGCGTCCCATACCACTGATATATATACGCAGGAGTAAAAAAATCCAGAAAACATCATATGAAAACCATATCTCAATGCGAAACCCATGAATATAATATATGCAACATGAAACAATAATATGAGCATATAAGGAAAAATCGCTATTTAACTGCAACAACTTATAAAATATATCATGCGGTTCCTAAATTCTCCAAATTCATACAACATCATATAATGGTGAACATGTAACTATGTAAATGCATATGTGTAAGCATATAGGTATACAAGTATGCTATATGTCATATACACAATGGAATATGAATCAATAACATATAAGCATGCAATGCAATGCGAGCAGTAGAATAAATGATAAATGAATAATAATGCAGTAATAAAGAAATATACATCCCTATATACGAGTCATACAGTTTTTGGTATTTGAAAGTTGTACGAATCGTGGTGTTTGGAAAATAGGGCTACGGCGTGTTTATGAAAAAGTACATCCTTTGAAAATATCCGTAGTATCCCTTGGCCTGTCTTTAAAATACTCACGATTCGTTAGTTTTTGAAATAGGTATGACTCGAGTCTAGTCTAATATCTACAAGTAAACTACATGACTAATCGACAGGTAAGGAAACCACCTAAATTTGAGTCGATACATATAATTATAATAACCGGTGATCCCGCCTCAATAGTATCACATACGATACAATATATATTATGATATTCTCGAGTCAAGAGTGCGGATCTCTCATCAATATATAGCTCGTACGCAAATCTGTCGTACGGCAACCCAAATCTGGGTACGAGTCAAATATCACATTCATCTCATTATTCATCTGGTATCCATTATCATCATATCCTGTATTAGGGGTACTGATCTAAGTCTAGTACATACTGATACCATCTATATATATCTACGTGTATGAAAACACACGCCTAAAGGCCCGCTATAATCTCATGTCATGTCTCATAATACGAACCAAAACATATCACCGCTCTCATAGCATCATGCCTAATCTCATCGACTCATCTCCAAATATCATCCACTATCCTCATTGTCCAAGTATAGGTATACGTATATATATACATAGTCCTAATACCTATGTGTGTGTGTGTATATACATATCCCCATATACACACAAGTAATAATAATAATGCATGCAAGGGTGTGTGTGCGTGTGTGCAAACCTATTCTATGGTTCGCGACTAAGAAATCAACCACGACACCATCATCCAAATTCACAACACATATGCAAATATATAACATATCATCAACTACACTACGAACTGCGGGGGTGCTATACGCCATCCACCCGACTTCCCCCGTAGATATAATCTACTCACCTGATCTTCGTTTGCCGATGCCGACATCGCCACGCGCTTGCTTATCATCTCGAAGTCCTCATAGGGGTACATACACATCATAACATATCGTGCCACATTAAAACCCAATTCAAAACTAAAACAATACGCTAAAAGCCTATAGGTTAGAACCTATGGACTACGCCTTCAAAATCACCAAAGAACACTCGATATAGACGTATAAACGTCAAGTGATCGAGGTAAAACACAAATACTAAAATTCAGAATCCAAAATAGGAAAAATATAACTTTGAATCAAAACAGCAACTCATGAAAATAGTCCCAGATTTTACCCTAAGTGAAATTAGCCAATTTTACACTTGAAAAGGGTCTAGTTTACTGGAGATGGAGCTACAGAATAAATACGAACCAAAATGAACCAGGTCTAGCGACAAATTGTAGCCAGAACGAATATATTTGCGGCCATGGAGAGGGTGTTGGGGCTAGGGTCTTGGGTAAAGCTTCCTGAGTGCCTGCTTATCTCTCAGTGTTTGCTAAATAATTTTCCAGGTCTCCGGGTGTTAGCAGATTTCATTTTTCCACACAATTCCCACACAATACGATATCGACAGAATTTCAAAGTTCGTGAATTGGGGTTTGTTTCTGGTTTTGGGTCCAATATGATATCACTAAAGGGGTTTAGGGTCACTACTAACCTCAATTATGCTTTTGGAATCAATTCAAACCCTAATCCTCTTCTAGGAATTTCCAAACCCCACTAAACATCGCCTAATCACTTCTAAACATACATGGAAGCTAAAGTAAACCAAATACTACACTAATGGTTCAGAAATTATCTCATTTGGCAACTCAAAAAAATTCTTGAGTTGCCCCAAGTGTCCAAAATCCTTGGTTTCTTGGTCCAAAGTGTTGCTAGTGGTCTTGTGCATTTTTTTATTGAAATGGGGATGGGGTTTTGATGTGGGATTGAGGATGTTTGTGAGGGTTGAAGAGGAGAGGGAGATGAAGTGCTGCCATGGGAGAGGAAGGGAAGAAGAATGATGAAGAGAATGGAGGCAATATCCAAGGCCAAGGTCAAAGACAACCCCCCTCTCTCATGCCCATACTTCTATATTTTATCATTTCCTTTTTCTTTTGTTTTGTTTTGTTTTGTTTTCTTTTAATTTTTGAAATAGGAAACCCAAATGAAACCATGATAGAAATGTAACAAGTATATGTAAATGTAACATGGTGCATGTCATGTGCACAAAACCGGATTAATGCGAGATTAGCGATATTTAATCATGATTAGCATTAAAAGTAATATAATTAATTATATAAAAATCTATAAATGGTCAAATCTTATAAAACACCATCTTTTCAGTAATTTCTATAATTTTCCAAATTTTTCCCAATTTATCGGTATTTAATTATACCGCAATATTAAAATATTTAATATATTTATTATAATTATAAAAATTCCCAAAAATAATATTTTATTTTTCTGAAATGTTACAATCTTCCCCCTTAAAGAAATCCGGTCTCCGAATTTAAATTAAAATCCCTCAAATACTAAAACATTTCAGTAAAATGTCCAAGTCGTCGGGGCTTCGAAATCATCAATACATAAGACGCATCATAGCGCAATGCATGCGCATGAACAATGAGCAGATAACTCCAAATCAAAACTCCGTCAAGCATCTCGCAATCATCGGAGTCATGGTGAAGACACAAATGTCAAATCCAATACGAAAACCAATATGATATAAATGAAAACTATACATGTAAACATCTGAACGAAATGCCTGCCAAACCTTTCATGTTGTTGTGCGATGCGCGTATCGTGTCACAGTGGCGGACGTCTATTGTAAGATGATAACTATATATATACTTATCCTTTGTTTATATGTACGACCCGCCGTCTTTGAAAGTAATTTAGAAGGGTTCTCTTGTTTTAAACGTTTCGTGTCATATCAGACACGTAGGAAAATACTGATACTATAGATCTCTTTTTGGAAATCCCTTCGATAACTATCAATGCATGCAAAATATGTCCAGGTACTGTCCTCTGACTAGTCCTGCTCAGTCTGAAAATAAATAGCAAATATCATAAAAACGTACAGCTTCATAAGAAATCAATCCCAAAATGTGCATATGAATGCTACGTGCGTCTGGTGCGCACGAAAATCAAAATCCATGAATGTACATGTGCACAGAAACAAAATCTAAGTGCAACGGGTGTGTATGAGACACCTGTCAAAGGCAACGGGTGTGCCTGACAGCAATATCAAGTGCATCTGATATGCACGAAGAATCTCGATTTAATGCTTCTGGTGTGCACCCAAATCGTATCAAGCGCCCAAGCATGCGCAAGAATCCAAATCAAGTGTACGAAAACAAATATCGAATATCAAAATCAAAATCGACGATATACGACACATTGAATCCAAATCCAAATCGGGTATACCGTGGTACATAATCTCACAACCATGTGCATCAGCGTGCACAAAATCAAATCAAATACTAAAAGTGCATGAAAACTATGCTAAAAGTACAAGTTAAATCATAAGTATATCATAGGCATGAAATCAAAATCATATCTTGAATGACATCAATCGAAGTCAAGTGCAACCGTAGTGTACAAAAATCTCAATCATGCAAACAAATCGTCCAAAATACCGAAATCCAAAAATGACAGATACGTGATAATCGAATCACCAAATCACAAATCATAAATACCGTCGTCGATATGTCCTCCTTCAAAGTTGAGAAGGTGTCGGTGCATCCAATGCTAGCAGAGTAAGATATCTACTTGCCTACTGTTCGTGGCCTGTCGTCTCGTGCCCTTAGGCTCACGTCTCTCACTGCAGATTGCTAAGTGCATAGCTCCTCGGCTCAAAGGTTCAATATGGAAACGATAATGGAAGCAGTCCACTTTGGCACATCCTCTAAAGATCTCTGGCCAACTATCATGGTCACTCATAGCATGTCTCGTCGACGATGCCGAACTCTGTCC